>BSAI01000015.1:19370904-19549653 GCA_036245035.1 Adrianichthys oophorus
ACGTTAAAGTTTACTATTGTTAAGTGTTTGCTAACATTAATTGTTTAATAACTTTAGGTGTTTGCTAACATTTTGTGTCTACTTACGATAAAGTGTTTACTATCATTAAGTGTTTGCTAACATAAAATGTTAACAAAATGTTTAAGGTGACATTTAAAAAATAACTTCCAACCGAAGCCATTTTTTCTCTGTCAGAATCAGCTTGTTTACGTGACTTGCGTAGTAAGCTCATTACTGCCGTACAGTGTGGCGTATCATCACAAGGCTGTTTATCTGTTGGCATTATTGTAACTGCGTAAATGGTTGAAGACGGTAGTTCACAAACTGTCAACAATTGAGCTTAAGCTCCAGAATTAAGTAGTTTAAAAGTAAATTAGTGAAATAATAGATTAACTCTGAGCCTGAGCCATGCCAACAAAGGGCAGAAAACTGGGATAAAGCAAATAAATCAAACTGTAACACAAACATCAGAAAATCCTGGTTTACATGGGAGTCGATTGTCGGATTTATTTCAGAGAACTATGTAACGACATAACCTTCATACTTCCAGTTACTTTTAAGGCCTCTACCTGTCAACAATTCATAAAAATGATTGATTAATGAGGAGAAGGAGATGGGGCACTTGCAGGTCAGATCTGGTTTAGTAGGAAGGAGCGCCTTGATACTCCTAGGCCAGAAGTAGAGACTGGTGAAACTTGATGAGCTTGAATGACGTGAAACAACCACGGGGAAACAAGTTTTGAGCTGTGGGACGTCAGGAGCATCACAGGAACATCATGTTCTATTGGCTTTTCAGGGATAAAACCTCATTCAGCTTGTCAGCAGTCGAAACACTTGTTACAGAAATGTTCTCCCTCCCTAGTCCAGGTTTTCTGACATCTTTGTGTTTAGTTGGCAGCTGTGCGAAGCAGAAAGTCCTTCGCTGATGCTCAGGGCAACAAGGAGAAGGAACTCAAGATGATGCTGAAGTGGGCCTTTGAAGGCTTTTTGCCCACAGGTCCAGAGGGATTTGCACCTCCAAGTATGTTCTCACCTTCAAAAATGTTTAAACATGGTTTTTGTTTAAAAAACTGTTCATTTTAGCTATATGTTCAAGAAAACAAGTCAAAAAACACTGAACTACAAGTACTAAATTGCGGCTTTATAAAACCATTCCCGCTGTAAAACAATAATTCATTTACAATATGGTTTTCTTGATCAATTTTTGTCCTTGGTTTTCAAAAAAAGCTTATTTATACATTTTTCTGATGCTTTGTTTTTTAGATTTCAATGTAGAAAAAGAACCGTCTGAAATCTCTGACGAATACCCGCCGAAAAAAAAGAAATACCTCTCCAAGAATCGGACCAGCACCTCTGCCGTCACTTACAACAGAGGTTTGACTTATTGATGCTTATCTGAGTGGAAGTTTGAATGAGCCGCCACTGTGATTCATGGGATTTATTTGCCTGCTTCTCCTCAGAGTCGTTGATAGAAAAGATCAAAAAGTCTGAAAAAACAATTGAAGGTTTGTTTAAAAGTCTGACTTATTTATTTATGAATTTATTTGGGTAAAATTACAATCAAACTGATGGTTTTTACTTTCCAGACTTTTGTTTGTCCTGTTCTTCGCCGAACGTCGACGTGCAGCATCCGCTGTTTGAGGGTGGTCTCTGTCTGCGGTGCAAGGTACGTGAAGCCTTGACTTCCTCTCAATTGAATGTGTTAGAGTTTTATCTCTGATTTGTTTTAAAGTGAGCTGCTACACTTATACACACACCTCCCTGCACCAAACTACACTGTCAGCTCAGCTGACCATCTGCTCCTCAGGGAGAGATTCAAATACGAATCTTTTATTTTAACTTTCTCAAAATATTTTGATTATTTTCATTTTTATTTTAGTTTTTTGTTATATATTTTGGAGTTTTTTGCTACTTTATCAGTACCTCACTATGGTCCCTCTGTTTTAAAGTGCCTTTATGATTAAAGATTGGTTGAATTATTAAAAAAATGTACAAACTGGGATTTTTTCCCCGCAGGAGAACTTCTCTGAGACTCTGTACCGCTACGATGATGACGGTTACCAGTCATACTGCACCGTCTGCTGCGCCGGTCTAGAGGTTATTCTATGTGACAACGTCAGCTGCTGCAGGTAAACTGGTGTGGTCCATCTGGTTTCCATAGAAACAAGGTGGAGGGTCACCGCCTAAGAACTGAATGATTTCATTTTATGTTTGCAAATTCACTTTTTGATTCAAGAAAACGTTTGTTTGGTTTCAAATTTCCATTAAAATTGTTTTCATGTGGTCATCCCAAACACCTTTTCACATATTTAAAGATATACATCAAACATGATCAACTTTACATTAAAAACAAAATGAAATCACTTTTTTGTATTTAAGGGAAAATCCTTTGATAGATTTGTTTGCTTTTGTTTTATTACAAACATGTCGGACAACAACGTGAAGAAGACAGCGGAACTTTAATACATTATTCAGAAGTTTCACCATCTCTAAAAAATGGTTTGTGATTGAGGTCCAGGTGGTGACAGATTGTTGTTGCCTCCAAAAAAATCTGTATTTCCCAGAACAAAAAAAAGTGAAAAACAATCAAACTAAGAAGGTTTCTGCTGTTTTGTGTTACACGGTTGTTCTTTTAAACGTCTAACGTCCCTCAGACTGTGAGCTTCGGCTGTGCTGAATAACATCTCCTTTCTCTTGGTGGGTCATGGTGAATGCTGTGTGCGTCCTCCAGATGCTTCTGTAAAGACTGCCTGAACATCCTGATTGGAAAAAATACATTCGAGAAGCTAAGAGACACGGAGAATTGGAACTGCTTCATGTGTAAGCCCTCACAGTGTGAAGGGCACCTTCTACTCAGACCGGACTGGAGCGTCAGAGTGCAAGACTTCTTCGCCAACAGCAGCGCCTTGGAGTTTGTGAGTCTCACAGTTTCTGTTTATACGCTGATGATAAAACACTGCTGTTCCAGCTATGACATAAAGGATGAAGTCCACACTAATCCAACAGATTAAGGAACCCCAACATGATCAATAACACATTTGCAGAAAAGGACGTATCTGTGGTCTCAAGAATGACGTTCTAGAGTTTTGCTGTGGAAACATTTTGAAGATTTTTTTTTCCATCTCTCCCAGGAGCCCCACAGAGTTTACCCCTCCATCCCTGTTGCAGAGCGCAAACCCCTCAAGGTGCTCTCACTTTTTGATGGCATAGCAACAGGTATGTTCATTGATCGAGTCATGAAAAACAGTGACGCTGTGTCTTCACACACTGTTGGAGTCATTCATTTTGATCTAACAACATGCTTTTAATTCATCTCTGTCAGGGTATCTGGTGCTGAAAGGTTTGGGCATCAAGATCAAGAGTTACATCGCCTCTGAGATTTGTGACGACTCCATCGCGGTGGGAATGATCAAGCACAAAGGGAAGATTGAATACATCAACGACGTTCGCACCATTACGAGGAAACATGTGAGTTTAAACTGCAGAGAAAGACTGCTGCTTGCATCATCCTGTCATTTGCTGAAAATCTCTGTGTTTCAGCTGGCAGAATGGGGTCCTTTTGACCTCCTGATTGGAGGCAGTCCATGTAACGACCTGGCCACAGTCAACCCCAACCGGAAAGGACTCTTTGGTAAGCTTCTTCTGCTTCAGAAGGTGAAAGAAAGCTAGTTGGCGGCACAGATCAGTGACTTCCTGTCTCTGACCTCCTGCAGAGGGCACCGGAAGACTCTTCTTTGAGTTCTATCGCATTCTGAACTTGCTGAGGCCAAGAGAGGAGGATAACCGTCCGTTCTTCTGGCTCTTTGAAAACGTGGTCCACATGAATACCCGGGACAAAGTAGACATCTGCAGGTTTCTCGAGGTGAGAATCTTCTTGTTTCCCCTCAAGTATCCCGCTGGTCTGAAGAACGTTTATATAGTTGTGTTTTTTTTTTTCTTTTTCTAGTGTAATCCGGTTCTCATTGACGCCGTTGACGTCAGTCCTGCTCACAGAGCGCGCTACTTCTGGGGGAACCTGCCTGGCATGAACAGGTACGTTCCTCACCATAAACATCCGCAGATACTCTGCCTGAAGAACCCAAGCCATCTTCCGTGTTTTCTTGCAGACCTGTCACCACATCTCTGGACGACAGAGTCAGCCTGCAGGACTGTTTAGAGATCGGACGTGTGGCAAGAGTAAGAACATTTCTGTTCTTTTTTGTGTTCATCGCGTTCACACACAGGCTTGAATTCTGTCTTTTTTAAACGGCCTTCTTTCTTTGTAGTTTGACAAAGTCCGCACCATCACAACAAAAGCCAACTGCATGAGGCAAGGGAAGTTGGGCCAGCTCCCTGTCACCATGAACGGCAAGGATGACTCTCTGTGGTGCACGGAAATGGAGCTGTACGTTCACGCTTTATGCTTGCATAGCATCTTCTCAAACTTTGGTGTCTGAACATACATGTCTCTGATTAAAAGAGCTTTATTTTGGAAAAACAAAATCACAGATCACAGGAGAAAGTTTAAATATTAGATTTTCTCATGGATGGATGATGCAGGAATGGATGGGTGGATGAATTGATGGATGGAAGTAGCATGGATGGATGGAGTAGGTAGGAATAGATAGATAAACTGATGGGCGAATGAATAGATCGATGTAGGAATTGATAGATGGATGATGCAGGGATGGATGAATTGATGGATGATTGAATGGATGGAGGAAATTTTTTCATGTTTACAGTTTCATTCATTTCTGTGCATTTCAATCCAAGACAATAAGAGCTAAATAAATTAATTTATCATCCTCAGAGTCTCAGTCTTAATCTAATGCATCTCCAATGTACATGGTGTAAAATGTTAGAATTTGTCGTTTTATGATGTTATTTGTATCTGGTGCTTTTACTAAACTGAAAGAAAATTCTTTAAACCTTAATTACGACACGAGATTAGGTATAGTTTAATCTGAAAGCTTGGTTTCTGACATTTTGTAACCCATAAGTAATAATGTGATCCTTTGAACACACATTTACAGAATTTGATCCTCCTGCTCCTCCTCTTCCTCTTTCTTCATCTGCAGGATCTTTGGATTTCCCAAACACTACACAGATGTGAACAACATGAGCCGGCTGCAAAGGCAGAGGGTGTTGGGGCGTTCCTGGAGCGTCCCCGTCATCCGTCACCTGCTGGCTCCGCTGAAGGATTACTATGACAGTGAGGAACGTGTGTGACGGTCGAGTCAGGAAGGGTCAAACTCCAGCATGCCTTATCTGTCAGAGCTTTTCTTACAAAAGAATCGTTTGGCTTCTTTTAACCCTCTAATTCCTCTAAATTGAAGGCCACAAAAATTAAAGATAATTTTTCTTCCCAGCAAAATCGGAAACAAATTTAAGAACAAATTTGTAATTCCAAACAGACTATTCAGGGTTAACCTGGGATTTGACAGCTCTCTATGACACTCAATCACCAGCATTTTTTTGTGGGAGGGCTACAAAGTAAGAGAAGGGCATCAGACTAAAACCTGCGGAAAAACCAAATGTGGCTTCAAGTTTCCGCTTAAGGTGATCCGGCAAATCTGGCCTCAGGAGGGTTGAGGGAGGAAGGACCAACCCCCTTCCGTGTCCATTTAAGTGTCAGCCCTCAGTCACGAGAGCAGCACTTACTGACGCAGATCTGGAGACAGTTAAGGAATTTGATGGAACTGTGGGTAAATCTGAAGGGTTAAAAACTCCCAGAATTCCCTCGGTGACACAGGCCTTACTTTCTACCTCAGCATAGATGGATTTCTCCACTATTCCAGTCACACTTTTTTAAAATTCATAAAAGAAAGTTTTTTGTAATTTGATATTTTTATTCTGTTACTGTTTTTGAGCCTTTCAGAGCTTTTGATGCCTGATTCAGTCCTGTTCCTGACTGGATCATCAGCTGTGATGAATTTCAATTTTTTTTACTCTTTTAATTGATTCTCAGTCCTTTTTTAAAAACCTTTTTACCCCTTTTTTATAACTCGAACTGTTGAAGGCCTCACTAGATTAGCATTGGTGCTCAGATTTGATGTGTTTTTATAGAAGACAAACAAAAATGTTGAAAAAAATTGCAAACAAGACTGGGTTGAAAACTGGATTTTTTATTGTTCCAATGTGCCAGCAGATTTAACAGAAAACCGTAGTGTAAAAATTAGAAATATTTTGATAAAGATAAAAGCACAAAATACACAAAAGTCAAACAGCAAAAATGTTTTGTAATTTTGGAATAATACTAGCATGGATATGTTTGACAGTGTGGAAGAGGGATGTACTTTTCCGGTTTAAACCAGGTGGATTTAGGAGGTTTTTCTGCTTTATTTGTGATTTCTTTTTTTCCCCTAAAAATTGCAAAACATTTTTAAAAATATGTTGTAGCAGTCAAGTAGAATACTTTGTTAGACATTCCAAGACTAAAATATGTAGAAAATCTGATATTGAAACCTTTTTTGTGAGACCATTTTCATTTAAAACTCATTTATATTTAGGTTGACGTGAAGCCTGTTACTGTAGAGATTTGTTTTAATCGTAAACTTTGATATTGCTATTAAAAAAAGATGAGCACCATGACCGAAACCAGCAGGGGATTAAGTTAAAACACAAAAATGCATAAATCATTATACTTGCATTTGATTATTTACATTAATTACAAATCATTTTTTGTTTTAAAATCAACTTTGTGATGCAGAAATATTTAAACTGATCTCCTGACGTTAGTGGGACAGAACAGTTTCATATATCTGTGCTGTTCTCACTCCATTTAGTTTTTAATCCACAAAAAGTCCTATTTGAATTAGGACTAAGGCTATTTTAACCATTTATTTATCATTTCATGAAGAAGATCAATTCCAAACAACATAAATAGGTCTTCTGTTTATAACTTTACCATTTTATTTCATAAAAATATCAACAGGAATCAGGAACTCATTGTTCAGTTTGTTCTTTCATGAGTGATGATTGTTAGCTTGAGTTTTCATTCCTGAGGCCGCTGTTACTGTCCTTTACCATCTGTGAACTACTGTTAGACAGGAACTTTTTTTAACCTTCCGGATTTTTAGAAACATGTTAGGAAAATATCCGGAAATCAATCTGAATGAGTTTTTTTTCAAAAATTCATCTTCCTCCTTTCAGAATAAAAGGACAGCAGAGCTGCTGTATAAGTCATTGCTGTTTCCTGTGTTTAAGAACATGCATGTTCCACATGAGTGCGGTGTCTATGTATTGTTTCCACTGTGATGCTGTGTCTTAAGGTGCTAAATTTGTATTAACTTGCTTGTTGTTGGTGTTTTTTGCTTACGTGCCTTCATTGGGACTGTTTTGTCGCATTTTCCATTGGGTCAGAAGTGATGTAGTTAAATAATGAATGCTGATTTTTAAGAGGGAGCAAAAACATGAAAAACAGAATAAAATTTGGGATTCACCATAAAAAGTGTTCAGTGTTTTTAATTCTTTGCTGAAATGAAGTAATTTATTCCAGTTTGACAGCATTAAATGTGACTTGATGACGAGGCTTTGTGTTTTTAGTGACCTGCTTATCAAAGATTTTACTTTTTCTGTTTGGTCATTGTTTCACCCAAAAAAAAGCCACAAAGATTTTTCTTTTTTCTTCTTCTTTTAATAAGAAAATCCAGTTGGCGAGGAAAGTAATCTAAGACAGTGCAGTTTCCCAGGGCTTCTGCCGCCGCTCCATTTGAGAAGGGGTGGGGCTCTGATTGCTGGCGTGAATGTCCAGTTTCGTGACTCCTGGAACTTCCTTTCCTTCCTGAATCAACTGCATCACCTCAGTGAAGGACAGCTGTCTGCTCTGTGAGTCAACGCACGTTTCTCTGGTCTGGTCCTCACTCTGAAGGCTAATCTGGTCTTTGTGCTCGGGGGTGAAGGTCAATGGAGGATGAGGAGCAGAACTCCACTGTTTGTAGCTGCTCCGGTCTATTGGCTCAACAAACCTCATGGTGGGAAAAAAAAAAGAAACTTTAATCCCCATAACTTCCATTTTTAAATGATAAGACACAGTTTTTTTATTATTTTATCATTTTTGTGCTAATTAATATTAATATATACATATTTAATTATTAGACTATTTTCATTATTGAGCTTATAGAACAAAACAGACTAACATAAACTGATGGAAAGATATTTGCTTTGATACTTTTTGTAATGTGAGCTGGAAGTCTGAGCATTTTTTCCCCTAATTTATTTATTTCCAACATACAAATAATAAAGGGGGGGGGGGGGGGGATTCCTAAGGAAAGAGTTTAGAATGACAATTCTAACGAAGTTTAGACATGTTGGAAAAGGACTGAGCAGAAACCTTGTTCAAAATAATAGATTATTTTAAAGTACATGAAAATGAACAGCTGAACAGTTTTCTTTAAAGTTCATTCAAGCTTTTAACTTTTTTATCCACATCAATTACTAGGGTTTTTTTTCTGATATTGTAATACATCGCATTTGCTTTCCAGCTAAAACAAAATACAAAATACTTCAGCTGTGATAATGGTTTTTAATGACATCCAGAAACAAAACTCCCATTATAAAAATTTTACACTTTGTTTCAACTAAAATGAGCAAATTGGTTAACTTCAGGTTTATTTTCCCTGTTTTTGTTGTTTGAACAAGAACAAGGTATTGTATGATAGCTAAATTACATGAAAAATAATGATTTGTTTTCCATGTATTACTTAGATTACTTATGTACAATGGAGTATTAGGGCCACCATAAAAAACATACATGAATGAGAGTAAAATCATAATTTATGTCTGATTTAAATCGTAAATATTGAAGATACAAAGGTAAGAGACGTGTCTTTTAAAAAATAAAGTTATACAAAAAAGCATTTAAAGCAGATTGTTGGGTCGTGTGATATCTATCTGAATTGTCTGAATTATTTTTAATGGAATCGAGGTCCAAATGTAAACAAAATAAACAAAACATAAGTCATACAGCTAAATGTTTCAAAACACAAGTACAACAAATTTATAAGCTTAAAATATCAAGAACTTGGGGTAAATTAAACCTCTTTGTTGAAATGCTTTTGAGACATTTTATTTTCAAATAAGGCTGACATTTTTCTGTGTAACTTTTTTAAATGTATTACTTTATTTAAAATTTTGACTGTTTCCTCATAACTTACAACTTTATTCTCTTTGTTTCCTTTATTGTGGTCCATAATAGTTTGTCGTACATATGTCACCTTTTTTACCTTTAAAAATAAAATCTGATTTAATATAGGTTTTATTTCTGAACCCAAATTAAATTTAATATCTTTAAATTAATATGTTCTTTACAATTTTTTCCCTAATAAGTTTCCCTTTTAAAAGGAACCTGAGAGAATTAATCAGAATATAGAGGATCTGTGTTTTTAGAGAACAAGCAGATGTTTGAATGTTTTAACGTGGTTTTCCGTTTTTAATGGGTGCATGAACTCCCACAGCCGTGAGACGAGTAGCTAGCTACCTGTTATAAAAGAAGAGTTTCAGGTCGAGCAGCCGGTTTTCTTCTCCGCTATTGTCGGTGGTTTTCTTTGGAGTTTTCATTCCGTCCATAAAACGCGAATCAGACTCAAAGTTATAAGATTCAAAGCGTGAGAACACCGACTCCATGTTCACTGGGGAGTTTCTTACATTTCACCGAACCTTCATCTTCTGCTGAACAAGAGCACTACCGGTTATTTCTGTGTTTGATACGAGTGCAACATGAGCTGTTCCACGACCGACGGAAACTGCAGGGCGGAAACTGCAGCGCCTCACCCGGACAGACTCGGTACTGCAAGACGATGCACCTAAAACAATGCATTTGTGTGCTCTGGAACTTATCGGGATACATTAAATCAAATTAGAATAATACATAGTTTTTTATGTATATTAAAATGATGAGCTGTTCTCCTTTTCCATTTTCATTTTTATGCAGCATTTGAATACCTGGAGCCCAGAGAATAGAATATTTATTCTTCTGTAAAACTGAATGAAGTACAGTACCTCAAAAGCACAAATCTCTCTTTTATATTATAATAAATAATCTCGTTTTTTTTCTTTTAGAATTATTTTTCAAATGTGATGGTATTGTTTACACATTTTAGTACTTTTAGGTACTGAGCACAATTTGGATTCAATCTGTTTTTGAGGAAATGTCTTCTGCATTTGACAGTATTTTCTTCTAAACAGAAAATAATAAAATTTAGTTACGTCAAAACATCAAGCCAGACATAAAATGAGAGTAGCACCTTCATATTTTTTAAATAAGTGGTTTTGTTGTATACCTGTTTGACTGTTTGTTATCAATAGGGGTCAAGGGGGTAATTTCATTGTGCTCCTGGTATAATGACAATAAAGCATTCTATTCTATTCTATTCTATTTCTATTTCTATTTCGGCATTTAAAAGTGACATAGTCTGATAAAAAAAATCCATGTAAAGATTTTAGTTTTTTCTCCCCATCAAAGCTAATGGGCGAAGGTGAATTTCCTCCCACATTTATATGTTAAGCTCCCAGTTTTAGCAGAAGCACAGGTCTGGGAAAGCCCATTCACTTGCAATGTCAAATACATACACAGTGAAAAAAAATGATTAATGTAGTTATAACTGCATGAAAAACGGAATATATTAAGAAAAACTTGTGTTATTCTGAGCAACTAAAAGGGAGGTCGCCAATGACGATGAGTGTTTTGTCTGTAACAGTAGAAGTGGAGCACGTGTGAACAGAAATGTGATCCTGTGTGATTGTGGGTTTCAGCTTGGTCTGTTTTTGACCATAGTGGACCAGCTGCTGAGTGGGGAGGTTCTTTAGCTGATCTGCTCTCAGTAAACCTGAGGCCTGAAAAAAACAATGCTCATGGACTTCTATCTTCCTTGTGGAGGTGGGGAATGAGCTTATGTTCCTGACAAAGGAGGGAATCTTACCCTAATACCATCTAATCCATGACTCCTTTTTTGTGCACGTGATGCAGCAGCCCTCCAGGACATGTCCTGGACGAAAGCACAAATGTAAACACATGTCCTCCTTCAAGAAAAAGGTAGAAACTTCAACTTTAAAGAACAAACATGGACGTTTAGAGCACCAAACTTTATTGAGTAAAACACAGTTTTTATTTCTCTATAAAACATGACAAGGAAATACAAAATGATTTTCAAAATACTGAAAAAGATGTCACTTGCGTGTAAAATGTGAACGTTGTGATTGCAGCAATCAAACATCCATAAACCATCAGTCTGTTGAAAAGTTTCAACCTTCTCAGCTGGAGGTATTGTCCACTTTAAACGCTGAAGTTTCTCCTCTCTTTTCAGCCAAAGTTGGAGTCAGCAGCTACTTTAGCGGGCGGCGAGTATTTGTGCTTGTAGAGCTTTCCTGTGGCGGAGGTTGGTCTCTGACTGCAGCGGGACGGACGGGCGAAGCAGAAGGTCAGAGTGCTGCTGGAGCTGCAGTCGTAGTTTCCTTCCTGGTCAGCAGGAGAACGGCGTGAGTGCAGGTGAACAATCTCACAGCAAAAACTGAATCTTAAGAAGGTAAAAAGACCCTTGATTCAAGAACACGTGTCTTGTAAATGAAACAATCCTGACAAGAAAGTTGGTTAATAGCAAACTAATTTTAGTTTAAGAAAACATGTCATAGTGACTACATTTTTTTTCTTAAAATTAGAATTCTTGGTAAGACCATTTTTCTTACCCCACTGACAGATTTGTATTCTTATTCAAAGAAAATCTGTTAATTTTTATACGATTTATTTTTTTCTAAACTAAAAAAATTGTTTTTCAAAATCTGCAGAATCTGTATTTTTCCTGAATGATTTTTTAGTTGAGTCTGTGTTGATCACTGCAGTTCGTTTGGACTCAGCTGAAGCAATGACTGACCTCTCATGACCAGAAATGTGGTGTTTTCCTGCCACTCACCTCTCTGGTGACGGTGCTGCTGCTGTGTCTAGTTCTCTGGCTCGGCCCACTTCCCTTCTCCTCTCCCTGAGCTCCTCTGGTCTCGTCTCTCTGCTTCATGAACCTCTGGTTGACTATCCTGGTCACGCTGTCGTTCCTGTGGAGGGCTGCGGCCTGAGGTCTCGGCGGAACGCGCTCCAGATTCTTAGGACCTCCCTTGCCCTTCTGCCCTGACCCTGGTGCAGCTTTGTCTGCCCGGCCGCTCACCCTACGCAGGAACTCTGTCACCAGGCCACACCGGTTGGTGCCTGCGGACCTGCTGGGTGGCTTGGTGCTGCTGTTCTGACCTGGGCAGGATCTCAGGCCAGAGTGGTTTTGGCGCGTCGCACTCCACAGAGTTTGATCTTTCGGGGTGGAGGAGGTCAGGCTGGTGGAGAGGGGGAGAGAGGAGTGTCTACGGTAGAGTTTCGGGGAGGAAGTTCTTGACCTCTCCACCCGGCCAGCTATCCCATCCAGAGAGGCGGAGATGTGCTGAGGGCGGGCTGGGAGCAGCGAGAATCCCGGGATTCTGGACGGACTGCCTCTCACCGCCAATCCCTGATTCCCATCTGTCTGCTGACCCACACTGACCATCTGTGGCTCCGTGTGGGTCTGGGTACCAGAGCAGGCCACGTCCACGGAGCGGCCCGCCGCCCTCCCACTCCTCTGCGAGCCGCCTCGAACAGCCTGCCTCCAGCCGGCCGTCATCTCCTTCATGTCATCGCTCAGGTTTGCAGAGGAGCCCAGACAGATCTGAGTCATAGAGGTGGGCGGTGTGAACCAAGGAGAGGAGGTGTCCACCGACCCTCTTTCTGCACTCAGGCTCTTCAGCTGAGTCAGCTGGACTCTCCGGGCAGAGGGGGGGCTGTAGTAAATGCGGACGCCGGACTTCTCCGGGGCTGTGTTGCTTCTCCTGGCAGACGCCTGCTGAAGGTTAAGATCGGGGAATTTGAGCGGCATGATGAGATGGTCCCAGGTCTTCACAGGGTCTTCTCTGTCCATCTGGGCAGCCTCCTGGCTCAAATAGCACCAGTTCTTCCTCCTGGAGCCGTGTGGAGGAAACAGCCGTTTTGGTCGTCCTCCTTTTGAGCTGCAGTTTCTGCAGAAAACACGGAAGAAACCCAAGCTGAAGGTTTGCTGAAATCCACTCAAATTCAAGCATTTGTGGAAAAACACTGACCTGGGAAGCTCTGTGAGTCCTCCATCAGGAAAAACATCAGAGATGGAGCGCTGGGGGACAGAAGAGACATAATCTGTCACATTTAAGTATTTCACTGAAGTTGGATTAAATACTTGGACTTATACACAGATAAGAATTTAATTTTTGCCATAAAATTAAGTATTTATTTTTCGTTTTTTGTGTAATTCAGGGTAATCACTGGCTATGAATTAGACTTTAAAATGAAAAAAAACACTAATAATCCAGCAGTGTTGCTTCCTAAAGCTGCTCCCCGGTCTGTGGAGGTCATTATCGTTACTACAAGCTTAATGTGATTATAGCTTGTGGCGTGAGAGGAAAGTGAACTGCTCAGAAACAGAACTCAGACCATGCACTAAGTTGTTTTCTTGTAGTTTCATGCGCAGGTGGAACAGAATTTGGAAATGCTCAGTCTGTACAATTGGAAGTCAAATTGGGAATTCGTGCAAAGGGTTTTGAGCGCGCCTGTCCTGTTTGGCTGCTCCCTCCACAGGAGATTAGCCTAAATTCGCTGGCACGAGTCATCTCGTGACCACTACTTAACTGTCAGGAGTTGTGGCCAAGGAGGGAGATCATCAGCGGTGCTTCCTGCTAAGTCTGGGCACAGCCTCAGACACAGTGGAGGGTGGGGGGTAGGAGTGCAGCCTGAAGGCAAAAGCTCACCTCGGCTTTCTGCCCTGCCGCCTTGCTGCCGCCTTGAAGCTC
Source organism: Adrianichthys oophorus (assembly GCA_036245035.1). Classification (NCBI taxonomy): domain Eukaryota; kingdom Metazoa; phylum Chordata; class Actinopteri; order Beloniformes; family Adrianichthyidae; genus Adrianichthys; species Adrianichthys oophorus. The sequence continues at coordinate 19,384,711 of BSAI01000015.1, forward strand.
TGCACTGAGGTCCTGCAGCAGCCCGAGAAGCACAGGCAGCGCTTTGTCTCCACCCTGAGGGGAGAAAAGTCTTTAAAACATGCAGACTTTTCAAAAACCGGTGTGTGGTTTTCCTCTGGAGTACCTCGTTTCCCTCCAGACTGGGTTCTTTAAAGTTCCACCACTGATGGAGGATCCAGAGGATCTGCAGCGACAGTCGCATCTTTGGATCCCCGCAGCTTTCCGTGTCTTTTTCTTCCTCCTGCTTTGCGTTTTGCTCCTCCTCTGCAGTACACAGCTGCGTGCTCTCACGTTTTATCTGTGACCTTTTGATGCTTTCTGCAAAGGAGAATACGGCAGAATTGCCGGCACCTCCATCCTTTTGAGCAGAGCTTTTGCACTCCTCATGTTCTCCCAGAAGTTTCTTCATCCTCCTGGTAAAAGTTACCAGCATGGCCTGCAGCAGCTCCAGAGCGTCATTCAGAGGACCCTCAAACTTGCCGTTCGAGCTCAGTTCCAGCAGGGAAGCGGGAGCGCAGGAGGGAGGCGAGCAGTGGCCATTTCTTAGAGGAGTCTTCAGGAGCTGAATGACAGAAGTCAAAATGCAGGAGTGATCTCTGAGAGCAACCAGAGTCTCATAATCCTTTTCTGTCATCCTTTTCAGCTTTTCTTCAGTGTTTTTGTTCTTGTCCCGCTCTGGACTGTTAGCAGAGTCACCACCCACATGACCTTCTCGGGTCACATGACCCACGATGGTCCCCTGACCCCTTTTTCCTTCTTGTGGCTCACTTGGACTACCATCTTCGTCCTTCAGCTGCACATTCACCGACCGATTTTCCACCGAAACATCTTCCTCCTCCCCTCCTCCTCCTTCCACTTTCTCTCTGAGGTTACTCATTTCGGCTCGCAGCCCTCGGTTCTCCACCTCCAGCTCAACGATGCGCCGGCTCAAAAGCATGGCCTCCTCTTCTACTAGTTTCAGGTGAACTTTGACCTCTGCCTCTCGTGCTAAGGCGCAGTTTTGTCTGCCTTCAGGCGACTGGGCCGCTTCAGCGCCGCTGAACCCAGACCGGTATTTGGCCAGCTCCTCCCGCGTGGCCTCGCTCTCGGACACCAGCTTGGTGAGCTTCTTGCACATGAGAGCTAACTCCTCTTTGGCAAAGTGGAGCTGGCACTTCAGATCGGCGCTGTCCTCCTTTCAGCAAACAGACAGGAGTGATGATGGGTCAGAAGTGAGAAGAGTTTGTCACAGGTGCAGCCCTTTTTAGAAATGATGAGATGTGTCAAACCTCCATCTGCTGGGAAAGCCTCCTTTCTGCTTTACTGCCTGGTGATTTCGCACTTCTCTTCTTCGAAGAGGTCTGCAGAAAAAACAGATTCATATAAAAAAAGCTGACTTTGGTTTAAAACCTGCTGGGTTTTTTTAAGTTTGTGAGTTTTAGCCCCTGAATGCGTCATATGAGACATTTTTAACACGTCCAAACATTTTAAATCCTCAAAATATTAAAACAAAAATTACTGTCAAACTTTTTTTTATCAGATTTTCTAAAATAAAAGCTAAAGAAATTCATAAAGAAATTCTACAAATATTCTAGTGACTGTCAATCATTAATTTTTTTTTTCTTCCTGAAGCTATCTATGCCAGGCAGCAGTGGATGCAGTTTATTTTCCAAGCCATGAATGCAGAGGTAAAAGTTTCATTTGTTTGCAATTCATCACAAAAGATAGCTTTGGAGACAAAACTCAATATGAAGATGGATTTCTTTTTTTTTTTTTAGCATAATTCTGTCACTTTTCTGTATTTTCACAATCTTCCAGATTAGTATCTCTTTAGCTCTTTGCACAGAAATTAGCTCCACAGCTAATTTTTTCTCTTTTGTAATACTCATGTTCTGCAGTTGGACAACTTTGTTTTTTCTAAATATTATTGCTGGCTTCAGAAAAGGGGAAAAGTTTAATTTGAAGCAACAATTCATGACCTCACTCTTTCTGTCGGTTTTTACAATTGCCTATATGTTAGAAGGTCATAGGTTCCACAAGATAGACATCAACCCAGTGCAACAATTGCTTTTAATGTACTTAGATGTCAATTTTTAAAACCTGAAAGGGTACTGCTTTTTCACTGCATAAACCATAAAAAAGCGTGTGCTATGTTTGCTAGTGGTTACTGAAGAAATTCAAGACACTTTTTTTTTTTTGGCTCGCTTTAACCTCCCCATACCTTCATTTGTTTGAACAATTCAGGTCTAAAACATATTCAAAACTAACTAGTTTACCTGCTAACTAAAAGAAAAAGAAAAGTTTCAAATGGTTGAAAAACAATGTGCTTTTAAAGAGCCGAGAACTTTGGCTAACTTTTAGCTAAAAAGGTAATTCAAACTTTTAAACGATTCAGCAGACACTTGACTTTTTCACTTGCAATTTTTTTCTTTTGTCTTTTAGCTCTTTTTTATCTTAGATAATATGGTAATTAATATTTATTTAAAGGACAAATGTATTATTTTATTTTTTAGCCTTTTTCCATTTAATCATTAAACATTGCTAGCACAGTTAAAAACTCACTCCAATGAAAACTGTGTTGTTGGTGTTTTTACCATATCTTGAGAAAATTAACCTTTCAGAATATTTCAAATTCAAATAATTAAAAATCAGGAGCAAACAGAAAAAACTCTGCTTTCATTTTGATGCGTCCGCTAGCAGACAAATAGATCCATGTACGCCTTCATTTTCCTCGTCTGAACTAGCATCTGACTCAAAACTGTACGGCTGGATAGCTCCGATATTGCTCACCCCCACAACACAAAAGCAAATTTCTAATTGAGTGCCCCTGCTCTGCAGAAACTATGTTTAGGAAAAAAAATACAAAATTATAATTAAAAGACCTCTGGGAACACTTTACAATAAAGCAAAAGATGATCGGAGTGGAACTTTAAACCATTGTTTAGTTTAATTTACTATACCGCTTAACCATTTTATCACTAATTTGGAATCTGTCATTTGACTCTGTGACATGTATAAGTATAATCTATATTATTTTCACTTGTTACCTCTCTTTAACACTTTATACCTGAGAAAATTCAACGTGTTTACTTTTTTCTCAAACTGTAGATGAAAACATGCTCTTTTGTGTCTTGTTTCTCTATCCATCGAGTAACAATAAGTAGTATTTTCTTTCTTTCACCTACTTCTAGTTCCATCAGTTTAGCAGCCTGAGCACGAAAGCTTGTAAGCCTCTTTCATGAAGCCGTTTTCCCTCTTAAACACAAGTCTGTGTGGTAAAAATAGAAACCTTTATAGTCTGTCTGAAAGGTGAAAGCACAAGGACTGCAGAGTCTTCAGTGTTAGTGGGTGTGAAGGCTCTGTAGAAAGACTATACTCTGACCTGACATGTGATATATATGCGACGTGGAAAAATTGCGTTAATTCTTTTGTCTTTTCACTGATGTTCAAGAGGATTTCCTTGCTGTTCTGGAGCTTGTAGTTCTACTATCACCTGAGATCACAGCACACGATTTTGAATTTAAACAGCAGCACGAGTGTCTGAAATGCTCCTTCTCCAACACATTTATCTACTGTGTTTTGTGCTCCTAGATTAGGTAATCTAAGTGGATTTCCCTGTTGGGATCAACGGAACTGGCAGCTGTCTCACTGGGGTGGGCCAGGCTGAGATCAAACCAAAGCATCGACGCCCAGATAAAACTAAACACGTGTCAGCTGAAGCGCTGGGCTTCTCCAAGGTGAATGAAGGAGGAATACAAGGCAGTTTGAGAGATAAGTCTTTGTGTCACGGCGTTGATGAAAGCACACTCTGGGATGGTTGTAGGTTAGTGTATCCACTCTTTTCTTTCCTAAAGCCATAATACTAGCTGATCCAGATTTAGCTGAGCTTAATGCAAGCAGAAAAAGAGAGAGGGAGTCTATTTTGGTAATCTCCTGCACCCTCTCTGTCTTTTTTTCTGTCCACTGAGCTCAGCTGTGCCAGGAGTTCAGGCCTCAGCATACCAGGCTGCTTCACCCGGCACCAGGCAGCAGCTGGCCAAGCCCCTCCTCTGATATCAGCCGTCGGCTGCAGGGTCGTGTGTCTCCTGACATTGGGGTGGCACAGGGAGGAGAGGGACAGCTGACAGGATGGGTGCAGCTGTGGGAAATGAGAGGAGGATGCCTGACCAGAGCAGTGGAAGTTTGACAAGGCTGGGTTATATTTTTGTTTTTGTATTGGATTAGATGGAATATCTAGACAGGTTTTGTTAATTTATCCCCTTTACTCAGATACATTTCTTTGTCTTTATCTCATGGATGCAGTTTTTTGTTAAACATATCCTATAGAAACTAAACTCCAAGTAATTTAGTGAATTTAGCTTTTTCTTGTCTCATCCATTAACTCTTCTCATTTCCTTAGAGGGACACTTTATGGTGACAATTAAAAACCGTAACCGCATGTAAATGTGCGTTTCAGCTTCTACGTTCAAAACTCTCGCATTCACACATAGCTACGCAAGTTTTTACGACTGTTTTCGGGCTCTGCGTACAAAACGTGTGGCCATAGAATGCGTGTTAAAAGTTAAACCAGGTTGAACTTTGACCAATAAGGGACTTGTATTTTGGTAGTAGATTTTCAGTGATGGAAGTGCCAACTGTTTGAAGATTCAAAATTGCGGTTTGAACCTGGCCAGAATTATACAACACCAAGTCTTTCATAAATCAGAATAGGACTGTGAAAGAAAAACTCTGGAGAAAGATTCACAAGATTTACACATTACATGCTTGGTGTAAATGTAGCATAAGAGAAGCAAATCCAGACTTTTTGAATAGTTTGGCCAATGTTAGCGTTTAGAAGAAAAGTGATACGATTATATTGTAGTTTTCTATTTCCAAAAAGGCGTTTTTTTTTTTTTTTTTTGGAAACTGACAAATGCTGCATGAACAAAAATTAAAAATCTATTTGTTAAACATGGTGAGGGTAGTATTATGGTTTGTGAATATTAGGTTTAATGAGGAATAGGATGGTTTGTCATCATTAATGACAGGATAAATACTTCACTATGTTGCTAAACTCAAAGAGAAGCCTAAGAAATGTAAAAAAGAAAATCGGGTCATGTTTCACTAAGAAATTCACAAAGAAACTGTATCCAATCCGTGTGAGCCCTGGACTCACCGAACTATGGATTAAGGAAACAAACTACAACAAAACAATCATTATCATTTGACATTCACCTCTCTGGCTTTCTCCACCTCAGATTGTAGGACCTGATTGGCTACGTCCAGCTCCTGCGTCCTCTCCCTCAGTGCCTCGTTCTCCCACTCCAGCTGAGCATTTTTCTTCTGCACCGCCTCCAGCTCGTTGTACAGCCGGAAGGACACACTCTTTGTAACCTGCAAAAGCAACAAAAACACCATCAGACCTCCAGTGGGGAGAGACGCTGATTCCACTGATGAACTTTATTTGCGGAAAATTCTTCCCAGCAGTTCTGGTTTGACTGGCGCTGGCTGAGTTTACAAGGAAATTCTTGTGACGGGAATTCAACGCATGTGCGGATGGAGGGCAGAGACAGGGAGGCTGCTGGGAATCCTACACCACGAGCACACGAACGCCGGCTGCAGCCAGGCTGAGTCAGGGCAGGCTGCACTAACAGGGCCTGAATGTTCGGGTTTTTGATGCTGATTGGTCTGTTTCTGCTGTTTTGTGCCAGCAACGAACAGCTCACAGCACATGTCCACTACAGAATGACAAAAAAAATGTGTGTGTGTGCTGACTAACAGCAGGGAGTATTTTAAAGTGCATTGACTACCATGAATCACTCTATAATCAATGGTCTCTTTTGTGTGAGCCAGACGGGCAATAACGAGAGTAACACTGAGGCGTTTTGTGCTTCTCATTTCTCCATAAGAGAACGTTTGACTGATTTCTGGTAAGATGTGAGTTTCAAATTACAGACTTTTATGTCATGCTCCAGGCTCCTGACCAGCTCCCCGTCCACCAGCCCAGTCTGAGCCACCCGGATGCTGCGGCGTTCGGCTTTGCGGAGGCGGTACTGGAGGATGCGACAGGTCTTGTTGGCCTGCTCCAGCTGCAGCCGCAGCTCCTGCAGCTGGTACACCTCCTCCTCCTGGAACATGTCTCGCATCTCCAGCATCTCACAACGAAGCTCCTCCACCTCATCCTGAGAAAAAGTAACAAGATAACGTAATTCTGCAATTTTCCAACCAAACGTCACTGACATTTCTTTGTGGGGTAATTGCACCAGTTTTGGCACACAGAATCCTTTCTCAGACTAGCCTGATTCTTGGAAGTTGAAATTAACTCAAGTGTTGGAATCAGAGCAGAAGAGGGTGAGCATTTACAATCCACACAAATCTACTCAGATCGGGGGTCTGCAAACTGCAGCTCCAAAAATACAAAGTTTTTAATTTCAAAAAGTAAAGTAAGTAAGTAGTAAAGTAAAAAAAAATAAATAAAGTAACTCAAAGTTTATTCAACTCATTCACAAACAGTTGAATGACACTACCTATCACAGTCTAACTGTCGAACTGCCTTTGTCCTTTTTTGTCAGTTGTTAAATATGTACTGTATATGCCATGTTTGTTTATGAAAGGCTGTGTCCTTTTGTTTGTTAAGTGGTTTATAGGTTTTGTTTTAGATTCTTGGTTTTGTTTGTACCATTAAACTTAAAAGAAAAAGTAAGAAAAAAAAAGAGTCAAACTCAAAAGTTTTGACCAACTTTATGTTCTAGAGAAAATCCACTGGAAGTCAGTAAGCACAACCAGAATATTTCTGAACAAATTCAAGGATTTAAAGTGCACCTTACAGTTCAAATAAATACTGTAGGAGTCATTTAATTAGATATGATTTCATTTCTGTTAGTTAGACGTATGAGTTTCTGTCTGAGACTCACCACTACTGGTTAATTGAATGTCATTCAATGTTAATTTAATGTATTTTTTTTAAAACCACAGCTGACATTACACTGCCTATTACTACATTTGACCCTGTGTGGCACAGCGAGTCTTTTATTTTGAAAGAAAGTCATGACCTCTGTCAAAAGTTATAAACTATTCAAAAATTTGAAAAGAACGCTAATTTTTCTTTATATTTTATTTTTGCCCCAAAAATATGACTGTTCATTTATATTTATCATAATGATAGCAATAACATCAATCAGTGTCTTATTTGTCTAAAGGGTGAGGTAAGACTGTGCTCCTATGGACTGTGTCAGTGAGAAACCATCACGTTTCATATCTTTTGCACATTCATAGAGCTTGTAATCCATGTTCTTCAATGTCAATAAAATACACATTTTCTGGTTATTCTTGTTAGAATTCCTCACAGAAATCTCTGTTTTTCATCTGGCTGAATTTTAAGATTATTCTTGCTTCACTGCTTGTATGTTAAATACAATCTGTACATGGATGTAACAACTGATTTAATCTCCTTTGGTGTGATTTATTGGGAGGCAACAGTGAGACTTTTTACACATGTTGTTCCGAATGAAATTTCTGACTAACCCTAACCCTCCTTAATTTTTTAAAATATTGAATTATAGACCAACTTCATGATGTTAAAATGCTTGGTCCGTGTCTGATTTTTCCATAACTTTAAAATATTTTAGGTGGAAAAGTTACTTACTTTCAAATACTCATTCTCCGACCTCAGGTCTTCCACCTCCCTCATGAGGTGGTCGGTGGTTTCCCCCATCATAAGATCCATGATCGCCCCCGCGGACGTGACCAAGCGGAGGTCTCCTCCAGCAGCATCCAGCCGGTGCGCGCAGACTGCGCTCGGCGCGCTCGGTTTGTCGTGGAGCGCGTCCGGTGTCTCGTAAGCCCCGCCGTCGATCCAGCTTAAGTCGTTATCGCTGCTCGGCGAGGCGCGCTTGTTATCCTCCGATGTGCAGTCAGAGATCTCCGAGCTGCTGTCCGAGGAGGAGACTTTCCCAGACACGCAGCCGGAGTCCTTGCTCAGGTCTTCGGAGGCGTTGCTGGCGTCGGACAGCTTTCTCTGCGCGCAGGGCGCCACATTTGGAGACACGTTCCCCGCTGCTTTCACTGAAGCCTCCCGATGATTTGTCGGGGCGTTCTTCACTAAAGAGCATTTTTCTGCATCTTTGGATAACGGTTCGTTCCTCTTCTTCCTCTGAACCAGGAGCTGCTTGTGCGTCCTGGGTTGCTTCTGGCTTCCAAGCGTAGACTTTGCGCTCCTGTCACCGTCCTTAGTCATGGCGTCTTTGACCCGCTCTGCACCAGGATTGTGTCTTTTTCAACTCCACATCAGAGTCATTTATTCATCTGTTGCGCGCAGTCTGCGCAGGTCCGCCCAGCAGCTCTGATCCCCAAACACTGAAAGTCTCCACAGCTCTCAGATAAGCGCGGCATCAGGACTTCCGGTTGCAATAACTGCTTTCATTAAAATCCTGTTTGTGTTTTTTGTTTTCCATAAAACTAATCAAATAGGCCTAATGAACTTACTGCAGTTTTAGGAGTTAGGTTAAAACTTTTATAACAGAGTATCTACACCAAACACAAACTCTCACGTTTGTTCAGCCTCTGAAGCGCACACGGTTATTTTACTCAACAAAAGTAAAAATTGTTCTTTTACTCCAATAAAAAAACTATTCTGGTTTCACCAGATATTATCTTGTGCGCACCAGATAGTAGGAACGCACCAGCTGCGAACTTTGACATGTTTCAAGAAGTAATATTTTGATAAATTGATAAACATTTGATAACATCACTTGTTTTATTTAAAATAATTGATAAAACTATGAAACCGTTATTATTTTTGTGTATTTAAATGACTAGAACGCCACCCTTTTTCCCTCTGTGGTTTAGCTTTCCTGAAACAGGTTTCCTGTGTGAAGCTGCCACCTTGTGGATTGATCTTTAAAGCTGCACAGGATCACATCCTTTATTTCTTCTTTCAGTTTTTTCTGAACCACAATAGCTGTTTTTTTGTCAGTGTTCAAAAATACATTAATAAATCAAGTAAGCAAACATTAATGCCAGGAGGATATACCAAATGTAACCGTAATACCTTCTCAAAGATAATTAAAAAAAAAAAACAAAAAAGGATTAAATGACAGGTCCACAACCCCAATAAACCCCAGATCATCAGCAGTCTGGACAGCTCTAGTGTCTATAGAGAATTTCACAGATTGAATATATATATTTTTTTAAATGAATAGGATTGTTTGGATGAAAGTTTGCATTTGTGTAGTGAAAGTGAATAGACTAATCATAAAAATGTGTTGTTGTTTTTTCTTTGTTTTTGTGAGAGCTGTTGACATTGTAAAAACACCTTTTTAGATCAAATCTGAAAGTTTTCAAGATCATTGCACCAAAAGAGAAACCACAAAAATGTTTACCAAGCAGCATCCAGCTGTGAAGCATGCAGGCCATCAGTGAGTCACACAGTGAGTCATGTCTTAGTTTAGTCCTAAAAACATTTGGGCTGCGTGATTCACCACAGGTCCAGAAGTTTTCTTGTACTTTAGAAGTTCAGAAATTCCACTTCCTTGGATTTCTGGGTCAGAAGTTTTCATCTCTAAAGACAAACACTATGACATGTTGATCAATTCCTGAGATCTAAACTAAATACTGAAAGCAGTAATTAAAACAGCAGAGACACATAAGCAGATGATTCAGCCCTTCTGTTGCAATGGAAAAATCATTGTGTTGTAAATCACATATGGTTGCTATTGCTAATGCTAATTTGGCAAGGAAGCTTTGTTTCAAATGTGGATTATTGCAATTTCTGTCATTTTTAACGGTCTGTTTCATTGTAATGTATATTTCAATTCGTAGAAAAGTTTTTTGTATTGTTTTCTCATCCAATGTGTATAACACGCATTATTATGAAGTTACATGATTTAAGTTAAATGTTTACGTGAAGATTACTTGTTTTATCCATTTGTAGAGAATACCAGTGTGAAGCCCGTTGAGACAGCCATGGTTGTGATTTTCGGCTATATAAATAAAATTGAATTGAATTGAGTAAATTATACATCAGTACAAAAATCTCTATTTATGATTGTAAGTAATTGCAGTTGTTTTCCATTAATGTTAATTTTCTTTGTTTTTTCGGTTATCTCTGTTATAATCTGTGTGATTTTGTTGTTTTATTTACAATCAATGCTTTAAATCAATCAATCAATAATAACTTTGTAAACTATGAAAAAAGGTTAAACAACAAGGCAAAGCCAGACTTTAAATTTAGGAAATTTATTTTAAAAAAATGATAGCAATAAATTGCAAATTGTTTGCAGTTTTAGCATGAAATTGCTGCAGAAAAAATGGGATTGAATGATTGGGTAAAAAGATCAAAAACATGTTCTCTCAAATCAGCCTTAATGTGTACTACGCAGAATATATCAAAAAATAGATTATAAATACTGGTGGAGTATTATGTTTATTAATGAATTCATTTCAATGTCTTATTTGGAAATTTGTGCTGAAAATAATACATTTGCTTTTCTGTTTCCTGACTGACCAAGGATGTGATTGGCTGCTACAGCTGTCAATCACGATGTCCTTGACGCCCACTTCCGCCAGGCATCAGAAGGCGTATTGTTTTAGCTTGTTTCCAGGTGAATTTGACCCTTTCCCCCCTAAGGTATAATAAACAACTTCCTTCGTGCTTGTTTGTGTCAGAGTCCGCCTCGCTCTGCCGGTGACCGTGATGATGTCATTTGTTCATATTTATTCTAGACGACGTTTTATCCCACAGCAGCTGCGATTCTAACTGCTACCAAGCTAGCCGCAGAGCTAGCCGCTGCTGGCGGCTCTCAGCTGACTCGCTGTAACGGGCTTTCCGTGTTGCAGGGCTGCAGTCCGGCTGTCTGGGATGCTCGGAGAGAGCGGCTGCGCGGCAAGAACCGTGCCGGCGATGGAAACATGACCGCGGAGTGACTTCGAGCTGCTTCTGCCCCCGTAATCTCTGACACAACAACATGAACAGCGAAGAGGAATTTTTCGACGCTGAAACAGGTGAGGCCGCGCGCTTCCAGCTGGAGTTTGTTTGTGTTTTCCCTTTAAAGTCATGCGTCCTCCTGCCCCCCCCGATCAGGACTGGAGTCAGATGACTCCTGTGAAGTCAGCTTCAAAGATGCGATGCTGTTCGACAGCAAGCAGGTGACGGAGGGCAGACAGGAGAATGGAGTGTGGGAGCGCAGGTGAGAAATCGCACACCTGGAGATGGAGAAGAAAGAAAGGAACCCCCTAAAACGATGTGAGGGGGTGACTTTAGGTAACCAGGTAGTTATTACAAATGACAAAAGTTGGGATCTTTAAAGAGCTTTGCAGGAATATAACTTTCTAAGGGTAAATAGATTATTTGCACCGTCAAAGGAGGCTTAAAATGAGACTAGTGTGTTATTCAAAACAAAAGTTTTCTTTTTTTAATGGCAGCATTTATGATAAGGATTCTAACTTTTTATTTCACCTAACTAATAAAAAGTCCCACTCCAATCAAAATAGTTGAAAAACAGAAGGACATTTAAAGAAAATTGCGCTTAAAATTGCATTTCTGAGCATTTATTTATTTATTTAAATTCTTTAGAATTAGGAGCAAATGAAAAATTTTTATTTGAAAAAGCTTGCAAGTGGCATGTAGAACCTACTACGGCAAGCCAGAAGCTCCAATCTGATGCATCACTTGCAGACAAATACATTAATGTATGTCTTGGTTGTCCTCGTCCGAACTGGCATTGGAATCAATATTGCTTGCAATTTTTGTAGCACCGGTAATGTTAAGTTGGGTGTGTAGCTGTAAGCTAACGGGAGAGTGTGTAAACAGATGCATGACGGGGAAGTGGGCGGGGTGAATTTCTGATGAAGGATAGGCAAACGTTTTTGACTCATGGGCCACAAAGGGCTCTAAAATTTGACAGAAACGCTGGACCAGAAGCAGATGCATGGAGTGCTTTGGTAATCCATGACACAATTTTTTTTTTTATTATTATTTTGCCTGAACACAGCATAGCCATAATTAAAAGAACACTTTTACAAAAGATGATTGAAGTGGAACTTTAAATGTTTTTTTTCTCCATAAAGTTTGGTTGAGTGAGCATGATGCAGCTTATCCTATAAACAAATAAGTTGGTGATTCCGAATTCTGCAACACCAATAAGCAAATAGAAAAGGAGCATAACCTGTCACTCACTCATTTTTAATAACATTTTTATTAATCATCCCAACAAATGTCTGACTTTACCTAAATGCAGCTTCTCTGGGGAATTTTTTAAAGGTTTGGGGTTTGCTTTTTGATCAAAAGTCAGAAGGTCATTTGATCACAGAACTGGCTCTGATCTAACCTGTGATTGAAAAAAGTGAAGTAAGTTTTCACATCTTTTTGAGCAACAGTTCCTGTTTTATTTCTTTGTTAGCATAGTAGAAACACGAAAGGATGATGATTCAAAACCAGAAAGCTTTGAGTTGTTGCTAAATTAAAATAAATTGCAGCTGCTGCATTGATCTACATTACAATATTAGCAAATATTGTTGCATTAATTTAGAAGTTTCTTATGTTAAATATATTTGAATCAATTGAAGATTTTTTTGGGTTCAAATATAAAATACTTCCCGAAGGAGGAACTTTGTTGTTGTTGTAAACAGTTATTAGTCTCCTGTTTCCTGCTTCCTTTGTTCCCAGAATCATCATAACCTCATTTTGTCCAAATCGGTTTCAGGAAAACCTTGCCTGCTCAAATGATTTCCCGGAACAATTTCAGTGTTTGGAGCATTCTGAAGAAATGCATTGGCATGGTGAGTGCTGCTGGGCTTTCTAACAAACCTGTGCTGTTACGTGGAACCCATCCTCTGCAGTTCTGTCTCCTGCAAAACCATTCTTATTAGTCTGATGTAGCAAAGCAGGTTTGGCTGTTATGCAGAAAATGATGGAATTTAATGACTGCTCATAGAATGAAAGGCTTTCATTGCTAATGTCAATTGCGGTGAGCAATATTGGAGCTTTCCAGCTCTACAGTTTTGATGCCAGCTCAGACGAGGAAAACAAAGACGTACACGGATCTTTGTCTGCAAGTGGATGCATCAGAATGGAGATGAGCAGGGAGCTTATGACCCATGCTGCCAGATAGTAATGTTTTTCCAGCCCAAGAGTAAACTAAAAATCACCAGATCCCCCCCAAAAAACACCCAGGAAGCTAACCAAATATTAATCAGCCACAAGTAGCAGTAATTAATCGTTCATTATTTATTACTTTCTGTTTGGTTAAAAACTATTTTTTATTGATATTATCTGCCTTTTTTGCAGTCAGTCAGAGCAAAACCTAAAATAACAGACTCCTATTAAACTTTATGAACAACAGCAATTTAAAAAATAGGAAAGGAAAAAGACCCAACAAATAACCAGGGGTTCTTGTGTTTTTCCTTTCACGAACAAATGTGGAATTATTCTATCATTTTTCATGAATTTAAGTGAGGTAAAATATAAGCAAATGTCCTTGTGAAACATATCAAACAGTGGTTGGAGTTATTTTTTTAAGTGTTAATAAAACAATCAAAACTAAATTAAATCAAATAATTTATCACTTGAGATTACTCCAAAAAGTATTTGGTGATTTACTAGTTTTCCTAATTTTGTGCAACCCCAACAGTAAAAAATCCTTCCAAAAACTTAAATGGATTAATAAAACAAAGGATCTGTTGTTTATTTAAGAATATCTCCAATAACAAAGTTGTTTTCCTGCCTCATCTTGTGTCTTTGCAGTGTGGCTTGATGTCGATACAAACACTAAATAATTGATACAAAAGTGAAATGCATTTAATACTAAATGAAAAGTGAAGACGTGTAATAAAAACGCCTTCAACATTAAAAAAATAAAAAAATAAAACAGCAATTAGCATACGCTGAGTAAGCTAAAGGCATGCACTCAACCCAGTTTGCATGGGATTGCACAATCTGCCATGAGGCTGCGCTCAGTCCTGCATCACCTCACAGGCGGCGCTGTAATTGGCATGCAAAAGCATGCAAAATACTGAGATTTTTCAGATCAATGTGATTACAAATCATACATAAAAAAATGGCATACGTGGCAAGGATTCTTACAGGTTACCGCTTCACTTGTCCGGTTGAGACGCATTTCAATAAGGAACCAAAGACTGTCGAACCGACCACAAACCTCCTCAAGTTATGTCCAGTCGCCCACAGCAATTTTTGCCTGCAAATTTAAAGTCGAAACAACCCAATTGGGCGGAAAACCCTCCAACCTGGCAACAATTTTTGTGTCCCACCTATCATGTTTTCGATGTCACAAATAGTCTTTTTCAAATGGCATTTTTTCATTTGCTCCTGATTAAAAACTCAAAAATGCAACTTTAAGCTTGATTTTCTTTATGTATGTTCTCAATCATTAGAAAAATGCCACGAGAACGTGTTAAAAACACAATTTTCATCAGAGTAGATCTATAAGAATGTAAAGACAGTTTTCTCTACTAGAAGTAGTTTTTATTATAGGATCAGGCAAATTGTTTTTTTTTTTTTTTTTCTATGTTGCAGGAACTGTCCAAAATAGCCATGCCGGTTGAGTTTAATGAGCCACTGAGCTTTCTCCAGAGAATCTCGGAGTACATGGAACACTCCCACCTCATCCACAAAGCCTGCAGCTTGTCTGACTCTGTGGACCGGATACAGGTAGAACACACATGGAGCCGCTTTGGTTGTCTTTGCTGAAAGCACACATGGAGGATTTATTTCTCTGTTCTTTCAGTGAATGAGAGTTAATTAAAAGTTTGATTATTGGCCTCATGCAGATTAGAGTCCTGTATTACTAGGCATGTGAAAACAGCAAATCCTCACTTTTTTTGGAGGAACTTTTTATTTTCCTGTTTTCAGTAAACTCTTCTGTTCTTCACAGGTAGTTGCCGCTTTTGCCGTTTCAGCCGTAGCATCTCAATGGGAAAGGACCGGAAAGCCGTTTAATCCCTTGCTGGGAGAGACGTACGAGCTCATAAGGTACAAGTGAAGCTTCGGTTCGCCTCAGTGGGAGGGAGCATGTTTAATAACCGTTTTTTTCTTTGTTTTTTCCCAGGGAGGATGAGGGGTACAGGTGGATCTCAGAGCAGGTGAGCCACCACCCTCCAGTCAGTGCCTTCCACGCCCAATCTCTGAAGCAGGAGTTTGAGTTTCACGGCTCCATTTACCCAAAGCTGAAGTTCTGGGGCAAAAGCGTGGAGGCCGAGCCCAAAGGCACCATGGTGCTGGACTTACTAAAGTTAGTACGGTTGCTGCTGATTTTTAATCTTTTAAAAATCTTTTTACATTTTTGTTTGATGTCAAACAGAATATCAGAATTTCTCTCTGACTAAAAAAAAAAAAAGTGAACTTTAAAGTCTTTACTTCATCTATTTGCGCTGGTTGAGGCAGCCGCTGACTCATATGTTGCAAGGTTTGCATCATCTTGGGCGGAAAGCTCCTCTGCTATCTGGAGCCGCCACAAATGTTTGTGGTCACGTTAGACCAGCAGGAGGGAGGAATGAAACAAAAAAGGAAGCTAATGGAGAGAAAAAGGGCTGAAACATCTGTGTGATGGATCAAACCACATGGTTTTATACTACAATTCATATTTAGATATTTAAAAAAAAAACAACCACAGAAGTTTTGATATAACTTAAATTGGTTTATTAGTTTTAACTGGAGCGGTCGACCTCTGATCAGAAGATTGCAGGTTTGATTCCCTCCATGTGTCGAAGTGTTTTTGGACAAGACACTAAATTGCCTCTGATGGAAGGTTGGCGCCAGTGTTCGGCAGCGGAGCCACCATCAGTGTGTGAATGGGAGTGTGACTGTTGAGCGCTTTGGGCCTTTATATACTTGTATACATAGAACATATTTTGAAATAAATTTAGATGTAAGATTACATGATAAAAAGTTCCTCTGTCATTTTGCTTTCACCAACTTGTTGAAAAGGACTCGTGTGTCCACAGCTGTCATGTCAACACCGCCACAGCGCCTGATGTGCCAACAACAGACACAATTTGTTGGTGTTCTGTTCGAGGTTCTCTTTGAGTGACTGAGCTCGGGCCAGTCGAGAAAAAGTAAGGCACATTAGCAGGTACATCTATGGTTAAGAGTCTGACGCTAAACGCTCACACCTTTCTGAAGTTTAGGAGGAAAAACTCTGTATCTGATGATCAGTGCTGTTGTATAAGCACGTGCAGTGTGGTGTGTTTCAGAGGATGTTCGATTGGCTGTTCAGTATGTCAATCAAGTGACGTACTTCACTGCGAGGATGAGGATTGATAAGGCCATTTTTTTGCCAGGACAGCGCATACTAAATATATTGCCCCGTGGTTTTTGCCCAGATGAAGACACTTCCATCAGTGTTTCTACTGAAGTGCTTTGGTTTTCATTGACTTCTTACAGTTTTCCATAATCTCTCTAACAAGTAATAACATGCAATGATTCTTCAGAGGTGGATCTCATAACAAACTCTTGAAAGAATAATTCTGTTCATTCTGAATAATTCTCTTTCTTTGTAAAATAATGTCAGTTTGTTGTTTTTACTCCAGACATAAAGAAGCGTATACGTGGACAAACCCAATGTGCTGCGTTCATAACATCATTTTGGGTAAACTGTGGATCGAACAGTATGGAACAGTGGAGATAATCAACCACAGGTAGACCTGCTGACACTGCACAATAGCACCTGAGCGTTCTGGACCAGTCAGCATTGGTCACTCAAAGCTGCCTGGTGTCCATTCTTCTAGCACAGGCGATAAATGTGTGCTGAACTTCAAACCATGTGGGATGTTTGGAAAGGACCTGCACAAAGTGGAAGGATACATTCAAGACAAAAGGTGGGAGAGCAGTGTGAGCGCGTGCACAATCAAACCAGGTCACTCTGGTGAACTGAACCTATTAACATGTAGTTACTGAAAATTCCTTCAGAAAAGTAACTTAACTTTACATCACTGTTTGGAAGCAGAATTCAAAATACTGGTTTCAGGGTCTTTTCTTTTGTTAAAGGATTAAAATGTGTCTGCGCAGCTCAACACAAAGGTTTTTATTTTCAAAGTATGAAGAACTCAGCTAAGTCAAGGTTCACATGGAAAGAAATTTTCTGACTGTCTGACTCACACAAAGGTTGATCCTTTACTTTGTAGATCAAAACACATTCAGTCCAAGTCCATAACACAAATAAACACACTCAGTCTGGTTCCAAAACAGCTTTTTATCACATCTGTTTCTTCTGATTTTTTTTCAGTGCGACTTTGCATCCCTTTTTACGGCGCGCTTTCATCTGCATCCTGATTGGCTGTTGAGCTTGTCAGTCAGTCTTGTCCACGCCGCGTTTCCTGTCCCTAATACATCCAATTCATCTGCTCCAGATCCATCACGATTTGAATGAAAAAATTCTCAGAACATGTTAAAAACACCTAAAACACAAGTTTCATTGGTGGGTCTTTAATGAGAGGCATTGGACCCCATTTTTAGTCTTTAGTATGACTCAGTCATGGATATGAATTCACAACAATCTTCCAGTGTCAGGTTGGACAGTTTACCACAAGGCCACTGAGCTGTTTATTTAGAACGTAACCCTGTGATACGTTTGTCACTCAGATCCATCCATTTTTTTCAACCCGTTCAATCCCCTTTGAGGTCATGGGGTTGCTAGAGCCTATCCCAGCAACTGTCACCCAGTTTATCACAGGGCTACACCACTGTGCAGCCCGTGTCCCTCAAACAATGGCTTTACCTTTACATGTCAGAGAAATCTGTGTTTAAGAGAAAATTCTGGTTTCCTGGAGTTCCTTTCCTGCTTGTGGGCTGTGTGGTTTCATCGTCACGGCACATCAGAAAAATAAAAAGCTTCTCGGAAAAACTCGAATATGTTAGTGGATCTGAACCCACTCAATAACGAATGCTAATGAGCGCTTGTCTCCTCTGTGTTTGAACCAGTAAGAAGAAGCGGAGGGTGATATATGGGAAGTGGACAGAGTGCATGTACAGTGTTGACCCTAAGATTTATGACACGTACAAGAAGTCAGACAAGAGGACAGCAAGTGACTCAAAGAGGTGGAAACAGGTGAGAGACGCTGCTGCAACTCCAGTCACACGTTTGTCTGTTTTCCTGTGACTGAACTCTTCTCAAACGGTATCTTTTCTTTCACAATAACTTGCAGTGGCTTTAGTAGAAGGTAAGGTTACAGTGTATTTGGTCTCTGTAGTGTGCTGCTGCTGTTGTCAAATTCCGTTCATAGTGTGGTGGATGATGAGATCATTGCCAGCACCAACCCTAAATGCCTTGCAATGACATGCGTTGTTGCTTGAAAAGCGTGTTGAATCTGTAGTTCTGTGAAACCCACTCTCTGCTCTGAGCTGTCTGTGTGTGTGTTTGTGACTTTGTGAATGTTCTTGTGTTTAGGAAAACAGCGGTGAAGTTGAAGAAGCAGACGAGATGCCAGATGTTCAAGAGACTGTAACTGTGATACCAGGAAGTGCCTTATTGTGGAGGATCACGCCACGGCCGGCCTACTCGGCACAGGTTGGTGTCCGTGCTTGTTAGTCCCTTCAGAATTTAATTTAATGTCCTACGTATTCTAGTTCTGCTCAGGCAGGTGGTGGGAATCAAACACCAGACATATTCAGCCATAAAGGAGTTTTTACCAACCTGAAAACCAGAAGGAGAGTCAAGGAGACCCCATGGATTGATTATGTAAGAGTTTATTTTTTTAATGGTAAAGAAAAAAAGGATTTGGACCTAAAAACAAGCAAGAATTCAGTCCTTGACAGACCTGTTACTACTACTTTAAGAATCTCATCTATCCTCCACTCCCTACATGTATTACTGGCTCATGTTTGAACTGGTTATCTGTATAGAAGACACCTGTCCACACCCTTAAGCAGTCAGAAATGTAACCTCTCCACCATGATCAAGACCAAAGAGCTGTCGAAGGACACCATGGACAAGATTACAGACCTGAACAAGACTGGGATGTAACAATCTACAATAAGCAAGCACCTTAGAGGGAAAAAAGCCAGCTGATGGAGCAATTATTAACAAATTGAGTAAGAATAGATCACTGACAATCTCCCTCCACCTGAAGCTGCATGCAAGATCTCCCTGGTGGAGAACAAATGATTTTGAAAATGGAGAGGAAACGGCTCAGAAATACATAAGAGAACTGATCAATGACTTGAAGAGAACTGGCACCACAGCGACAAAAGTTAATATCAGTAACGTGGGTCGTGGATTCAGATCCTGCAGTGCTCCAAAGATCCTCCTTCTCAAGTCAGCCCATGTCCAGACATGTTTTCCAGCAACCATCTGGATAATCCAGAGGAGGATTGGGAAAATGTTATGTGGTCAGATGAACCCAAAATGGAACTGTTTAGTAATGCCATTCGCTGTGCTTGGAGGGAGAAGATGCTGACTTGCATCGCAGGAACACCATACTTACTTTGAAGCATGGGGGTGGAAACATCGTAATTAGGGGCTGTTTTTCTGCAAAGAGGATGGGACAACGGATTTGTCTTAAGGAAAGGATGTATGGTGACATTTGTGGGTGAAGTGGGAGCATTGAGGATGTTTCAGCCTAAGAATGGTCTAAAATGCATCGCAGGGACAACGAAGGAGCAGCAATGTGAAAAGCATTTTAAGGTTCTGGAGTGGTCTAACCTTTCTTCTTTTCTTTGGACCTCAGTCCAATAGATTATCTGTGGAGGGAAATGAAAGTCTGTGTTTTCCAGGAACAGCCCCAAAGCATCACAGTTCTTCAGGAGATCTGCAATCTACCAATGTAGCAGCTACAATGTGTTCAAATGGTCAAGATCTACAGGAAACCTTTGACCTTTGTAATTGACAACCATTACCATTAGTGGAAAAGAATTTTTAAAAATCTGTTTTTATGGACTGCATCCACTGAGACATTGTGGTCCTTAGTTAAGGGTTTGATAGGTGACAGATGACTTTTCTACATAAAAATCTTTATTTATTTGATAGTTTTTGTTAAAAATTTCAGCTCATTCTCTTTTAATTTTCATCCTTTGGTTTTGACTTTTAATTCCTGCTTTGGCTTTGTTTTTTTTCTCCCAACGGGCGCTCTAATCTGCCAACATGTTCCTCTTTTACCAAGTTCCCTTTTTGTTTTGTTTCAAATTTCAGGTTGCTAAAAACACACAGCAAGTTTTGTCACTTTTCATCCAGAATTGGATACGTTTAAATTCAAGTTATGTCGATTGCTTCAACTTTCCTTCTTTATGTCTACAAGATAATTGTTTTACGGGTGATTTAAAGTTTGTTTTTGCAGCTTGAAGACAGATCAGTCACTTTATTCATCTGAATCAATGCCTGTTACCAGATACGAGCCTGAGAGCCTGTAAAGCAGACTCAAGAAGACTTCAGAATTTCTCTTTTCATCCATTTCCCAGATTTATAACTTCACCAGCTTTGCTGTGACGCTGAATGAGCTGGAGCCGGGCATGGAGAAGCTTCTGGCCCCAACAGACTGTCGGCTGAGGCCTGACATCAGAGCCATGGAGAACGGAGACATAGGTAGCAGCCCACGAGCTGGGAAACACAAGAGTGAAGGTCTTCTTTACATCTTTTCTCTCTAAATGTGTCTTTGGTGTTTTTCTGTTTTTTTTTTTTAGAATTGGCCATTGTAGAAAAAGAACGTTTAGAGGAGAAACAGAGGGCAGCACGGAGGGAACGGTCTGAAGAAGATGAGATGTGGTTGACAAGGTCAGACAGCAAGGCTTTCTGTGTAGTATTCTGCTCTCAATGTGCAAACTACTAAGTAAAATCAAGCCATATTGATTGTACCGTTCAAAACAGCATTAGGAGGAAAAATCACTATTTTTATTTAAAGGTTTTATTTTTGTGATTTTTAAAAACATTTTTCAAATTTGTGTTGCAGTCTCTCTAATGACCACACGGGTCTGTAGACTGTAAAAGAACTCATCCTTTATCAGAAACATAAAATATTTTGCCTGATTACTTTGTATTTTAGCTTTAGATAATGCACACATGTTGGTCCAGCTGAGACATCAGAGATTGTGGGTCAGCTGCCCTTTTCATGCGCTGTAAATGTACTTAGAGTAAGGTTGTTGGTAATATTTCCTTGACCTAAGTTAAAAAGCTGCGGTTTGTCTTTCTCCTCAGGTGGTTCCAGCTGGGAGTAAACCCCCATACAGGAGCAGAGGACTGGCTCTACACAAGGGGATACTTTGATAGGAATTACTCCGACTCTCCCAACATTTATTGATGCGCTGAGTTTGTCTGATAGGATTCATTTCATTTTTTTTTTTAATAGCATCATCGATTTGTCATGGCTCGCTGGGTCTGTGAGATAATCTCCATAGATTTTGACCAAACTCTCTCAGAAAAATGGTCGCATAAGAGAATTTTAAAACTGAAATGTAGACTTTTTTCATTGTTGGTAGTCTGAACCCAAATGTTGATCAGCTTCTGGAAGCAGACGCCAGCGTGTCGTCTGGTGTTAAGCTGCTGCAGGACACAAAGAGCATGTCCTCACTGTTAGATCAAGTTCTCAGCCGTTGCAAAGACGTTCAACACACTTCATACTGCATTCAAATATCAGGGGTTATTTAAAAATCCGTGAAGCATCTTTGTCTAAACCAACCCAGAAATGAGATGTTAATTTTATTCAACCGTCACTAAAATGTGTCGTTTTTTTTCTGTGAATAGAGACCTAACGGTAGAATCCAAAGCTGCTTGTAACCAAGTTTACTGCAACAGTAAACCCCTAATGTAGGTACATAAAGTGTTCTCTGCTGTAAAATAGATATGTATAGTAGTCAGTGCATGTTTGCCCACTGAGATGTTTATTTACACAAGATAAAGCCATAAAATAATTCTGCACTAAGTAGAAGTATATCCCACGTAAATTATTTATATATATCAAAGATTTCAGTCTGCAGACATCAAACTCTTCCCACTGAGCCTATAACATCTTGTGTTGCCATGGATGTGGTTAAAAAAAGCTTTAAGTTACAAGATTAAACAATGTTATTTCAGAGAATTGGTGCCAATTAATTAATGCCAAAAGACCTGCTGGCATTTTTTTTTGCAGTGTACTTTCTGATGGCTGTGACTGGAATCCGTAAGCGAGGAAGCTGCAATGAGGGATTCTCATGCGTGTTCTGCCGTCATGTAAATCCAAGAGCGTAACTCATGTTGGCGTGCTCATGTCTGAACATAAAAAGAGCTAAGTTTGTCGTGACAGCGTCTCCTGGATGCCTTCACAGCCCGTCTCATCAAACTCTGTTTTTTTTTCCTCAAAATTTCCACTTGGGAAGATATAGCTGTTTTTAGTGGAGAAACTATGCAAACTTCTCAGTCTGCAGCCTCCTAAAATGTGAAAAATAAAAAACTTCTCTTGGTGTTCTGCTTCAAATGAGTTCAGGCACTCTAGAGGCAGCAGTGCCATCAATTTCAGTAGCGATTGGATGTTTTTCCCCCTTTGTTTTTAAGCACTAAATTTGCAAACAACTGCACATTTGAATGCAAGAAGTCCCATGCTCATGTAGGTGAAATCTGCCCTGCTGCTTCTCCTTTACCTCTGAACTTAAAGCACTTTGTGAAGCCTGAGGTTCGGTCTCATTGTTCCTATTTTCCCCTTTTTTTCTTTTTAATGAACACCCTTAAAAAATAATGTTTACATTATTGATTACATCACACACGCTGGACTCATGCTCACTCCTATGCATACAAACCATATGGAATAAATAAATTATGGATTATAGAACGTGCCGTTGTTACTGATATATGGAGTCTCGAGAGTGAAGTTTGGTTTTTGTGAAGCTTTAAAGGACAAGAAATGGAATCTTCTTTAAAAATTATGAGATTTATCTTATCCCATTAGTAATTTATTTTAAACCTCCTTAAAAAAAATGTCAAATTGAAAAAAATTACAAGTTTATATACATTTTAAGTGTTTGAAAACAGCACACATGTCCTTCTTACTAAAATAAACCAAATATCAATGTAAATTTCTGAATTATACATAAGAATTTTTATTGACAGAATGTGACTTTTTTGGAAGGTGTAGTAAATATCCTACCTCCTGTCAGCTGATATGGTGGTAAAATGGTTGTGGACTGAATATATAATTGAGGAATCTATGAAGATTATAATTAAAAGGGCAACTACTACTGCTTTCTGAGGTCAAGGGCAAAAAAAAATAATATCTACAAAAATAATGGAGAGGGATAGTTAAAATCTGCACAACTGTGTCTGAATTGGAAAGATACTACGTTCTTGTCTTTAGTGAATCATCAGAAACTGTGACATCTAAGTTTTGCTCAGCTAAAAACAATTCATGAGCTCTAATAAAAATGTCCAGAAGTGCTAGTTAAATAAAAAATCAACCTAACTTTTCTTCATTGGATTTTATTTGCTATTAACACTAATGAAGGTCATATTGCTTCTGAATTCATCTTTAGTTTCACACATAGAATTCCCTTTTTCCGTGCATGTGATCAAACACAAACCTGGAGGACCCTCTGCCACAATGATGCTAAAAACATACTGATACATTTACAAGAGATTCTACATCCAAGACAGATCACACATCTGTTCAGCCTTGAGCTGCTTTAAACTAGTCATCTGTGAAAGTTAAAAAGTAGATTTTCATATTCTTTTTATCATGTAAACAATCAGTGGCTTGGGTCCCAGTTTTCTTATTTTTCCCCCTATTTTATTTTGCACTGTTGTTTATTATATCAATATTAAGAACTGATTGTTGCTGCTAACATGTAATAATAAGAAAATGTTTTATTAAAACTTAAAGAAATGGCACCCCATTCAGTTTTAAAATGGACAGCAAAACCAGACTTTTCTAAATAACATTTTAAAATCACAAACATTTAAAGAGTTTAGCGACAACAAACTGTTCTTAAAAATGCTCACCAATTCTACTAAAAATATAACAGTATTCAAATAAAAATGAATATTTGTAGTATTATCTCTATCGAGCATGCGCAGTTGACCCTTGTCTTTGACAAACTGACCAATCAGAACAACGCTTCATCACGGACCAACCAATCACAGCGGTCGTCGCTGATTTCTACGGTTCTGCCAGCCGAACGTTATCTCACGGGTAAAGGTGAGTGTAAATATGTTGTTTGTGACCTGTTCCAGTCGTAAACACAAACAACAGCTGCGGGTTTGTTTTGTAGTTTAGAGATGTGAAGTCTGCGCCGTTTAGCAGCGACACGGAGCGGGAAACAGTAAAAGACAGCCCGCTGCTGTGAAGGATGCAGAGTCATCCGCGGTGCGTTTGGGGCCGGAGTCCCGATCAGGGTTTTGTGGTGTCATGTCCGAACCGGGACAAGTCGTGTACCCGTTTTACATATTTACATCCTGAATGCTTCCTTAGACTAATAATATTCACGTCGGAAGGAGTTATCTTTATTTTAAGCAGTGACAGTGACATCATTGCAAAAATAGAGTCTGTTTAGATCTAAGTGCATTCAAATGCGTCATCTGGATGAATGAGCAACGCAAACAAAATATTTTCCTCTAATTTAACGCGCAGCAAATGCATCACGTTCGATTGGTTTTGTGTTTTAGTCAGTCAACAGAATGAGCCATCAACTGTAAGAAGGACTTCTTTCTCAGGTTGTGTGTATGATCTGAAGTAAAAGTAGTGTGGCTCAAATGAAAGGAAAAGCAGGTTTTCTTGTATAAATGGTTGAAGTGATTGAACACACAGTGAACATCAGAACACTGTAGGTGTTGAAAGATTATGAGTTATTTCTGACAGTATAAAAAGCTGTACCACTCACATACCATGACACTTCCTCCTCCTCAGTCTCTCATCATCATGGCATCTGGAGCTCTGTTCCCCAGCATGGTGTCTGGCTCGCGCGGCTCCTCCAGCAAGTACCTGGTGGAGTTTCGGGCGGGTAAGATGACGATGAAGGGCAGCACGGTAACTCCAGACAAACGGAAAGGTCAGGTCTACATCCAGCAGACCGATGACTCTCTCATCCACTTCTGCTGGAAGGATCGGACGACCGGGAACGTGGATGACGTGAGTCGGCAGGCCAGTCGCGTTCTTGTTTAGTGGCATGAATCAAGCTTTTTAGGAAACCCTGTTACTCTCCCTCCAGGATCTGATTATCTTCCCTGATGACTGTGAGTTCAAACGAGTGAACCAGTGCACGACGGGCCGAGTGTATGTGCTGAAGTTTAAAGCCGGATCCAAAAGACTCTTTTTCTGGATGCAGGTGGGCACCATTGTCATCTTTTATTTCTGTTTTCTTTCACAGATTCTTTGCACAGATTTGAAAGCAGTCTTTAAATGTCAAGAGCTCAGAGCTGCCCAAACATGTCCCTGCTGTGCAGAAAGCCCCAAATGGCTGCCAACAAAACCTCTAAACTTAAATCGTAAAGCAACAAATTCATTTGTCTTTCACTTGTATTAAAGAACCATTTGCAGTTGATCTATTTTTAAAGTGTTCCCAGTGGTCTTTTAATTATGATTGTGCCATTTTTAGCCAAAAACAAAAACCGCTGTGGTTTTCTAGGACATAATTTCTGCAGAGCGGCAGCTTGGTGGCGAAAAAGTTGCCGCAGAGCAACGCTGCCATCCTTTCCCGTCCTCTGTGCTAAGAGCTCTGAGCAGGGAGGCACCAAGCTTATTAAGTCACAACTATAAGCTTTTTCAAACGCTATTTTTGCGTCTGCTCCTGATTCACCATTATTTATATAAAGAAATACTCGGAAATTGAATTTTAAGATGAATTTCTTTATATATGACCTAAATCATCAGAAAAATGTCACAAAAACATGTCAAAAACTCAATTTTAATTGGAGTGGGCGTGTCACAGATCTAATTTTTCTTAATGTTTGTTCTTTAAATTTTAAATTGGGTTCCATAAACACATTGTACTGTTTAACTCTCACTATTATATTTGTATGTTTTGCGATGTTGGTATTGTGTTTACATCTAAAAACTGTGGTTTTTCTTCATGTAATTTTCCCATCTTTTAACTTCTTAAAGCTCCTGCTTTAGTCCCTCCCACCTAAAAGGTGTGTAAAGTGTTTTTGTTTTATAATCACTGTCAGATGATCAACGGGGATGTTTACTTATATCTGAACTCCACCTGACATGAATGTGTGATGAGAACCTCAGGGAGGACGAAATTTCATTCCGCCTTAAAAAAACCATCTGTCTCCCTCTTTTGTCATTTGTAAATGACAGTGTTTGTGCTGTTTGTTATTCTTAGGAACCCAGAGGTGACAAGGATGATGAATTCTGCCGCAAAGTCAACGAGTATTTGAACAACCCTCCCATGCCCGGCGCTCTCGGCAGCGGTGGCGGTGGAGGCCATGATCTGTCTGCGCTGGGAGGTAATAGGTGCTTGTATCTATCCCTTATTTAACTCTTCTGCTGCTTTCATACAACCCCTTTGCTTACTTGTAAAGGTGAAGGTGGTCTGCAAAGCCTTCTGGGTAACATGAGCCACAACCAGCTCATGCAGCTGATTGGACCGACCGGATTAGGAGGGATCGGTTTGTAGATTCATTAGTAATTCTGCATTCGTACAAACGCCGCCTTTATAGGTCAGTTGATCAGTGTTTGCTTTTCTATGTCAGGTGGTCTCGGAGCGCTGGCTGGTCCCGGCTTGACCAACCTTTTGGGCAGCAGTAGCACTGTTCCTGCAGCCAGCAGCTCTGCCACAAGGTACCTATAGAACTTAGAAAAAACAAAATTTTGTGAAAAGCAAACCTTGTACCTTAATCAACAATGAATCCCCTTCTTACTTATCTTCCCTCAGCCCCTCCACCGTTGTCACACCCACCACCACCACCTCCGTTGCCAGCCGGCTTGGCTCCGCCCAGGTCCCAACCACCCCCATCACTCCCTCTGCCACCTCTGCGGCCTCCCCGTCACCCACCACCCCGTCGACGCCTGCCGTGACCTCTCTGACAGCGGCGGCAGCGGCGGCTAACCCCACGCAGCCCATCCAGCTGCGGGACCTGCAGAGCATCCTGGCCACCATGAACGTACCTGCCAGCAGTCAGGGAGGTGAGGAAACGTGTGCAGCCTCACAGCTGAGCAGAGGCAGGTAGAGCATCCCCAAACTGTCTTTGAGTAAGAGAGGCTTTACTATAAATTAATTTACGTCAGTAAAGTAGTCATCAGAATGATTACTTGAGTGTTCTCAGTTCTCAAGCTTGGGGCCCGTCCAGCGTATTAATACATCACAAATAAGCTCTTTTTCAATCGAGATGTTTGTGGCTGCTTCTGATTCACAGCAGTTAGAACAAAAAAAATACTCAGAAATTCAATTTCAATCCACTTTTTCTTTATTATGTTCTCCATCATTTAAAAATGTGGCACAAGAACTTGTTCTAAACATCAAAATGACCAATTCTTATCAGAGTGGGTCATGAAAAATAAAAGTGATCACGCATCAGAGAAAGACAACAGAGAAAAGTCAGCTTTGTATTGATGTTAGAATAATTTCATGAGTTTCTTAAAAAACGAATTCAGGAAAAGAGGCAGATTGTGCAAAATAAGCTCCTTTTTGACGCATTCACCGTCAAACACGATCACATTCCTGCAAAGAAATACAAAGAGAATGAAAAAACACGAGACATTTTGCTTAGTTCTGCAGAGTTTTCTGCTCTGGAGCAACCCGGCAGCTTTTGTGGTTATTTCCAAAGATATTACAGACACTAATAATAAGAAAGAGCCTGTTATCCAATGACATCTGAAGGTAAAGTGTGTTTATTTCATGTTTAAAGAGCAGGGTCATCCAAGTGAGTATTTTCTGTTCTTCTCTGCTTGGCTTCATGAAAACTGCTTTTAACTTTTTTCTTTTGTTTTGTGTAAAATGTATTTTATTTAAGATTAGTCATAAATCCCATTTAACATTTACATTCACAACCACAGAAAAATCAAAAGGAAAAACCTTTATTTTAATCTAAGCAATGAGTGTTTGTTGTCCCCTGCAGTGGACCTCACCAGCGTCCTGACGCCTGAGATCATGGCTCCCATCCTGACCAACCCAGAGGTGCAGGAGCGGCTCATTCCTTACCTCCCGTCTGGAGAATCTTTGCTTCAGAGCTCAGAGGAGCTCCACAACACGCTCAGCTCCCCCCAGTTCCAGCAGGTGGCTCCTTCTTCAGAAACCATGTTTTATCCCAGCTTTGCGGTGCAGTTATGGCACATTGTGGTCCTCATTCTTCTGTCTGGGTGCTTTCTGGGTATTGAAACAGTGTTGTTGTTGTTTACTGTGTGCAGGCTCTGAGCATGTTCAGCAGCGCTCTGGCATCGGGACAGTTGGGTCCACTGATGAACCAGTTTGGGCTTCCAGCAGAGGCTGTGGATGCCGCCAACAAAGGAGGTCAGTGCTTTCTCCTGTCACTTTTTGACAGTTATCACCAAAATTACTCCGATTCTCTACATTTTAATAGAAAATCCACACTGCAAAAGCTGAATATGAAGAGAGTAAAAAGAGCCTTAGTTCAAGAAAAGTGTTTTGCAAGAAAAATAATCTTATCAACAAAAGATTTTTCTCTTAAAGTAAAAAATCATGGACCATTTTTCTTTTTTTTTTTTTGCTTATTCAAAGGAAATCCTTTAAATTTTAAGAATTTTTGACTGTTTCTGCAGTGTACTACTGGAGGTTGGGTAAAAGAAAATGTTGTAGTTGTATCTTTTTAATGTTGTAGAAGCTGAATATTAACAAAATCTGGATACTATAGCATGTACAGTATCCGGGCTGCTGATAATATTATTCGTGACTTTTTAAAGAACTTTTATGTAATATGTTGATCAATATCATTCATTCATTCATTCATTTTCCAATCCGCTTTATCCCTTTCGGGGTCACGGGGTTGCCAGAGCCTAACCCGGCTACTCATGGGCGAAGACAGGGTACACCCCTGGACTGGTCGCCAGTCTGTCGCAGGGGGTTGATCAATATCAATACACATTTATGAAATGATTTGTGTATTTCAAGAGTACTGCACAGCTCACTTTCAGGCCCCTTAGAAATAGGTCTTAAATTCTAACCTCATTGGTTGATTTTCTTTAAATGAGAATAAAAAGGAAAAACAGAATTTTTGTTTTTAAGAAAAAAAAAATCTAGTCACTAAGGCGTGTTTTCTTAAACTTTTTACTTTGCTTTTTAAAAAAACTCTTTATTTTTCTTGCAGGACAGAAAATAATATTTTTTTTCTCTTTAGTTTCTTCAGATTCATTTTTTGCAGTGTGCATAAAGTGTTTCCTATCAAAACATCCTCACTAAATATTACAAATATTTGACATTTTTTATTTGCTCATCGGGAAACTTGCTTGTGTTTCTGCCTGCAGATGTGGAAGCGTTCGCTAAAGCCATGGAGACCGACTCCAAGTCAGAGCAAGGCAGCGACTCTAAAGACAAGAGAGAGGATGATGAAGACATGAGTTTGGACTGAGAGTCCTTTGTTTTTTTTTAGTTATTTAATATGTATTTATTTACCTGCTGCTGTTTGTTTTCAATTAGGAATATAGGTTCACCATAAGGGATAAAATCAGTCATTTCTTAGTGGTTTGGCCTGTGTGCCGCCTGCATGTTCACCAATAAACAGGAAAATGTTTGTGGGGATTGTCCTGCTAGATTTAGAAACAACTTATATTATTCTGTTAAAATAAAAAAATGAATGATAACAGTTTCCATCCACATGTCAGCAGTTACACAGATTTTTTATTTTTTTAACACTTTTCACCACATCACTGAATCAACAGCCAACAATCCAAAGAAGGTTGTGATCATCTCTGCCACACAAAAAAACAGAAAAACTTAATTAAAAAACAAAAAAGAAATGTCAACAGTGACTCAACCTGATTGATTGTTCACCGTTTCACTGCCAAAGTGGGTTCAGGCACTTTTTCCACCACACTGAAGCGATCCAAGGAGATACTGCTGTCTGGTGCTCACATAACTTTACGTGCATTCGTTCAAGATCGAAACAAATACAATCAGTTATTGTCTTTTAACTTAACAAAACAGTAACAAAAAAGAAACTTTAATTTCTTTGGGTTAAATGTAAGAAACTACTGTAAAAATTAACAAGTAAAATTCCTGAGAATTGATTACAACTGAGGACTTAACATTAGTGTAATACAGGAAAGATTTCCCCGAAACTTTAGAAACAACACATCGATTGGTTTGTGGCACGACAAAGAACTGTCACGTTATTCATTACATATGAAACTTTGGCTGATTATTATGAAAAACCCACAAAAATACCAAAGGAGCAAACATTAAAGGCCACTTCCTTCACTGAACAGGTCTCCTATAGAGCTAATGGATGCTTTTTAACAAGAAATGATCAAATAAAATAAATACATCAATAAATAAGACCGTGACATTGTAAAATAAATATTTTGACATAAAAACAATGGAAAAAAAGTTTTTTAAATAAAGATTTGAAATAATAGCACATAAAAATACTATTAGAATAAAATTTCAAAATAATGGTATTTATTTAAAATATTATAAATTGGTCTGCTTTAAAAAAAAAAAAAAAAGTTCATTAATAAAACAAATAATTCTGGAGCTCCACAGGTTTCTACCCACAATCCACAGTGTCACGTTTTAGTCTGATAGCTAAGAATGTCACAGTGTGCTGAAAAAGACTCTCCAAAATCTACAGCATGGTTCCTCATCGGTTCAGTTCTATCACAGGCTGTGCAGGAACAGCAGAATGTGCAGGTAACAGTTGCTTTTTTCCACAAATGCACAAAGAACAGTACATTTAGTTAAACACAACACCAGATTTAAAAAAAAACAAATGTAAATGTCAACAATTCAGAATAAAAGCACAATCAATGTGCTGAATGAACATCTCTAACATAGAGTTCATGACTGGATCGACATCACATACAAAAACACGCACCCCATGTAGTCTACAGCGTTTGACAAACAGTGTAAACTAGATTTTCTTTTCTCATTTACAGTGAAAATAAACTTTTTTTTTGTTTTAAAAGAACAGCAGCCGCTAACCCTGCTGCACCAGCCTGCGGTAATGTGGCATGACCTTACTCTCTGGAAGGTACAGCCCCATCTCCAAGGCAACCAGAACAGAGACCTCCAGAGGAATTAGCTCCCGCCTGTTGATGCGGAAACGCTCCTCCAGCTTCTGCACGCCGCCGAGGAGAGAAGAGGATTTATAGAAAGAAAAAAGGAGATGAATTAAAATGAGTCTTCATTCAAACTGCATTCAAGCAGCAAAACAAAAAAACAGAACCGCTTTGGTGTTACGCTGCACACCGGAAATTTGACATGTTCTTGAACACATGTTTAGCCCATGGTGTTCACAGTGGACAACAGGGAGGAGCTGCTTCTTCTTCTACTGTTTACTAGCACATGTCCTCCATCTACAGCTGGAAGAGGCTTGGCGGGAAATGTTGACGTGGCACAAATCTGGGGAATCTTGCTCCATGATTTTTCTTTCACTGCTCTATTCTGATGTCTGAAAGACTTGGTGTCATAATTCCAGCCGGGCACAAACCGCCATTAATAATTCCTCTTTCATGATCATGTTCAAACGGGTGGTACTTCCTACATCTCGAATGAACTACCAAATCCAAGTCCCTGATTGGTCAAAATTTGACCTGGTTCATTTACCTGTATGTAGAGTTCAAGAGTTTAGACCGCAGAAGCTCAAACGGTGCGTTTACGTAGACTTTTCATTGGAAGTGCGCACTTGAACACACGTTGCAGAGGGCGGTGTGAACATAGCTTTACACCACACACAGTTACTGCGACCACGGTAACCAAGAATGGTAAAGACCCTATACCATGCAAAATCTATTTTTTGAGCTTTTATGTGCATTATAATGTTAATTCCTCATGAAAAACAACCCAAAAGTGGTGTTTTGATTCATCTCATCTCTCATCGCACCTTTAAAACCCTGTGCTCTGAGCACCAGCCCTTCCCAATCCACGAAAACGAGCAGGTCCTCACAATGTGATGTAGACAAACGAGAACAGTTCTTTACAGGAAGAGTCTGCGATGCCAGCACCGCCTCCAGGCTAACACACACACACTTTCTTCGCTGAGCTATTGGTGATCAGCACACACTTTCATTTTATACGCACATCCATCTTTGCAAAAGTTTGAATGTTGTTTGTTTTCGTGGGCAAAACCCAGATGTCATGAAATGGGCAGCACCCACACGGAGCGAAAGGTGGCGCCTAAAAGATCCTAGCGTCTTCGGGTAGGAAAAAAACTCATGAAAATAACTCATATTTCATAAATTATTTGTTCTTTAGTGTGCCAAAGGTAATAATATTATTTATAGATATAGATTACTCTAAAAGGTTCAACAATAGCATGACAAAGACCCTTTAAAAGTAGAGTCTCTTAAACAAAAACTCATTATCTACTCTTATAAAGGTTTCTTTGGAAACACTGAAAACAGAAATGCAGGACACCTCCTGGACCAAAACTGTGACCTCACCGTTTGATTATTTACTGGGAAATTTCTTCCCACAAAAGAAACGAATAGTTAACAAGTTCCAACTATTTAGAAACATAAACATCCAACTGCAGGGTTGGAATTTCTCTTTCATAAAATGTTGCAATAAAATCTCAAAGTTGAAAATGACAGATGTTCTATAATCAGTTGTTTCGTTGACTCATGTTTCCTTCCTGCATACATGAGGTCAGATGGTGACTGTTCTCTAAAAACGGCTGCAGACAACAAGCAGCATCTTCCTTTAACATCTGATTGAGTAAAGTTGGTCCTGAAGCGACTGAGTGTGTCTGTGATTGGAACGGTACTCACATCGATCAACTGCTTGACTTCAGGTTTCCGCAGATCACTGCTGATCTTTGCAGCCAGCAGCACGCACGCCGCTGCCACCAGTTTCCTGTTCTGCTTGTTGAGGTGACCCTGCAGCACCAGCTTCTCAAAGTAAACAAAAGCCATCGCTATGGTAACCGGCTGCAGACCGCACTCCTCGCTCACGGCCCTCATTTCCCTTTTCAGGCTACAAAACAGAAGAGGTTTGTCATTGTGTTGTTACCCTGAAGCAACTTCAAAGGCTGATTTGTTTTTCTCAATAAAAGATGTTTTCACCTTCTTATCTTGCTCAGCGTCAGCTTTATGTGAGGAAACTTCTCTCTGAAGGTTTCGTTCATGTCTTTCTTCATGTCAGAGGGTTTCACGTACTCGATAACGGTTGTCTGTAAAGACGGATAAACAACAACCAGCGGGTCAATACAAAGGGAGCTAGCGTCAGCACGCCGTCAGGATTTATGGTTCTGACTGACGAGTGTCCAACCTCTCACACACACAGTGGGATCAAAGTTCAGAACCCTGAGACGCAATCCACCGAGTAGGAACGAAATCATGTGATGGAGGCACAAAGGAGGCTTTTCACCCTCCAACGTGATGAAGGAATTTTCACGTCCAATGAAGCTTACCCTGTCCTGATTTCCTACACAAAGGAGAAGTGTGGGACTGGTGACATGTGTTTTAGTTCTTTATGCTGGGGAGGGATGGGGGGATTGAAGCAGCTGCAATGCTGATGTTTCTCTCAGCAGAAACAGAGTCTGACCACACAGAACTCTCAACATCATCAAGCCCACATACACGTGACGGCTAAAGACTTCATTCTACCTGGAGGCAAGTTCAAGCCTCCGCTAGGTTTTTCTCAAATCCTTTAGAAAAATAGAAAGGAAATCAATCAGTTAAAGACCCACTTAAATGAAGTCGTGTTTTGGTGTTACTTATGGAAAATGAAGCTGAAAATCTCAGAGTATTTCTTTATTCCAATCCTTCTGAATCAGGAGCAGACGGAAAAACTACCTTTGAAAAAAAGCTTGTAAAATACGCTGGGCGGGCCGCAAGCTCCCTGCTCCACTCCAGCTCTGATGCATCCGTGCACGTCTTTGTTTTCCTCGTCTGAGCTGGCATCTGGCTCAGAACTGTATGGCTGGATAGTTCCAGTATCGTTTGGCGTTTTGGTTGCATTGCTAATGTTAGCATGGGGTTGTGAAAGACTATAAGCTAGCAGGAAAGAGTGTAAAAAGATGACGGGAAGTAGGGGTGGGCTTGCTCTGTGCCAACAGTCGGTGCACTTCTAATGAACTATTGCCGCTCTGCAGAAACCATGTCCTGATAACAAAATTTGATTTAGGCTAAAAACGGCATCATCATAACTAAAAGACCACTGAGAGC
Source organism: Adrianichthys oophorus (assembly GCA_036245035.1). Taxonomy (NCBI): domain Eukaryota; kingdom Metazoa; phylum Chordata; class Actinopteri; order Beloniformes; family Adrianichthyidae; genus Adrianichthys; species Adrianichthys oophorus. The sequence continues at coordinate 19,418,857 of BSAI01000015.1, forward strand.
AATTTTACAACAGATCAAAAGATGAGTAGAGTGGGATTTAAAAAACTAAAAGTTAAAAAAACTTTAATAAAATCTGCAAACACAGAGATTCAGTTTAACTCGAGAATTTTTTTCAATTAGCTGAATTCATTAAAATCCCTTTGAGTCAGGTCTTGATATACTTTAATGAAACCATTGGGTGATATGTGGATTGCAATTATAGTAAAACAAGTTCGTTTCCCAAAAAGGATCTTTAGCATCGAGACATCATTTAGTTACTTAGATTAAAACAAGAAAACCTCACCACGTATGAGGCAAATATAAGGACCCTCTTGTGCCTCCCGCAGGGCCACTGCGGGTCGCTGAGCAGGTTCGGATCGTACTCCGCTGCATCCTCCGGGCCTGAAATGTGACAGGAAAGGGGAGCAGTTTTAAACCAACACCACCACAGCAGCAGAGCTCTGACTTAAAAGCTTTCAGCGGGAGTCGTACATGAGTCCTGAGCCACACTGCTGTTGACACGGCTGGGGATGAAGTTCTTCTGACCGTTGCCGCGGAAACGGGTCTGCGGAGCCGTGTTTTCTGCTGCATTGCCGCTCTTCTGCCTCACCAAAGCATTGGTGGGATAAAGAAACTGGGCGTAGGACACGGTCTGAGAAGGAATCGAGGGAGGGTGTGGTCAGACTGTAAAAACGATAACACAGCAGGTGTGATTTGGACAGTTACCTTCCCTATGGCGCCCAACTCCACACCTTCCAGTGAAGGAAGCAGATCAGCAGCTACCACAGAGGACAGCCTCTGCCTCTGAGTGTCCAGCTTTGGTTCACTGTCAACACAGGAAGCACGTTTCTGTAACTTCCAGCTCCTGATCTGAGAGCTGCTTCATAAAAATGGCATGAATCACAATGGCGGGCGATGAAAACTTGACAAATGCGAGGAAGGGGTGAGGATGTGACTGGTTCCTGCCTCTTCTGTACCTGAGATGAGCATTGTCTCCGTATGGCAGCACTGAGAAAGCAGCATAAAGCGACCGCTTGGCACAAATCAGCATGATCCTGCAGGACACAGCAAGTACAGGCAGACAGAACAGATGGAGCGTCAGTCACTGCTACTCCACACAAGCAAAGGTCACAGAGCTACATCCAAACCGCTCACGACCAAAACCAGACAGCTGACAACCATCTAAAGCCAAAAGCAGGACATCCCCACCACAGCCAAATACAGGCAATTCAGGATGTCAATGATTTATCTTTATTTAAAAGCAAAAACATAACAAACAAAAGTTCCAATGGTGAGAACTAAAATTAAGCAATGTCATAAACAAGATAAAGTTCTCACCGCAAAAAGGAATTTAAGATTGCAATCTTTCTCCTTAATGACACTAAAGATTTTTGTCATTTTTACTAAATGTATCTTATAAAAAACCTGAAAACTGCACTGTCCTCCTGATTCACGAGTTGAATAAAGAAATACTCAGAAATGCAATTTTAAGCCTAATTGTCTTTGAATACATGTCCTCCATAATCAAAAAAATGCCTGAAGAACATGTTAAAAACTACAAAAACACAATTTTCAGAGTAGGTCTTAGAAGTATGTCTTTTTACTCACACCAAACACAGATGAAACTACACGAAAGTTTAGAAACAAAAAACTGGAGCAAACCTTTGACATCTTCTCTAAAACACCTTTTTATCAAGTAATTTATTTCTTGATTAGAAAAAACAAAACAAAAAAATTAAGCATTTTGAGTTTTGGGTGGAAGGGGATGAAATAAAAACTAAATTAAGATTTATTCAAAACAAAAAAAAACTTTAAATATTTCCACGCAGGCTAAAATTCCATGTGGACAATCCAACTTCTTACAGTCTTCTAGAGAGCACCACAACCAGAACGTCTACACAAACACCAGGGCTTCAGCCATTTACATTAACACACAGCGTTAGCAGCAGTCCCTGCCACAGACACTTAATGTTAAACACCACAGCCAGACCTTCAGGAAAAGGCCACACGGTGGTTATCAGATCTCTCACGGGCACAGCACCTTACATCTGCCAGGATTAATTACCTTTACATTACATAATCTAGAAAGCGTTCCTTCAGTTCAGGAATAAACAGTTTGAGGGGGACCTGCAGGACAGTTTAAAAATGCTGCATCAACACACACACACACTGAGGGGAAATGAATGATGCTTTATGGAGGTGAAGGACAAATATTTGAAAGAAAATATGAAAACATCAGAGTGATGAGACAGACTTTGGACCACGGTAAAATCCCACAAGCCTCCTGACGTGTGTCAAAAGCTGAATAAAGATGCCAGCACTGCGCTATTTCAGCATCTCGTCTTGCTGTGGCGTAACCATGCCGCTGCTGCTGCAGAAGGGTGTTCCATTTCAACACTGCATCTCTTTTGGCCTTTGCTAAGCTTTCCAGGGGGGTGATTAAATTCACTACAGCAGCTACCAGCCTGCAGCTGTGTTTTCCTGTTATTGCTCTGCAAGCTTCTACCGCAGTTAAGCAGCTTATTTCAACACTGGCAGCAGGGTTGGTGTGAAAGTTCTACCTCAGAGTCCAAAATTAAATAGGGCTCAGCTCTTACCACACCACTGAAACTCCCAGAAGGTGGATGTCTGTGGACATTCAGGCACTCACCTGCATCCCCTGGTGTCGTACTGCCTCATGCTCTTGATGAAGTGGACTTTCTTTGGCACCTTGGGTCCAGGAGAGCCTGAGATATTCCTTAGCCTGTGTGGAAAAGCTCCATTAGGGATGGTTTTCACATTCAAACACAAACTACAGTTTTAATTGCGTTAATGACTTTCTTCGATCATCTATTTTCAGTGTTCCCAGTAGTCTTTAAATTATGATTATGCTATTTTAAGCCTAAAACCTATGTTGTTTTCAAGGACAGTTTTGGCAGAGCAGCAGTAGTTCATTAAAAATTCCTCACAAAGTTGTGGGAGGGATGTCTGGAGCAGAGTAAGCCCGCCCCCACTTCCTGTTATTCATCTGATTGCACTCTCCATCTATACCTGAATTCCCTAACTACTAAAATACTATATGGTGCAGGGCTATCAAGTGATCTGGAACTAAATTGCTCTAACACAATGAACTTGTGCTCTATATTCACCACCAATCAGCCCTACAGAATGGCAAACGCACTATATAGTAAGTAGCACTAAGTAGCGACGAAATTCTGACCCTAACCTAACAATAACGGTGCAACAAAAATGGTGAGTTATCCATCTGTACAATTGTGAGCCATATTCCAGCTCAAACGAGGAAAACAAAGACGTTCATGGATCCATTTGTCTGCAAGTGGATGCATCAGAATGGAGCAGAGCAGGGAGCTATCTTCTACATTACAAATACACTGTTGTTCAAACAGGATTTTTTTTTATTTGCTCCTGATTCACAATAATTTGAATTAAAAATGTTTTGGTTTTTTTTGTTTTTCTTCCAATATGTCTTACAACTACATCACCAGAAAACTGCCAGAGCCTTTTATTAAAAACACCATTTTCATTTGGTTTGAGGCTTACTTTTGACAGACTTTTTTTTTATATTGGTTTGATCCAAAAGACCAACACCCAGGTCACCTGGAGTGAGTCACAACCTCAGAGACCTTCTACTTCCTACCAGCGGTTACTGTAAACAAAAGTGAATCCACGAAACACCTGAAATTCCCGCACTGAGTTTCACAACAGAGAGAGGCTGAATGTGTGAAAATGAACGTGTTTAGAGGGGGGAGTTCGTTGTTTCGGGAAACCTGTTCCGGAGCCCTTTCACGCGGAAGTGTTTGTTTTGAGGCCCCGGAGACACCGTTCAACAAAGCTCACCTCTGCCGTGATTCCACACTGTTGTTGGCGGGGACGGGGCTCAGGGCGGCAGGCGTGGACTTGGCTCTGGAGCAGGGCTGGTGGACGACGGGGGACAGCGGGGTGTCCGGGGTCAGCGTGTCGAGCGTGCCGCCTCCTTCCAAGAACACCTCGTTAGGTCCCACGGAGCTGGCGCTTGACGGTCCAGGGGACGTGACTAAAGATGGTCGAATGGGACTGAGCACCCCCGGGAAGCTGGACGACGAGCCGCAGCCGACCGCGGCGGGGTCCGTCACTTGGGCGACAGGTCCTTGACAGTCCGTCGGTAGAGGGCTGGACGCCGCGCCGCCTTCACTGTCCCCGAGTCTCGACTCCTCGGCGACTTTCTGTTCGGCATTTTCGGCGGTAAGCTGGGACGGTGGCCGTCCGTCTAACGAAATGTTACTCAGGAACAATAAGGCTGCCTGTCGCCGCTTAGAGTCTTTCACTTTCCTCCGCGGCTCCCGGTGGGTCTTCGCCGGTTTACTGCTGCTGGCGTTGGACTGCAGACCGCATAAGGCGGTCGCCATTCTAGACTGAAATGGAGCTCGTGAACACAACGGAACAAAGTACCGGTGGGGTTTGAACACGCCCCCTCCACGCTGATTGGCTAAGAGCTTAACTATTCAGACCAAACCTTGAAAAGGGCGTAAGTGATTGGCTAATGTGAAAAAATGTTCTTCCTGCTTATTCATGATTCGGTGTTCGGTTACATTGGAATAACTTCAAATAAAGATATATTTTATATTATTTATCTCAACTGCATTTTTCTCTTACTCACCAAAATTACTTAAATTATTAATTAATTCTATAATTACGTTTGGAGAATTATGAAACCTTATCAAATATATAGTTTCTTTTCAAAATAAAGCATCTACTTGGTAAAAAGTAGTATTTAAGTTTACTACAAGTATGCTTAGTCAATGCAACAAAAAAAGTCAGTATACTTGAAATTTAATTTCAGCAATATATTGTAAACTTAAAATATAGTTCCTCTCATTTGACAAATGATAAGAATATGCATTAGACAGTTATCTGAGGAAGTATTCAGTTAGTTTATTTCCTTCACTACACTACCACACATGGTCTATAGTTCTAGTTTCAGTTCCTGTAAATTGCGTTTATGCTTTCATTTTCTTATTCACACACACTTCTGGATGACTGGTATAAACAAACAACTGGCTTATGCTGCCATTTTATGACAGTTTATTTCCAGATGCTTTAAAAGAAATAATAGGGGGTTACCTTAAGTATTAACTTTAGCAAAACGTAGCGTACTTGAAGTTTATTTTATAAACCGTGTACGTGTAGTGTTGGAAGAATACTTACTGAAAACCTCTTCAGACTAAACTGGAACACTTTATGTTTACAATATAAACAATACACAGCAATTTATAAAGAGTAAACTTCAATTATATTGCCTCACTTTTAGTATAGAGACTAAGTATACTTGCAGTACAATTAAATTGGCTACTTTTTTCTAATGGTATCAAGCACATCTTAAACAAATTATTAGTAGACTAGAGGGGGAAAATTGGTCCTAAGAAAGAGTGGTTGGGTCACAAATATTAATGGAGCAGAAGTAAATTCCTAAATATGATGATCTCCTGAAAAAAAAACAGTAAAACATTAGTGAGGGGAAATGGCTTGAAGGGCAAATGGAAAAAAAAGAAGGTGTGGATTTAAATATGTTCCAACAACAGGTTTCAGGGAAACACATTGCTTTTTATTCCAGCAACAACGTAATAACATGGTGTTCACCATCATGTTTGTTCCTCCTTTGAACAGTCTGGCTTGACCAGCTTAAGGCTTTTTGATTCCAGCTTTGTGTCTGAGGTGCAGCCATGTTTGATTCCTGCCACAGCATGCGCATTTATGGTACCGGATGGACTCAGACTGTTAGCACCATAAACAAAACCCCTTTCTTTGTATTTGTTAAACTGTAACAGGAAATGGCAAATGTGCTTTGTTGGCCACAAATCTGGACAAAAACAAGTGTTTTCCACAAAGATGCAAAATTGGTGAAACAAAATGAGTAAAATGCACATATCAGGACTGTAATTTGTGCCAGTATGAAAGCAGACATACATGAAGACAAAACCCAATCCAGGGTGTTCCTCTTGTGACTACTCAATGAAGAAAACAGCCTTTATTCAGAAAGGTGAGACTGATTCTCATTGATCCATAACAGCTCAGATGTGTTTCAAGAACCTTTTATGGAAACCGATGAAAGCAAAACAATAATATTCAATTTAAAAAAAAGATTCTTCACCAATTCTGCCACTTTTTAAAAATGTTGTCTCCCTTTTAAAAAAATAAAGCAAAACAATTGTAAATCTTGGTAAAAAAAAAAAACAGACATGTAAAATAAAATAAAAAAGCATATCAACCCTGTACCTTCAATTATATCTAGACTATAGTCTTGGAATGTGCAGATTCTTCCTCATTTGACAGATGACTGAGTAGGAATGCATTAGACAGTGATCTGCAACTCTCTCCTAATACTTTACTCTCATTTACATGTAATCCTGCTGCTTTTGTTGCATAAGATGGTCAAATTCTGATACTACAAAGTCCAAAGTACTCCAAAATTGTGATGGAAAACACAAAGAAGTGCTTAATCATTCCAGAAAAGGGTGTTTTTTTCTGTTAGCATATTATAAAACCATACCCCTAAAAAAACAGACTGAATTTAAACACACCAAATTCTAGTCATTTTCTGTTTATACATTAAAAAAAATGGCAAAAGTTTCATAAATCCCAGAAACAGCATGAAATTTCTTGAGAAACCTCAAACAAACATAAAGGTTTGTACATTCAACTCAAAAGTTGCTTTAAATGGCCCCCTCAGGTCGAAGCGTCTTCTAAGCCCCTTTCAAAATAAAGCTGTGAAAAGATTTCTGAGTAGAACTTCCTGTTTGTGTTCTCGTGGACGGTTTGAAAGTACGGTGCGGTGACATCTTTGACTGCCACATCTACTCCGTGATGTTCTAGCTGCCATAAATAATAACGGGTAATGAAGGTTTGTCTGGACAGGACACCCCCCCCACACACACAGACACACACCTGCTTATGATTGATAACTTCTTCACCTCTATCTGCTTGTTTGTGCTCCTCTGAGATCACAAGATGACTAGTGTACATCCAACTGCCATTTGTGCCACATCACGACCTGAGAATTAATACACAAATCAAAATATGCACCACAACTTCACATATTTTCCTTCACTCTGTCAGTAAAATAAAAAGACCAGATCTCTTTCTTTCTGCTCGTTTGTGTGCAGTATCAGACAGGACAAAGCAGATGTGGTGCTACTCTGCGAGACCACTTCTCCTGCCATTTCTTTTTTTGGCGGGATATCCGTGTGGCACCAAGTCACGCTGCTTTCAGCCGGTTACACCGTGGTTTCATACTCCATCACTTCTTTGGGTGTTCCCAGACATCGGTACTGAATCCTTGGTGTGACTGGAGCAGCTTTCTCGAGCACCAGAATGGTTTTGCGCAGACGCCGGTCGATGAAATGAGCATCCCAGGCAGGGTGTCTCTTCCTAGGTAAGTCTATTCGGATGACGGGCCCCTCTGTCCTGGGTTTGAGGTTAGGTATTGGGGGCTTAGCCCCCCTGCGAGGTCTTACCTTAAACACATCTCCATCCTGCTCCCTATCTGACCCTTTAGTCCTCTGCAGGGTTCTAGGGGGGCTGCTCACCAGATCTGGGGGAAGGCTGGATGCTGGGGAGGCCAGCAGCTCCACAGGCACTTCCTTCTCCACCATGTAGCTCCACCCTGAGACGGAGCCATCAGGGTGAAGCAGACAGTAATAGACAAACATAAAGAAGGTGCCCAAAGCATAGCTGCTGGCCACCACGCACACCATCATCACGGCGTAGAAATCAGAGTTGCCGTGGCGATCTGTACCGCCACGGTACAGGTACCAGATGGTGGTGAGGGCCACGTTTTCGACGAACACAGTCGCACTGTAGATCAGCAACCTGCAGTGAGTGCGCCCCTCCCTGACGCTGAACCAGCAGAAAATGTAGATGATGCCCACCATCATGTTGTAGATGATCTCCTCCCATTTTGACATGCAGAAGTCCGTCTCGCCTTGAATTATCCAAAACGTCATGATGCACCAGTGTGCCACAATGAAGATGCCGAAGTAAAGCTGGAACACGGATACAAACAGGGCGAAGGCCAGCGTGCGGGCTGCGATGGTGAACAGGTGCCACAGAATCTGAACTATCACGGCTTTGTAGGTCATGGGAACCTTATCTTCTCGAGAGTCCCTCAGGACCTTTTGATAAGATGAGACCATCCAGGCAAGGGATATGAGTGAAGCAGAAGCAGAAAGCCCTAAAGAGACAGGAAAGAGGAGGAAGATTAAAAACCCAACTGTTGAGTAATTAGTTGAGTAATTATTCTATCATTCAGCAAAAAGCTGAAAAAAACTACGGGGGCCTGATTGAGGTGAGCTCAGTGACACTACTCACGGTGACCTATTTCTGACAATTTGTGAAGACTATGGGGATTTGTGGGGGGACTCACCCTGAAGGGGTAGCACCTGACTGGTGTGGACCATGATGCTGAGCTGCAGTACCAGCTGTGGAGCGCTCTTCAGGAAGGACTCGAGCAGGCGCAGCATGCTGATATCTGCACTCTCAAACATCATGCGCCAGTAGTAGTGCCTGCGCTCCCGGTCTCCATGCCAACGGCTCTGCACCCCCAAATACAGGGCGTGGACATACCTGTGCATAAAAGGCACACTCATTAAGTTTTACCCCCCCCAAAAAAAAACAAAAACAAATTCAGGAAGCCTTAAAGTCACTCTCTGATGAAATCCGTGTTTTTAACATTTTTCTGACGATGAAGTACATATATTAAGAAAATTAAGCTTAAATTCCATTTCTGAGTATTTCTTTATTTGAATCGTTGTGAATCAGGAGCAGACAAAATTACAATTGTAAAAAGCTTGTAGTTGCGACGTAGAAGCTACTTTCAGTAGGCCACAAGCTCCCTGCTAAACTATTTTCTGATGCATCTACTTGCAGATGACTAGATCTGTGTGCGTCTTGGTTTTCCTCGTCTGAGCTGGCATCTGGCTTAAAGCTGTATGGCTGGATAGTTCCAACATTATTGCTGTTTTTGTTTAACCTTCACCACTAATGTTAGGTTGGGGTTGTGAGGGGCTGTAAGTTAGGGAGAGAACACATAAGCAGATGGATAATGAGATGGGGGCAGGTATCCTCTATGCCAGTAATCCTGTCCATAACTCAGAGGCAAGTTTCTACTGAAGTCCTGCTGTTCTGCAGAAACTGTCCTAGAAAATGGCACCTGTCTAAAGACGGCATAATCATAATTAAAAGACCACTGGGAATGCTTTTACAATAGATCAAAAGATGATCTGTGGGCCTTGAAGACTACTTTAAACCTTCTAAAGTTAAACCATATCCCAATATATTTTAAATTATGTAAGATTCTATAATTACAAAAAGAGATTTTAATCTTCTATCAAGTACATCTTCCATGTTTACAGAGTTTAAAGACATTGTTTGGTCTCTACAGGTGTAGTACCCTTTTCGTTCTGGTTTCCACTGCAGAAAAAGGGCCCAGGGGTGCACACATGCAGAAGAAAAAAACAGGCAAAAAACAAAGCTGTGTATTAAGGGGGCAGAATATCTAAGGAGGTTATAGAGTACACTGTAACACAACCCAACATCATGGGAGCTAACATTCAGCTCAGGTAGCCATCTTCAGCTGATCCCTGCTCACCTGATGAAGCACATATCAGTGACAGATCGCTCCTGAGTTAACAGCTGAAGGTCTGGAACACTGATAATCCTCTTAACGTGTAGACACGGTCCATCCAAAGAGTGGCGTGTACAACAGCTTTAACTGCACTGCTGATCAGTTTGTGTTTCAGTGCATTTTATGGGATTTGGGTGTTCAAGAGGAAATGATGGATCAATGTTCTTCTAGTTTGAGACATGATTGACCTACATTCTGTCCATGTCTAACCTCATTGGATTGTTTATTAAACACTTTCTAATGATCAATCTAAAATGTTTACATGGATAGACCATAAACATTTGAACAAACACTGAAAACCCTTTTAACGTGTATACATGTTAAATTATTCATATTTAATCTCCTTCAGTCAGGTCATTCTTTTTCTGAATGGTGGCTGATTGTTTTTCTCCAGATGAATGACCTAGAAGCCAGTGTGGGGTTATAGGAAATGGGTGGAGTCAAAGTCTCCCATTCCAGGCTGTCAAATCATATAAAAAGAAAATTGAGTTCTTCCAGAAATTATCGGTTTCATTGGTTTAGGGAGCGGTTGTTGTTGTCTGTAACTCAGAAAAGCAGCAAAAGGCTGACCTGTGGTCCCCAACATAAAGAGTTTCAGACTCACCTCCAGACCTGAGCCAGCTGAAAGATGTGAATGATGGCCTGAAAGACCCACATGAACGCTCTGCAGCAGCTGCGGGCTCCTCCCCCGGTGGCCGGCCCTGACAGCACGGCTGCAGCCACCGCTCGGCCAGCGCCCCGCTCGCCGCTGTCCTTGGTGCTGAAGTTGCTCTCTTCCGCTCCCGACGCGGCCACCACCGCGGCCGCCGCCGTGCCGCTGACGCTCTCCGAGAAGTCGAAGGCGAACCATCGGAAGCTCAGGACTTGCACCACCACGGACGGGACTATCACAAAGACCAGAGTCAGCGCAAAGCACCAGTACTCCCGCCGAAGGTAGTAGTCGGCGGCCAGCCACAGGTCTGAGGCCCCGTCCCAGAAGAACACCAGGAGGGCGCCCAGCGTCCAGCAGCAATCCCTCAGGGTGTAGCGCTGCTCGGCCACGCGGTACTGAGGAGGCCGCGGATCCGACCTGGGAGAGTTCTGAGATGGGTTTTCGTTTCGTAGAGAGACGGGAGCACCATCAGATTTCGCGGCCATGTTTGTTGTAGGGAGGAGGGTGGGAGATGGAGGGGGAGATGAGGGAGGGAGGCGCTGTGCGTGGCAGATAGGGAGGGGACGGGAGGGCACGGAGACGGGAGGGGGGGTGTCACCAGCACTCATCACTCTGTGCTTCATTTGCATTTAAAAGTTAACCCCACCCAGATCTGCTCTCGTGGAATCAGAGGAAAGTTAACCTATGGTTTCCATGGGGATGGTTTATTCTCCTCCTCAGAGACTTTAGGAGATTTCTCTGCCACTATGATAGTGTGGTATTTTACTGACCTGCCTCAATAGCACTTAGTCGTTTTTTACATTATACAGTGGAGAAGGAAAGTTTGGGCACCCCTGGTAAATGTTATATTGTTATGCATAAAGAACCCAAATAAAGATTCAAAAAATATTTTAAAGTTTACAGATGAGACATTCTTTTAACATGTTTAAAAAAATCAGGCTTTATTTCCATCATTACCCTTTCAAAATAACCAAAAACAAAATAATGGCATGTGCAAAAGAATTTATAGTATGCACTGCCTCCTTTGGAAAAGCTGAGACCTGACAGTGTCATGGATTGTTCACAATCATCATTTGCAAAGACCAGGGGATTTTAATCTCAAAGATCTGAAATAATCTGAGTCATCTGACCTTTCCCCAACAATCAGCATCATGGGTTCTTCCAAGTTGTCCAGAACAATGAAACAGAAAATTGTTGATGCTCACAAAACAGGAGAAGACTATAAGAAGAAAGTGTTTCAGATGCCAATATCATCTGTTTGGAGTGTCATTAAGAAATGGCAGTCAGTGGAAGTTAAAGCAAGATCTGGAAGACCAAGAACAATGTCATACAGAGCAGTTCACAGGGTTGTGGGAAAAGCAAATCAAAACCCATGTTTGACTGAACCATCCCTCCAGAAAGATCTGGCAGACTCTGGAGTTGTGCTACGCTGTTCTACTGTCAAAAGATACTTAAATATGGTCTTCATGGAAGAGTCGTCTGAAGAAAACCTCTTTTACGTCCTCACCACAACATTCAACGTTTGAAGTTTGCAAATAAACAAGCCTGATGCATTTTGCAAAAAAGTTTTGTAGACTGACAAGGTTCAAATTGAACTTTTTGGCCGCAATAAGCAAAGCTACAGTGCTCAGCACAAATGACTACACCCTCTTTAAAAAGAACTAATTTAATCAGCAGCTCGATGAACAAAAGGACAATTTACAAACTTTCCACCAGGATGAGTTTTATTAAACACTTAACTCCAAAACATGAAATGAAGATGAATAATGTAACTCAGATCACAAAATCAACTCAAATTGTTTGAAGCAAAAATGAATACATCCTGCAACAAAAACTACTACATTAAGTATTTTGTATGAGCACTGTGATTTTGAAGGACAGCACCAAGTCTTCTAGGAATGGAATGAACAAGTTGGTGACATATTGCAACATCTATCTTTTTCCATTCTTCAAGAATAACCTCTTTTAACTCCAAAGGTTAAAGATGAGGGCAAAAAAATTTACATTTTTGTGTAAAAAAATATTTATTTGATCAGATTTTGAGACAGTTCTCTTCCGCAAGGAGCCATTTCTGACAGCATGAAATGAGAAGGGCTTTTCTTTGTTAAGTAATGCTCTTTTATAGTCACCTGTGTCCTGGACACATCTTAACTGAATCTTTAGACTCACCTGTGGTTGAATATTCAGTTGAATTTTGTAGTCTTAAGTGTGGCTTTTCTCCTAAGATCATACTTGGGGTGTTCTCATTTTTGCAACATGGGCTTGAATGAATTAGTTGGGAAAATCAAATTTTTGTGTGCAAATTCACAAAGCTTGTTTGAAATCAATGGCCCACATTTGTGGGAGTATCTTGTAGCGTAATATCTCATAGAAAACGTTGATTCTGAAAGGACACTTAAGGTTTCCTGAAAAATGTAGTGGGGTGTCCTCATTTTTGTTGAGCACTGTATGTTTGGAGAAAAAAGGGTACAGAGTTTAATGAAAAGAACCTCTGTCCAACTGAAAAGCATGGGGGTGGATCAATCATGCTTTGGGCTTGTATTGCAGCCAGCGGCACAGGAAACATTTCACCAGTAGAAGGAAGAATGGATTCCTCAAAATTTCAGCAAATTGTGGACACTAACTTGATGCCATCTGTGAAAAAGTTGAAGACATGATGGCTTCTACAAATGGATCATGATCCTAAACACACCTCAAAATCCACGCCGTCTTACATTAAGAGGCAGAAACTGAAGGTTTTGCAGTGACCTTCCCAATCACCTGACCTCATCATAATTGAAAATCTATGGATACACCTGAAAAGAGCAGTGTGTAACAGACATCCCAAAAATCTGAAAGAACTGGAAGACTTTTGGAAAGAAGAATGGATAAAGAAACCACAAACAAGAATAGAGAGACTCTTGGCTGGATACAAAAAGTGTTTACAAGCTGTGATACTTGCCAAGGCGACAGTACAAGATACTAACTCTGCAGGGTGCCCAAACTTTTGCACATGCCACTATTTGGTTTCCTGTTATTTTGAAAGGGTAAATGATGGAAATAAAGCCTATTTTGTTTTTGACAAATTAAAATAATGTCTCATCAGTAATCTGATGTCCTTAGGAGGCTTTTCAATCTTTCCTTGGGTTCTTTACGCACAAGAATACCTCTGGAAATCTCTGGAACGGCTTCAGGTTGTCCAGAAGTCCAGGCTCTTAACCAGATCTTCCAAGTTTTTTCATGTCACCCCATTACTAATCCAGCTGCACTGGCTCCCCATCCGCTTCAGAGTCCAGTTTAAAATGCTGGTATACAGAGCTCTTAACAACCAAGCTCCAGTCTATATAAAAGACCTGCTGCAGCCGTACACTCCCAGCAAGTCCCTGAGGTCATGTGACCAGGGTCTGCTGGTTGTCAAGAGAACCTGTCTAAAAACCAAAGGTGACAGAGCCTTCACAGCAGTGGCTCCATCTCTCTGGAACTCCCTCCCTCTCAGATCCGCAGACTCTGTGCTTTCTTTTAAAATGTTGCTATAAACACATATTTTTACTATTGCATTTTCTTAATTCTGTTTTTATTTTCTGTGTTTTACTGTGAAGCACTTTGTGATATTTTATCTTGAAAGGTGCTATATAAATAAAATGTATTATTATTAAGAATACCATTTTACCTGAGGTGCCCAAACTTTCGATCCTCACTGTAGTAAAATAAACCTACCGTGTCTAAATCCAAAGGGTATTTTCAAAGATCGGCTATAATCAATTTATTTTATTTTCAAGCAATTTTTTTTAATGCAGGTCAATGCAATTAATAATTTGCTTCAATCAGATTGATCTGGTTAGATCTCAGGAATATAAACTGATTAATCAGTTAACTCTTTAATTGTTATACCCCCACAAATTAAACTAAAAAAAGCAAAAGCGCTTGAAATTTTGTTTTAACTAACTGGGAACGCTTTTAGAATAGTTCAAGAGATGATTGGAGTGGGACTGATGAGACATATGAGTAAAAGGAGTCCAATATTTTATGGTTGCGCCTAAAGATTAATTTATAACCCAAAAAAAGGTGTTTGTCTTTAGAAATGTTTAGTGTTCCACATTCAAATTATTCAATGTTGTTTTCTTCTTTTACGCCTGTGTTCTGCTCAAACTCTGAGATTATCTTTGAAATCATGCTGGTTTAAATGAAAGCTGTGGATTGCCATTATATTGAGAAAAAAAAAAGTGCTTTTAAGAATTTGTCATTACTTCCTCAGAATTCAACTGGCATGATTTAAAGTCACCATCAATAATGGCCAGAGAAAAAGAAGATAATGAAAACGTACTAAAATTTATTCATTCACAAAAGCTGGAAAATCTGTGACACAGCAACAAGAAGCAATATTAGAGGTGGTTTAGTACAAGGTCTCATTTCAGCCTCAAGACAAATCTGAACACCCTTTGCCCCCAGTCTATAAAATACAAATTTACTTAACTTTATTATGCAAAAATGGAAGAACAATATATTATGGGGAAATATGGAAGTTTTGCAGCTGTCATTATAAAACAAAGTCACTTAGGAAAGATGTTATCAATGCGCATCCCTGTAAGAAGGAAACAGTAAAGTACAGACAAAAATGACGTCTTCGTTGACACCGTTAGTGCAGAAATGTACAAGAAGACAGACCTTTCACACAGGAAGCTTTTCAATAACATATTGTCACAATATGTCAGAGCGATATTACTTTGAATAAAACATTTTAGTTTCCGTACATGGATTGAAATCCAGTCTATGCTTTCACATGACACGTTTTCCAAAAGAAAGACACCTTGGATAAGAACAACAAAAAGTAAAGAACAGAAATGAAAAACTGTTTTCACCAAGCCGACTGTACAAATGTCTTTATCATTAAAAAGCAGAGAGGTTCTTAAAGAGTATGTGCCATGTCTTGCGAGTGGTGAAGTTTCCGTCGGCCGGGTTTCAAAATGCTCTGGCGAGGACTTGGAATGCTGGCAGCTTCCACTGGGAAACAGTAAATATCGCATGTTTCTGCAGGTTTAAGAAGAATGCAGTCCAACTTATTAGGAATGAAGACAACAATGACTACAGCACAATTTAGGTGGGGTTGAACATTTTTATCTAGAAGCCACTGATACATTTATTCAGAGACATGTTTGACATTTCAGCTCATATTAGTAATAGTAAGACGACATTTTTTTGTATTTTCTAAGCTGTTTCAAAAGTTTTCTGTAATCAATTGTCTAATTTAACCCTCAAAACTTCATTTATAGCACTTGATAAGGACATTATTTGTTTTTTATAATAAAAACTCTAAAAAGTCAAGAAGATGTTTATTTATATGTATAAGTTGTAATAAAGTTTTCTTTAGTAATATCCTGGTAAGGATATTTGGTTAAGACAAATAAGTCACATGTATGATTCCTTTATACAAAATGAGGCTTTTTAAAACGGTTTTAGTGACCACTAATATGAGAAACTGTAGTTTCACACTTCAGCTGCAGGTGGCGCCAGATTACATAGCTCTGAAAAAGACAAATCATTTGATAAATCTTCAGGCATAGACATTTATAAGCCTTTCCGTTCACCTCTACATGTCCTCATTCATTTACATCAAAACCTTTTAAAGCCTTTTTTAAAAATCAAAAGAACTAAATTAAGTCAAACTGTACCTACTACAGAAAAGCTGTGAACTAGATTTCTAAAATCATTCCAGAAAAAGGTTTTAAATTATTATCAATAATTGCATTCACAGAATATAATTGTTATGAGCAGCTGCAGCTCAGCAAATGTCTGGAATAAATTTAGCTCTCGCTCCTTCACTCACCTGCCTGGAGCAACTGTGGGTGACAATCTTAGAGCACCGTGCAGCCAGACTTCTTTTTTTTCGTATCGAGCGGCCATTTTTTGTTGATCTGTCGCACCAGATCATTAAAAATCTGCAACATATGGATGAGGCGGAGGATGAGAACATTTCACATCAGCTGCACAATTCCCACGAGATGAGCTCCACATATGAAAAAGTTTGTGCTAGGGCTTTAAAGTCTCTGATGAAATCCAGCGCGTACATTTCTATGTTGTCATTTTTGGAAACTCAAAACTCAGTTTTGATAGATCGGATGAAGAGGCTCTTTCTTGAGAGCTGGAATAGAAGTGGAACAAATGGAAGCAGGCAGAGTTTGGACAGACGTTCTCAGGAGCAAACACACCATGAAGCTGTGAAGATTTATGAATTTAAACCCTTAAAATGTAAAAAACAAATGTTTGTTTACATGACTGCTGAACTTATGTGATCTAAATGTGTTCTGAAGGTTAAAAAAGGTTGTCATCTGAAGCGTGTACAAGCATTAACATTCATCCAGAGTAAAAACAGCAGCAAATCAGTGTCATGTCATGTGATTAGAGGTGAAATCTACATGATGTCAGAAGTGAAAATCTGTTTTTCAACATGCAGAACAAAGCTGCTCCACGAGGTAATGAAACTCACCTCATTAACGTTGATCTTTGATTTAGCTGAAGTCTCTAAAAAGGCACAGTTGTTCCACTGACGGGCCAGGGACTGCCCCTGCTCCTTTCCAACCACGCGCTCATCTTCCAGATCACACTTGTTCCCCACCAGGATCATGGGAACCTGATTGAGAGGAGGAAATGGTCAATCAGAATTTGGATTTCATAGTCACTGAATGGCTCCCAATAACAGTTTTGGCAGAAATCAAGCTAATTATAATGCTACAAAAAACCTAATGCAATTGGTTTGACATTTGCAGGCAGGATTTGGAAAAGTATTTTAAAAGACAGTTGAGCTCTGATATCACACAATCTAGGACTTAAAGTAAACGCTCATCACTATGAAGTGAACATTCAGGGAGTATTCAGACTGGAAAAGTTCGTTGGTGTGGACTGAGTCCACTTAATTTGGTCCGAACTGAGTCCTGAACTTTGCCTTTGGTCTGGATTCAGACTGCTTTTCAATCTGACATTTCTGCTTTTACCAAAGCTCCTAAACTAAACCAAGTGCCTAAAGACCTACACAGTCATTTGCCAGGAATTATGAGGGTGGGGCAAAGCACCAAGAGCAGGCATAATGGAAATCTGCAATCCTTGTTGGAATAGTTCACATTTTCAAACTAACCAAGCTGACCAATTTTGGCTGCAAATGGCTGCATCGACGTCAGGGACAACACTTTTTATTTGCTGCTTTGGTACAGCAGAGGCATGCTGCAAGGCTGTTACTGAGGAGACGGCAGCTAAGAAGGTGCGCTGATCAGCAATGTGAATCACGTTAAACGTTGTTTTAATGAGCCTGCATTCATCTGACCAAACTTTAATAAACCCTTAGATTCTTGTTTGCATTCTCTGGATATCTGTGATGGTCTGCTTTGAGCTGAAGCTGCGTTTTACTGCTGCGGTTATCATTCAGTAAAACAACTGCTCCCTTCAGTCCATTCTTCTTACATACAGTTGTATCAATAACATTGATGAGGCATAAGATTTTAAAATAGCATGTATAACTGCAGCACATTTCCAGGAAAAAGTCTTTTCTGTTACGTGTGCTAATTTGCATAAGCAGTGAGCTTATGTTTGTACAACAGGTGAAAAGCATTCCTACAGATGACTCAGCACTTTCCCTGATGGGGATGTCTTGTGTAACAGCTCGTCTTTTGAAGTTAGCTTTACTGTTAGTCATTATGTTTTCAAAGAACATGAAACCGGAGCTTAAAAAGAACAAAATTTCCACTATGTACATATTATCCTCTAGTTCATTTCCGTGTAATTAAGCTTTACTCTACACAGATTGTCAAATTAAACACGGCCAAGAAACTCTAACAAGTCAAGTGATCTGATCCACATCACAAAGCTATCAAACTTAACATGCAGCACATCCTTCCTCTGGGTGGAGAGATGTATAAACGCAGACTGAAAATGGAAGATTTTATCAAATAGCGGCTCGAACATTTTCAACCCAACCCCTTCACACACATCCCTCAGCTCTCTCCACGCGGAAGAGCTGGTATACATATACCATTGCTGCGGCATAATTACTGACAAATGAAAACAGGTTTCTGCAGCTCTGCAGAAGGTGCATCACATTAAACATTGATTACATTTTTCTATGCGTTTTTAACCCTTTAACAGAAGATGTTGCCAGCGACACCTCTATAATTACGGAAGCTGAAAACAGCCAACCCAACTTTTGTTTTGGATCTTTTTTCTCGTCATAACGAGATCCACCAACCCATCATGAGAAATTTTATTTTCTCGTGTTAACGAGATCATGAAGAATATACTTTAGCATCCGTGTACAGACATCAGCGGACGCAAACAGTCACCTCAGCCCAACCCAGCTCGCTACAATAATTAATTAATTAACACAAATCAATCAATCAATCACAAATTGATTCTTCTGGTGTTCGACATTTTCTCTGAGAAACTGCTTTGTTTTGCTGCAGATGTCCAGAGCTCAGTGAACGCACCAGGCAGAGACATTCGGCGGCCCAGGTTTTGTCATTTAACCAGTTGTCAGGGGTTTTAGGGAAATAAAGGGTGGGGGATTGGGACTGGTGCATGAGACAGATTTAAGCCGTTTGAGGAGAGTAGCTTCCTTATAAATAAAAAAGTCTACTAAACAAACAACTTTTGGGGAGCATTTCTTTTGCTGTTGTTGGGAGTTGTCGGTGTAAGCTGTAAGGTGTTGGTTATGGCCTGCATTGACAACAAAATAAAAAGACAAAACAGATTAAGTCTCAGTATGGGAAAGAGGGACGCTACAGTATACTCTTCATTATCTCTTTATCACGAGAAAACGATCCCAAAATAAACTTAAAAGGTGGATTGGCTGTCTTTGGCTTCCGTAAATAATTCACCCTCTTAGACAAATCTTTAATTTATGTGATTTATATGACAGCTGCAAATCAGCTGATTCTGACGTGTAAAAAAGCAACTTTGCTCCGATACGCAACTGATTACGAATGTTATGTGTTGCAGAAAGACGCATGGCTGCTTTTCTCTGCTTCAGAATCAGCTGAAATTATGCTAACTGTCTAAGCGGTTGAAAAATAACGGTAGTTGAAAGAATGTCAAGAGTGTTAAAGATTTGATATTCATCTGTGTCAAATACATCTCTTTTATTATCAATAACCTGACTGCACCAGGCTTAATTAAAAATCAATCTCAAGACTAAAAAGGTCATAAACTACATATTTTCTATAAAAAGTTGACAGAAAAAGCAATTATGCAATAATTGGAATCTAAAAACAGTTATAAGCAGAAAACGTTAAATACAGTTATTGTTCCACAAAATGGTGGACTTTATTTCTTTCAGTTCCTTTATAATCAAGACCACATCTTCAAATGTCTCTCTGCTTTCTTCTCCTTTTAGTTGCTCAAACACAAAGTGGTTTTTACTTGAAGGTGCGCAAAAAAAAAACTCCTGTTAACCCTTTGATACACAAAATATCACACATCCCCTTCCCATTTCACAATGACCCACATTCATTTTCTATGCTGTTTCATGATAGCTGAGGTTTTTTTTGTTCTATTATTTGAAATGTGTATATTTTTTATGGTTGAATATTCCAAGTATTCTTTACTTTCTTGTTTTATATTAACACAGAATATTATTTCCATTTTTTACTTTTATACTTTATGGACAAAAATTGTTTTAAACCAATAGCTTGCTAATAAATACTTGTATCTTTCTGACAAATAATGCACTCACTCTCAAAGAAACTAAACTTAACCAAATATTCTATACAGTTCACAATCATCATCAAAAATGTTTTTAGGTAATGTTAGAACAACGTCAGAACAATTGAAAAACAATACTTACATGTATTGAGAGATGTGTGCCGACCTGTTAGCTGTTTTTTCACTCCATATGCTAGAGTTAGCAAATACACTTGGGTGTATTATGACTATGAAGAGAACCATTGATAAAGGGCAGCCCTGCCGGAGCCCAACATTAATTGGGAACAGGTCTGACTTACTGGCGGCTATGTGAGCCAAGCTCCTGCTCCGGTCACACAGAGACCGGACAGTAAGGCTCCCCCCAGAACCCATACTCCCAGAGCACCCTACAATGGACACCATGGGGGACGCGGTGAAACGCCTTCTCCAAATCTACAAAACACTTATGGACTGAATGAGTGAACCCCCACAAACCCTCCAGCACCCAAAAGAGGGTGTAGAGCTGGTCCTATGTTCACTGTGTACTGCACAGCGCTAAGCTACATAAAGGCCAGCTTCAACTCTGGAGTGACTGAGTCATAGATGTTTGAATAAGACATTTGCAAATGAGGAGGTCGTGTTACACAAAGTACAAACAAACAGAATTATCTGCATTTAAAGACTATGTCAATGTAGGGTTACCTCAGCGCCAACAGTCTCGTCCTCAACCTAGAGGCAAATTTCTAATGAGCTCCTGCTGTGCTGCAGAATGTATGTCTTCAAAAAACAACAGTTTTTAAAATTTCGGACTGCATAATTATAATTAAAAGACCACTGAGAACAATTTTATAACAGAAAATATAAAGTTGGAGTGGGATTTTAAGGACTTATATCAAAAGGGTTTTACTTGATTGGGTGGTTTGGGTGTCGGAAACAAAAAAAAAGTCATAGCTGCATTTAGTTTGCTTTGCTTTGACACACTGCACTGTAGAGAGCAGATCAACGTTACAGAAATATCAATTACTGCAGCCGCTGGTTTGGAGGCTTTTGTGCCTGAAAACACCACTGAGCAGGGAGGAGGAAAAAGAAAAAACTGTTTTTTTAGATAATTCACAACTAATTTAAACTTGCACCATGAGCTTATTTTTGAATTGAATGCACAAGCTAACCTTACTAACTGCTCAGTGGTCAGATGCAGTGTATGATGGTTACCAGGCAAAAATAGATGCTGCAGTGTTGTTAGTAGCCAGGCTTTAGCTTGGCTCGCTTAGGTTCAAGCAATCTATACAAATACGCACTCAACCCCAATTCCACACATCAACTAGTAACTGTATTAAAAAAGAAAAGCTCCATAGAAGTAGTTCCAAATGAATGAACACTGTACCATGTATTCTTTGTATTTTGTCATGATTTCTAAAGATCTGCACTTACATCCTCCGTGTCCTTTACTCGTAGAATCTGCTCCCGGAGGTCCTGTAGGTCGTTAAATGTCGACTGTGCTGTAATTGAGTACACCAAAGCAAAGCCTTGTCCGTTTTTCATGTACAAGTCCCTCATAGCTGTGAACTGTTCCTGCAGAACCACAGAGACTCCAGATCATCAGTAATCTGCAATTTGCTGCAAAGAGACCACCCAAAACAAAATCTGTTTGCTGCAGCTTACTGTTCCAGCTGTGTCCAGGATTTCAAGCATGCACTGCTGCATATCAATCTCAATTTGCTGTTAAAAACAAGAAAGGAAAAAAAAAAACAGAACAAACTAACAGATTGACATTTCTTCAGAAACATTCATTATGTCACCAATGTTGCTTGTGGTTGTACCTTTCTGTAGGAATCTTCTATTGTGGGGTCATACTTCTCCACAAAGATGCCTTGTACAAACTGGACTGTCTGGAAAATACATTAAAAATGCAACTTGTAGTCCAGGATACATCAGGAATTAATCATAAACAAACTCCAAGGAGCTGATATTTGTTTGTTTAAATTTTCATACAAATATTTTCACATATTTTTTAACTAGTACTTAATGCTTCAAAGATTATAAATATTTTCATATATTTTCATCAATTATTAACTAGCACGGTAGCGCGGTGTTGGATTGCAAATGTAGGCTAAAATACTTTTACCTGAGGAAGAAATCTACATTTTTTTTTAAGTTATGAGAATTATCGCATAAAGCTCACATTTAATTATTTCAAACCTTATGTTTTTTTTCTTTCAATTTCCCATGGTTCAAAAAATACAAATTTTGGACAAACATTTTTGACCAGTCATTCATCAGTGTAGTTCATTTTTCCAATGATGAACCAGGTGAATAAGAGTCCTGAAAAGGTCTCTGTGATTACCTGCACTAAAAGATCATATTGACAGTTGCACTAGATTAAGATTTTAGGCTCATCAGAATACTTCAATACATTTCTACAGACACAATGATCAAGTTCAGTGACCTCAAACTACAAAAAGCATCAGTCACTGACCGATTTTCCTTGACGGAATGCTTTTCCTACACCCACAAAAACTTAAAATATACATGTTTTTGTCTTGTCTTCCTAAATTAAAAAAATACCAAGTCTTGAAAATGATGTCTCTTAGGTATTTTTACCTTTACTGTTCACAAAAGTCGCCCAAAAAGGTTGAATTTTTAAAGTTTGAATACTTAAAAAATTTGTCACTTTTAGATTTTCCAGGAGTCAGCAATAACACCGAAACCACGACAAGGAAACTAATAGAGTTTCAGTCATTAAGGTGATAAACTATTTTAGGAACTTTGGATTAAAGGTTGCAGAAATATAAAACATCAGCTGATGCTCGAGTTCAGAAAAAGAAATGTTTGGTTTTATCTAATTTGCAGTCATATTTGATGCCACACAAACTGCTAAAAATATTTTGAAAATGAATGTCTGCGTTAACCAAAAGCCTTAAATACTTGATGGTATGAACTCACCAGTGCGGATTTTCCCACGCCTCCTGATCCCAGCACAACCACCTTGTATTCACGCATGGTGGGCAACTTCACTAGACCGCACAAGAGTCTGTGAAACAACAGAGGAAGGATGATGAAGTGAGAACAGAGCTTTCTACTACAGAAAAAAATTATTTCATAATTCAAATACGTCATCTTTATTTGTATGAAATCAGGGCACAGACAGAAAATTGAATATTTTCAAAACTTGATACTTTTAAGTCAGACTTCACATAAACATTGAGTAGAAATGGGGCTTTAAAAAAGGCTTCTTCTCACCTGAACTCAAAGATATTTATCTTCAAAAATATAATAACAGACTAAGCTTCGTCATAGAGATATAAACAAGAAACACCCATAATTGTGAAAAGAAATAAATAGCAGCAAAAATATAGAATAAAAGCTAAAAGTAGTGTTTCTGGCTGAAGGTAAGTGTTCCAGAGCTACAAATAATTTCACCTCATTACAATACAGGGGAAAAAGGCCACCAAGAATGACCTATCATCAGCTTCATCAGCTCGACACACTTTCAGATTGCACACATGGCCTGGAATTAATTAGCAAGAGAGCGTTCAAATATGACATGCTTCACACAAAAATAGAAATTTTCTAAAATCAAATCAATCAGCTGGATCCCAATTTAGGAAAACCGCCTGTACATACAGCGTGAAAAAACAATGATATATTTTGAATTATTCCTTTTGAATTACAGCAGTAATCTGTTTTTTTTTTTTTTTTTTGACAATCCAGATTATGAGATTACAAAATCGAATTCTCATAAAACATAAAAGATGTTAGGATTGTGGATTTCAAATACTCTGTTTGGGTTTTGTTTCAGAAAAACAAAACTCAACACTAGTAATTACAGTGGGTACGGAAAGTATTCTTTGTTACATTTCAGCCATTTGCTAAAATAATTTAAGTTCATTTTTTTCTTTTTTAATAAATCTGCAAAAATGTCCAAAAATTGTGTTTTTTGTCAATATGGGGTGCTGTGTGTACATTAATGAGGGAAAAAAATGAACTTAAATGATTTTAGCAAATGGCTGCAATATAAAAAAAGAGTGAAACATTTAAAGGGGTCTGAATACTTTCTGTACCCACGGTATGTCATAACACAGACATTAAGTTATAAAATTAACTTATCTTTTACATCAATTTTGGCTTTAGTAAAAGGAGACCTTTATTTAAGAAAAAAAACAAACTTAAAATTCCATGAAAAACAACAAATCATTATGAAAAAAAAATGTGTTGTCAATCAAATGCAAGTAAAGCATCATGATAAACATAAAGATACTGTATTTCTTTTATTTAATATGTCAGAGGATATCTACAGGATAGCATAAAGTACATCTTTAAAATCTGCACGTGATGTAGGTCAGTGAGATCTTTGTCTAATGCTGAGACAAGAGCTACATACAGCACTCTGTCACAGTCGGCCGACATTAGCAATTCTAACTCTGATGTATGAAGGACAAACAGAAACCCACAGTGCGAAACAGACACACACAAAGAGCCATTGTGATGACCCTCCTTTCCTCAAGTACATACAAACACAAAAAGGAGATCAGAGAAAGCATGCATGCCAACTGTGCCGATGTCATTACTAGGGTGAGGGGGTGTACCTCGAGGTGACGCCAGCATGTGTCTGAACCGTTTGTTAGCTTAGAAACGAATGTATGAGGAGGAAGAGGGGGAAAAAAATCACTCCATTTAAGATGTAAATTTGTGTGGGTGTCAGTGCCTTTGCCTCAAAGCCTTTCACATCAGATAACCAACATAAGGCTTCCTCTGACAAGATTTGAGGCTGGCCTCAAACAGCTGAGGTAACAAGCACTTCATTTATTCGCCCAACTCAG
Organism: Adrianichthys oophorus; assembly: GCA_036245035.1. Classification (NCBI taxonomy): domain Eukaryota; kingdom Metazoa; phylum Chordata; class Actinopteri; order Beloniformes; family Adrianichthyidae; genus Adrianichthys; species Adrianichthys oophorus. The sequence goes on from BSAI01000015.1 coordinate 19,443,608, forward strand.
GGCTTTGAAAATTAAAACACTTCCTTGTTTTTGTTAGCATCTAATTAATATTTTACAAACTTAAAAAGAAGACGAAAGATATCACTTTTTTAAAATAAAAAATAAATAAATCTACCTACTGTGTTCACAGATATGTCGATAAGTCCCTCTACATCTGGGGATAAGGGGTCAACAGATCCTCAGGCACAATGTCAACCGCTCTAGAGGAACTGAGGGTCAATGGGGCGCCAGAAAACACCCCAAAAATGGCTCAAACTAGTCTGAAAAAAAAATCAAGAGAACATTTATGTCAGCAATACATATCCATAATCTATTACTGATTACAATCTATCCTACTAAAGTGTGCAAAGTTTTTCATATCTGTCACAAACGCATACAAATACATGTAAGAGGATTATTGTGCCATTAGTAAACCCCCTGACCTTCACTTTAGTGCGAAAAAAAACCTTAAAAACTTTACTCAAAAGATTTTTAAACTAAAAAGACAGGATCAGGTGTATGCTTTCACAGACTATTTCAAAGAGCAATAGGTCCAACAGTAGGTCAACATTTAGAGAGTTAATGACAACTGCTGAGTAATGAAAAATAAGTTAGATAACAGCAGTAAAACATATTTATTATTAGTCATTTAAATTATCAGTTAACATGGTTAGCTTGTAAATTATCGTTTAGTTAACCCAACTTCTAACATTTGATGTAGACACTAAAAAACACACAAGTATATGAATAAAGTTTCTCAGGGTTGAACAGCAGTCAGGTTAACCATGTGACTCAACCCCTTCAGTTCAATAACAAGCAGGTATCATGTGTCATCCCCGGACGCTGGTACTGCGTTTTACCTTGACTCAAATGAACAGGGAGGCGCCTGGTTCGAAACTTCACGAAAACTTTCTTAAAAATCGACTTATTCGTACGAATCGGGGTTTACGACAATATCGTGACGCACCGTTTTTTTATAACCGAAAGCTGCTAATAAAACTTGTCTTGTTTTCTAGGCAACTTTTAGCGGCGTTGGTTTCGAAAGGAAGGGTGTGGCTACAAGTTCCCCATTGTAACAAACGCTTTAACATAGTGTAAAAGTTACCCCGTCGCCTGACGACATTATGTAAACACAAACACAAAGTGGGAGTACATTTTACTCGACAAATTTTAAACGTTATCTACAAAAAAATCGGGTGAAAACTTAGTCTGACAACTTGCGTATAAGCATTTAGTTAGCACGTATCAGCTAACTAAAGTAGCTGGGCAGTATGGTGAAACTCTAAGCTACAGTAACGATTAAAACTAGAGATTTTTTGTTCAGAAGACAATCAAGTTGAGCAGATTAGCACTAAAACCCGCTTTATTTTTATTTTATTTTTTTAAACTTTAATTAAGTTCCATAGCGGCTCACAAAACTACTTAGCTCAGACTGAATGCTAACAAGTTAGCATAAGACTTAACTCTCTGGGTGTCACTACTTAGCAAAAGTTGAACTTTAAATCCCAGTTTTGGTTTACCGGTGTATAAAAAATAAGCTAACGCAACAATGAGCGGTATAAATAAACGATAGGTTATCTACATTTCCCTAAGTGTCTGTGCGGACAACTCGTTAAATAAGTGGTTAGCAGCCGTTAGCTTTTTAGTCTTCCAAATTAGCCTCTTAGCTAACCTATTTTGCAACAGGCACCAATCTTTACAAGTTATCCGAGTACAAAAATAATCAAACCTAACTGCATTGTTATCGAACTATTGCGTCGTAATTTAAATAATTATCTACCAAAGGACTCATTTTAATAGTGAGTGCGAGCTTCAGGGGACTCACCGTGTTCCGCTATGTGTGCTCTAAACGCTTCGAGCCCTTGGGTGTACGGAAGGGTTCAGCAGCAGCCGCTGATTGGTCCAGACTCGGCCAATTATGGCAGCGCAATTCAGTGCTGTCACTTCGACCGCGCGGCTCATCCTGCTGTCATCACCCCTGAAGTTATCACGAGATGCTCTTCTACCAATTTTACTCTATTAAAGCTAGGGTGCTAACAGTTTATTATTATTATTAAAAACACAAGAGTGGATCTTTCAGAATGAAAAATCAGTACTGTTTCTCAATTATAATTTTCAGTTACTTTTTTCTAAGTTAATGTACTTTACCCAAGGGATGCATGAGAATTGGCAAATAAAAGGCAGCTGTAAGCATTGGACAGGATGACAATTTCTAACAGCAAGTGTCACCAGTACAATTTAGTTATGACTTCAAGACCAGACCCATCAGGACCTCCAACAAACATGCTGTTTGGTAAAGCAACGGTGATGCACAGATGGTTGAAACAACACTTAAAATTTAAAATTAATCACAACTGAAAAAAGAAAAGATCACACACACAATGAGATATAAGAAAGGAAAGGTTTAAATGCTGAGTATTACTGGTCTTCTCCCAATGCATTTGAAAAGTTTTGGTACATTGGAATGAAATAATATGCGTCACAGATTTATAATAGACATCCATGAAAGCCCTTTTATCATCAAGTGAACTATGAACAAGAGGATGTTACTTTTTCAGTACGGTAGTACTAATTCTTATTTCACCATGAGAAAATCCCAGAATTTGAATATTAAATGAATAAAAAAAAAGTTAAAATCACATCTGTTGAAACTGTTACTGAGTTTTATCGTAGAAAAATTTAACCACTAATGTTGTTACTATAACTCAAATAATGATTAAAGTGACTACTTTGTAATTTTATCAGTGTAATATAAAGCTGAAGTTAAAGCTATTATTATCTACATACAAATTTGGGATAGTTAAGTGGTGGAACTGCACAAAGGATTAACTTTGAGGTCCTACTTGTTTGTTGTGGTGATGGACAGACTGTCAGATGAGGGTCGACAGGAATATCTGTGAATCATGATGTTTGCAGATGACATTGTGAACTGTAGTGAGAGCAGGGAGCAGCAGGAGAGGCATCTAGAGAGGTGGAGGTTTCTTCTAGAAAGGAGAGGAGTGAAGGTCAGCTTCAGCAAGACAGATGATCTGTGTGTTTGTGAGAGGAACTTGTGAGGTTATAGGGTGAAAAAGTGAAAAAGGTGGAGGATTTTTTAGGGTCAACAATAGAGAACAACAGTCTGGGAAAGAGATGAAGAGGAAGCAGGTTAGAACAAGTGGAGGAAGGTTTCAGGTGTGTGACAGAAGCAAGAGTGAAGGGACAGTGTAGAAGACTGTGGTGAGAGCAGCCGTGTTGATGGTTAAGACTAGAGACTCTGACAAAGAGACACGAGGCAGAGCTGGAGGTAGAAGAGATGAAGATGTTGTGGTTCTCTGGGAGTGATAAGGATGGATGAGATCAGGAATGAACAGAGGAACAGATCATAGTAGATGTTTTAGAGATCAATGCAGGGAAGCAGAACGAGATATTCTGGACATCTTACAGTGATTATGTTAGTAAAAGGGCCTTAGGGTTGGAGCAACCAGGAGGACAGAGGTCTGGAGGAAGACTACAGAGAAGGTTCATGGATTTAGTAAAGGATAACATTATGGTGGTTGGTGTGAGCGAGGAGGATGTAGAGGATATAAACGAATGGATCATCTGCTGTGGTGACTCCTAAAGCAGCCAACTTTGAAAAAAGAAATGAACAGATTTTCAAAATAAAAGAATGTTATGTGCATACATGGATTCATCTGATGACAAACTTAAATTAATAAAAACTCATCTTTTATGAAAATGTTTAATTCCCAAATTAAAAAGAAAAGTCCAGGTTCATTATGTCTAGTCATCCAAAATGCTTTGCCAACATAAAACCAAATTTATTTTAATGACCACCACAGAACACAAGGGAAGTCTAGGGAGGTGTGACAGCATTTTTCTTTGTGACATTACATAAACTAAATTCAAAATAAATGTTGCCATAGTTCCCAAGCCAAATCTGACCAAATATTGTCAGACTCTCACTGTGTTTATATTTTGCTTCATTTTGTGCTCATAAACTCCGGATATAAGGGTATAAAATACAGCCTCCTTGATAGCTTGTCAATAATGTAATTAGACTTAAAGCCATAAACCACTCATCTGCATTCAGCAAACAGAGCCGTCAACAAAGTTATGGAACAGTGGTTATTAGTTGCAAAAAATAATTACTCTAAGAAGGTGTAATTGACAGTGTTTAACATTCTTAACCCCAAATTTGTTTTCAATTCTACATAAATGTATGTAAACGTATATATAAATGTTTTCTTTAAAAATGAATAACTTCATTATGATGAGAAACAGAAGCCACAGGGAGAAACCTACATGCAGTGCAATTTATTCCCCCAAGTATTCCAATCATTGCCCTATAGAGCAGAAAACCATTCAGCCCACATTTCAAAAGTAAGCAAATAATAAAGTTAACAAGAAGTTTTCAGTATTAGTTAAGTCAACCAATCACTGGAGACTCATCCATGTCGACAAAGCATCACCTAAATTTGCTTTTACCAGACTGATAAAAGCAAGATGCTAAATGGATTCATTAACAATATATTTGAGGTTTTTGCATGCTGAAGTTGAGAAAAATATGATTAAAGCCTCACACAGATGAAAGTAATATTTTTGGTGTTTTTATCAAGTTCTTGTAACATTTTCTAGGACATGTATAAAGAAAAATAGGCTTACATTTGCATCTCTTAGTATTTCTTCATTCTAAGCATTGTGAATCAGAAGCAGATGAAAAACAGTCATTGGAAAAAGGGCAAGAAAATATGGCGAGAGGGCCTTAAGGTCCCCGCTCTGCTCCATTCTGATGCATCCACTTGCAGACAAATAGATCCATGTGCGTTTTCGTTTTCTTAATCCGAGCTGGCATCTGACTCAAAGCTGTACATCTTGATAGCTCCAATATGGCTCACCACTTCTGTTGCACCGGTAACATTCGGTTGAGGGTGTGAGGTGCTGTAAGCTGGCAGGAAAGAGTGCAAACAGAGGGATGACAGGAAGTAGGAGAGGGCTACCTCCGCACCAACAGTTCCACCCACAACTCAAGAGAGTTGCAGAAACTATGACTTAGAGATTGAAAGTTTTTTTATTTTGACTATAAATGGCATAATCATAGGTAAAAGACTATTGGGAATGTTTTTAAAATAGATCACTAGATGATTGGAGTGGGATTTCAATATGACTGAATAACTTTTTACTTTAGCTTCTTTTGAGTCATTTCATTGCTGCCTTTCACAATAATTTCTCAATGTTTCTGATTTTTTGGCGCCCCCTGCAGGTTGCTTGGCTCCTGCTACTGCAGTTCATCTGCTTTTGTTGACTTTCTCATGGCTTTCACGACCCATCACGTCCACAGGACCCCACTCTCTGATAGCAAAGGAAAAAAATGTAGCTCCTAGCACAAAAAATAGGCCCAGATGGAGATCCCTCATATGATAAGGGACTTGCAAAGTTACAAAACTAATTCCTGCTGATTTTTGACTATCAAATACATCTACCTTCAGCAATACTGGAATAAAATGTTGGTTATGTGAGTGAAAAAGTCTAAAAAATGAATTTTAGAATAACATTTTAATTTCTTTAAGCCTTACTTCCCAGTGAGGCAATAAAACAGGCTATCACTTATAACAAAAAAGGGCTTTATTCCACGTTACAACCTTAACATTTTGACTTCCTCAAGCTCGTTCCTCCGTATCGTACGCGGGTTAGACGCTGTAGGTCTGCACATCAGCAGCATGTATCAGTTTGCTTCGGTGCGTCCACCAGAACCACAGCCAATCCATCCATCTGAGCAGCTTCCTGTACATCATGTTCATCGCTACAACACCTCTAGAGACCGAGCCATTTCAATCAACTCGTTATTGCTCAGATAAATAAACCTATGCTACAAGAAAAGAAAAGAGAAGAAAAGGGAAAGAAAAAACCCCACAATTCTTATATTTAAATGAATGTACTACACACTGAAGTTCAAAGAAAAAAAGGGTAATATTTTACTTTGGGGAGAGTTTTAGGGGATGAATACCTCAACTTCAGACCCCATGACTCTGACTGAGCATGCAAAGAGGTTTCAACCGAAATAAATGTAATCCTCGCCGTTCTTAATCTGGGATTTTATGGCATAAAACTCCTTTGCGCTGATGTGAAATCCCATGCAGCACACTTTACATCCTATTTTTGTTCTTTTTTGTCATTTACACAATCACAAACAATTGATAAGAAGAAATATATATAATATATGTAAAAATACAAAAAAAACCTTAGACATTATAGATCTGGACAACAATTGAAAGAGGAGATAGCACCGCTGTTACAATGGTTGGAGGGACGGGTCAGGGTGTGAGGAGACGTGGGGAACGGATCAGTGACACATCCAGACTTGGGGCTCCAGTAACGGTCAAACTTCAAAACCAACAACATTAAAAAAAAAACCCAAAAAAACGGGTGATCCTCCATCTCTTCATTTTCTCATGTGTCCGTCCTTCAGTGTACAAGTGACACAAACGTAGTCCTCCTTTTCGGCCATCTCCGCCGTAACCCCAACGCACACCTGGTGAAACCACTGGTTGCAGCTGCCGTCACACTGGACCCAGTCCACCTGCAGACACACAAGAACCAGATCAATGAAAAAGCTACAATAAAAAAAGAAGCTGAACTCATTATTACTCCTTGAATCTTTATGAGCTGCCAAGACATGCAGACGATTGCAAGACACAGAAAACAACTGAAGGCTTGCTAGATTTGCTGCAATGAGTAAATTGAAGTTTTTAAAGTAAATATAGACACCTCAAAGGTAGACAGTCCAGCCCTTTTTCCTTGGTTTTGAGCAGAAACTGTGAAGTCTGCAGCACAGACCTAATAATAAGATGGAACTAAACTGGAAAAAAACCTGGCAGACTGATAGTTGTTAAGATTTGATGTAAAACTGGTTTAGTTGAAATGTTAAAGGAGTTTGATGCTGAACACAACAGTAGAAGCTACTAATTACATGTTGGTTCAGTAGTACAGAAAAAAGACTGAAAAAAAAAGAATCTAAAGTTTGTAGAGACACGGACGTGCAGTAGTTTTGAGATGCAAAACAGGTGCTAGCCCTTTGTGTTATTTTGGGTTTCTGAAGTGACTCCACTTTTTTACATTTTGCATTTTGTATTGTGTGTATAAGTTTGCTGTACACGCTGTTTGTTGTGAAAATAAAGTAAATAAAACCTTTTTCAAAATTTAATAAATAAAGATTGTGAATAAAATGGTGTTCGCAGCATATTCTAGAGAAACAGCATCAACTGATCTCCTCTAAAGATGTCCTCAGTGTTATTTGATTGATGAATGGTGATTTCTTTTATTTTTTTTATTTAAATGTGTCAAAAAAAGAATCCAGATGATTTTTTTTCTCTCCCAGTTGCAGCTTCTGAGGTTCAGTTCAACTGATTGGTAAAAACGTGTGTTTTTACTTTTTGAACTTTTTACACAGAGCGATCAAAAAGTTTGTTCAGGATCTAAATCTTTTACTGAAAATCAACTGTGGACTGTAGTTCATCTGAATGCAGACGTTTCATATGCTCATTTTCAGTATCTTGATACTGAACTGAGTTTTTAAAACATTTCATTAGAAGTCAGATAGAAAATCTGCTCTTTCGTGTTTTACTCACCTCATCTCCTTCTGGTAACTGACAGTTTTCCGCTGGACACACAGCCATCTCTTCATCCGAGTCCTCAGACTGAGAGAAGTCAGAGCGCGGCGAGGACGAGGTTGACGCTGACCTGCGCTGTGACTTCTTTTTAGTCATCTTCTGTCTTTTGTGAGAATGCTTTCTGTCCTTCCCCCTGTGTTCTGCATCCAAACCCTCCTTCTCCAGATGCCTCTTTATTTTCCTCTCTGAACCAGCTTCCTTTGTGCTGCCGGTGCCATCCTGAAAAAACAGATCAACCCATTACACACAAACACCCAAAAGGAGGGAGATTGTTCCCTCTTCAAAGGTTTACCTGGTTCAGCGACATGTTAGTTCCCTGAGAGATAAACTGCATGTGTTTGTCACAGTCTGTGGGTTCATCCTGAAGGGGCGACGTGGATCTCTTCGCTTGCTGGCTGCTGGCTCTGTCCAGTAAAAAATGATAGAGGCTCTGGACTTGAGGCAGACACACCTGCAGTAGCAGCCCCTCCACCATCAATCCCTCCAGCTCAGGGCTCAGGCCTGACAAAAAAGACAAAGGTTTTAAGATGATGCACATAGACGAATGGTTGTTACAGCCCCTTAGAAGACACCTGTACCCTGCAGGGGGATGCATCTCTGCTCCGTGTAGAAGACAGTCTGAGCATGGCTTGTCCTATTCCACTCTGGAGTCAAAGAAGGAGCCTGAATCAAAACATCAAATCAGATATTTAGCATCTGCAAAAAGTTACCTGCTAACAGGTAGTATCAAGGAAGAGAAAAACAATGACCTGAGTGTTTTTGGGATCATTTTCACAGCCTGACACCCAATGGGTTAGAGTGGGAGGAGTTCTAGGCCTCTCTTCTAACTCTGGTAGCTTACACAAGACCTGCTGCGCTCGCTCCTGCCAGTTATGTGTCCTCTCCACCAGATATCCGAGTGCATCGCCCTCCGGCATTCGCACCCCAATGCGCTGCAGGGATTCCAGCAAGGAGAGGACTTTGCTGAGCGAGAGCTTTTCTGAGTGCTGGCAGTGCGGGCAGAGCCACGGCTGGGTTTCGCAGGAGTTCGACGGGTCCCTGACACAAACGCTGTGGAAGGCGTCCCTGCAGAGTTCACACTGCAGCATAGCACCCATAGGCGGCTTCTGGCAGAAGCACACCTTCAGGTCCATGCAGTCTGCCGTGGGAAGGAGCTTTGATTCATTTGCTGCCCTGAGATTATAGAAGGTTTCCATCTCCCTCACACGCAGCTCCTCCAGAGTTGTCATCTGTGGAATAGAATAAAGCCGGTCATTTTCCTGCAAACAAACCATAAAACAGTGGTCCCCAACCACCGGACCGCGGACAGGTAACGGTTCGTGGATCAATTGCCACTGGGTTGCAGAAGAAATAATGAATTATTTGATTTTTAATCCAGAAAATCTTTTGTTTTGAAAAAAAAAATGGATTCTCTCATCAACACTTTGGATCACTTGAGCTGTAAAGTTTGGTCAGGGGAGCAAAATGGCTGCATCTGAATGATCTTTTATTCTGAAAATTCTTTTGGTTTTGAAAATGGACTGGATTCTCTCATCACATTTCAGTCACTTTGAGCGCTAAAAGCAGTCCGGGGGCGTGCAAAGACTGCACTGGACTTGTAGTTGTATGTGGAACCTTTCTTTGCAAAACAGACAGAAGAACAGGCTACAACTTTAAGAAAAAAATAAAAAAAACATTAGGCTACCAGGAGTCCTGACTAAAATATGGATTTACCACACACCATGTCTGTTCGCATAGAGATGTGACTTTCACAAACGAATAAGTTCACATAAAAGCTCAAACAAGCTCATCCATAAAGGACTATGATCTGCCTGCTTAGTTATTACGTTGGTAAAATTATTCACAAAAAGCAGCTGATCTCTGGTTAAACTCACCGCAGAGGTAGGATCCTTGGTCTCCAGAAGGCTTTTCTCCACGTCGTTGATGGTGTTAAGCCGCACAGTTTTCTTTTTGATATTTTTCATAAATTCTTTTCCTTTCCTGGCCTTCCTCTTGAAAGTTCCTGCATTTCCAACCTCAAGCCGTGGACACAGAGCCTGGAAGGAAGAAAAACTATTTAATTTTTGACTAGACAATAACTGGAACATGTCCTTCTGCTGCTCTTCAAACCAAATCGGTTTTCATTAGAACACCTTGTACCTCAACAAAATGAAATGATTAAAATATCACAAAATAAACATTAAATAATCTGTTACATTAGATAAATGACACATTTGTCACATGACGTGCGTAATTTGTCTGTTTTAATAGTTTAGAGTCTTAAAGATGCTAAAAATCAAGACTTTGTTCTTTTACAGACACACTTGTATCTTGAGAGTTTTTAAATAAAGATTTAAGGGAATTAATCTTTTACAAACCTAATATTTTATGTAAAAACAGGAAGTTTGATCAAATTCCCACAGTTTGAATTAAGAAAAAATTAGGTAGAACTTACCTTTTTTTTTTTACTTAAGTTTTAATTTTTTGCTTTTTGAAACTCTGTAAACATTTTTTTCTTTAGTAAAATACCAGAAATCATAGAAGATGACGAAAAGCTTAACAAATGGCAAACATATCAATCAAAGTGAGCTAAACTGAACAATTTTTCTTTTTTGTGAAGATCTTACCTCCAGTAAGTTTTTGGTTGAATCCTTCTGAAGGAAAGCCACTGCTGCAGATTCCTTCCACTCCTGCACAGCTGCCAACAAAGTCTCCAGCCGGTCCAATGGCTCTAGGTGGACTTGAATAGCTTGTCCACGTAACATCATGTCGGACAGGCTGTCCACCATCGGCACGCAGCCACTGGACTGAATAGAACAGATTAAAGCCATACATCTCAGAACAATCTTTGCAAACTAATCAAAATATTTGATTTTTGTGTTCTAACCTGAAGCTGGTCAGCCTCCTGAAGCCACTCGCTGGCTTTTCTGATGGTCTCCTTCAGGAGGAGACAGTTTGGGAGGTAGGCGGGGATTCCAGACGTTTTTTCAGCAGCAGCACTAAGAGTTTCTAAGGAATGGGGAGGTCTAAAAGACATAAACGTCAGCACATTGTTAGCTCAATTCTCTTTGCCAAGATTCGTAAAAATTCTGTGTTTATACTGCAAACATTTAGTAACTGATAAATACTCTTTTTTTATCAAAACTTTTTAATGAAAATATAAACTTTCTATTGTATCAAGCCCAATGAAAACTGAAATTCTGTAGGAAACTTAAGAAAAGTTTAAGCACTCGAGAAAGTTCTAGGATTGAACCTGAGATTAGTTTCCTGGATGAAGGTAGGAAGTGAGGCGCATTCCTGACAGCCATGTCATTAAAGCCATTAAGAAGCACTAATGACCGTTAAACTCAGTACCAATGAAATGAGGGCAAAACTAAACAGGATGCTCACTTTTTCTGTTGTTCATGTTGGATATTCTAGCAGCAGCATTTTGCACTAGCTGTAATTAAAATGAAGCAAAATCAGGAGCACCGACGACTGAATTCAGTCATAATCAGTGCGACTTGTTTAGCAAGTTGAAGCTAAGAAAAAGGGTAACGTTTAATATATGATGAATGTTTGGTTTACAAGATCTTTTTGGTGTCCTTCCTCAGTTCTTCAGAACATCCTGGAGTGCTCCTCTCACCTAGCCTTAAGGAGGTTGCTCGCTTTGTCCTCCCAGTGCTCCGACATGGTAAGCTGCTCCTGAAGACATGCCATGGCTCTCTCCACAGACGGATGGGGTGCCAGTCCCACTCCCTGGTCAATGAGCCTCCTCATGGTCTCCAGAGTGAGGGTGGCAGGCTGGGTGGCGGCCTGCTGCACCGTCTCCAGCCACCGTGCTTGCTCCAGCCTCACTCTGAGTTTTGGCAGCTCTGGCAGATCCACGTCAAAGTCGAAGCTGACATCTAACAGGCTTTGGATCTCAGCCACTCTGGGAGCTTCCTCTGCCAGGACTTTCTCGCTGTGCTGCTGGAAGTCTTCAATGCGGTTCAAGAGTTCCTAAGAGTAATGAGATCACACACAGAGCAAGTCAATACCAGTGGGGATGCTTGGGATCAAGTCTACCTCCGATCATCTTTTGATCTGTAACAGAGTTTTCTAGAACATAGTTTCTGCAGAGTGGCAGGAGTTCATTAGAAATTTGCCTCTGAGATGTGGGCGAGACATCTGGAGCAAAATATGCCCGCCCCCACTTCCCATCACCTATCCGTTTGAATGCTCTCTAACTAGCTTAAACCCTTTCACACCCTCAATCAAGTGGTGCAACAAAAATGATCAGAAATATTGGAGATATCCAGCCGTACAGTTTTGAGACAGATCCCAGCTCAGACGAGGAAAACAAAGACGTACACGGATATAATTGTCTACACGTGGATGCATTAGAATGGAATGGAGCTTGTGGCCTGGCAATTGTAGCTTCTATGTCACACCTACTAGTTTTTCCAAATGATATTTTTGTGTCTGCTCCTGGATCACAATGATTTGAATAAAGAAATATTCCAAAACGCAATTGCAAGATTAATTTTCTTAATACACAGTATGTTGTCCGTCATCAGAAAAAAGTTACAAGAACAAGTTAAAAACACCAAAAACCTCATTTTCATTTACTGATCAGACTTTATGCTAAAGACTTGCATGGTTTTACTGCTGTAGCACCACACAATGGAGCTTCTTCTCAGATTACCTTCAGCATGGGAGCCTGAGGGAGGCTGCAGCAGAGGTTATACAGCTGCCTCACAAAGGAACTGAGCTCCTCTACGGTCAGCTGGCTGCGTGACTTCCCACTTCCACATCGATACCTGTTTGATTTTTGGAGGTACAATTGGATAGTAAAATTGCTTATCAAATCTAATCGATGTCATGTGTGATCAGATCTGAATGTTACCTGGTCTGTTTCTTGCCGTTTAGCAGCTGCTGAGCCACTGAGGCGCACTTCTCTGCATCCTGCGTGACCAGACGCAGCCGCCGCAGAAGGTCATTGTCAGGGAACAGCTTGGACTCTGACTCAGAGAGTAAAGAGCGAAAGACTGGCAGGCCTGCGGAGAGAGCACAAAGTCAGTCACAAATACCAGACTCCAAACTGATCCTTTTTCTGCTTTGCTCCTCACCTTTCTTCTTCTCTAGCTTAGCCTCCAGAGTCTCTGTCACGCGACAGGCCCATTCATCATACAGTTCAGCTCTATGCTTGACAGCACTCATCATGGGGTACAGCTCATCCAACGTGTATCTGTAACTGCAGGCACAAGTTCTACTCTCAGTTCATGGATGCCAAATCCTAAACACCAAACTAGTTCTGCCGTTTTACTACCAAAACCTGCCTTTTAAGCACACAGTCCCTTTAAAGTATCATAAGTCTAAATCCACTGGACTTACTTGAGTGTATAGTTGGTGATGGGGCAGGTGCAGAGGTCACCGATGTGGTACAAACAGACCAGAACTCCTGGGTTGCAGGGACAGGTGATGGCAGAAAGGTAGCAGGTGGTTCTGCATTTGGCACACTGCCGCTCATCATCCTGGAGGTTATCATATTTTGCCTCTTTGAAATCCAACACGCCCTGAAGGAGGGAGAAAGAAACAAATTTGGTAAAATTAACAAAATATTAGTTTTCTTTGACTACTATATTACATTTTTTGAAAGTGGCAAAAAAGATGAGCATGGAAAGAAAAGCGCAATACCATTTTCTTCACTTTCTCTCTGAGCTCTCGTTCCTCTTGGATCATGAGGACCATGTCCTTGTGGACGGCTGAGGCCAGGACCATGTTGAGCGTGTCTGCTTTGGCAGCCATGTTGCAAACCATCTCATCGTGGGAGAACACGTTGTAGCGGTGCAGCATGCGATAGTGGTCCACACACTGTCGGCCGAGGGGCATCTGGAGATGTACACAAAAGACAAAACCACAAATTAGTTTAGATTCTGAGTTATGAATTTATGAGGTCAAACAGTCAATTTTTTTTTTACAGATTTTATTCAAATGTTTGTAATGTGTGTAATGAACACTGTGGTGGATGAACCACTCACCATCAATTAGGAGTTAGTATTTTTTTATTTCTTTTTAAAACATACATTTAAGAAACATCTAAAGTGGGTGGACACATCTTTATTCTGCTTTAAGTGGAAAACAGCTTATTTATTTTGCTATGTCTGGAGCTTCACTTCAGGTAACCAACGTTATAACCAAGTTCATGCCGCAGTGAGACCTGGCATCTCACTGTGGAGAAGTCTTCCATTACGAACATTATTATGTTTGGTTTAAAGGGATTTATTTTGTTTATGTTAGAGACTTGAATTGTGTGAATGGAACTGTGACTGTAAAGTTTGTAAAATTTGGGCCTAAAGACCATTTAGCATTTAAAATATACTTCCAGTTGTAAACTGTTACGTAACGAAATGATTCTTATACTCTGACTTTAATATTGGAATGTAAACCTGAAACTTTAAATGGTTTTGTTCTCCCTCTGTAGGAACTTCCTCAGAATCAGTTGATTTAATATAGCAAAACTCTCATCTTCACACCTGGAGCAGAAGCTGAGATACAGTAATTAAAAAAAGTTTCTGTAAATTCTTTGGAGGTGTTTACTTAACATTAAAAGTAGAAGACTGAAAACGCAGGGGTTGGATTTTCTAAAACTTGAACAGCATTTGTATTTTGCGCTTGTGTGACCGTAAAGCCGAAACATTTTGGTTTTGGGGTACAAAAAGATTCACAAGAGCTCACACAAGTACATACCCAATCTACAGTGCAGAAATTGACCGCCTCAGCAAAGTTAAAGCCTTGGTTGAAGCCACTGTGATATGCTCTAGGAAATGTGATGACAAATTCTCCCGCACACTGGTTTGTTCTGTAAATCTGAAACAAGAGAAGCGTTCAGAGCATTGAATGCTTGAAAAAACAACCGAGAATCATGAGCGCTTCGTACTAACTGGGACTCCGTGAGCCATCAGAGTGTTGGGGTTCATGATGGTGACCAGCTGGTGCAGCAGGTCAGGCTGGGACTCGAACAGCTCTGGAGCCAGTTTCTTCATCACGCCTTCCAGCTGCTCTGCAGCAAAACCAGGCGCTCCATACCAGGTTTTGGGTTCACCCCTTTCCGAGAAAGAGGATCAAAGCATGTTGACTAGAGCCAGCCCTCTTGGTTTTTCTAAATATTTTCTGATAAACAGAGAATGCATAAATAAAGGTGCAAGGCTGGAATCACTAATGAGGTTGTACCAATGCAGGTAGTTGATGGAGTAGCTCCAGTGATCCTCGATGTGCCAACAGAAGGAGGAAAAGCACATGCCAACGTAAAGCCACGGCAGCGTCATCCCACAGATGTCAGCGGTTACGTGAGTGAGCACAGACGGATTCATCATTGCCAGGTTGTTGAGGTTCCAGCCACATTTGAGGTATTTCTGCCAGACAAGCAGAAATGAGAACAAATCAACAAAAAGATCTACTCCTACAGAGAAACTCAACCATCTCCTGACCCTTTTGGGAGTTTGGTTTCAAAGTCATACCTCATCTGCTGGGGAAACCTTTAATTTCCCATTGGGAATGGGGAATCCACTCCCAAACTCCTTTGAGGCAATATCTGCTCCATATTCGACGGTAACGTCCTCATCGATGGCTCCAACCAGACGCCAAAATTCTTTCTCCACTAGCTCTGTGGGTACCATCTGTAAGGATAAACACAGATCTCTATCTTTAATTTAAAAAAAAAAGTATAATTAAGAAAATAGCTCAATCTACTTACATGAACCGGCATATTAAAGTAATCCGATTTGAATGCATCAGCCATTTGTCCAAAAGCCCGGAGGGAGTAATCTCTGCATGCTTGTTCAAACCCAAATGCCTCGTGAGGTTTGCTACACTCCTGTGGGTACAATTCAAAACGAACTTTAATTTCATGTCACAAATGAGTTGCGTGTCAGTTTGAAAAAATGCTAAACAAACATAATCTAGTTACTTATATAAGATTTGTTTTTGTCAGTAAAGTTATGGGCAGGATTTACAAATAACAGTTGTTTGCTTGTCAGGATTGTGAAAAGTATTTACAATGTGGGACAATAAAGGTATGAATTCTGTGATTTTAGTCTTCAGACACAGAGAAGACAGAGGTGTAAGGCTCTGCAGTTCCTGCAACCTGTCGCCCGCAGCATGCCTGTAGATAAAAATGTGCATGAACGTTTTTGTTCTACAGGCTCACCAAGCAGTCTACGATTTTAAAATTTCACTGCATGCCCCACCGCCATCCGGAAATTAAATTTCTGAGTACATTCTAGCTCTAAAAAGTTCATAATTTCTCAAAAAAAAAAACTTGAAAGTTAACCATTTGGACAAAATATCATCTGCTAATCTCTGATAAGACACAAATTGTAGTGAATTTTTGTTAGGAGGGTCGGCTTTTCTGTCTGTAGTGGACCCGCTTTCTAGAAATCTTCCAGAGCCTTTAGTTTTTAACAGAACGGTGTCTTTTTAGAACTACAACTGAATATACATCTGAAGAACAAGGTCAAGCTGTCTTGACTGATTCTTCACCATATCAGTCACTTTGATTTCCCTCATCTGTTTGTATATAGTCTGCTTGTGTGCAGTTTAACTGGATGTTCCACATTTATGTGGGTTATTTTTGTAAATAATTTTCCACGTTTTCTGTCTTGTTACCACTTGCTGACTAACTGACCACATGATCTGAGTTCACCTTGGCATATTATTATCTGATTATTATAATCTCTCTGTGGATGGTGTCACATGACAAACCTGACTGGCCTTACAAACTGAAGGCCCTTAATTAAAGATTTATAAAAATGTTTTAGGCGGTTGGAAGATTTACAAGAATGGCATTTTAGTATGTTTTACTTGCATAAAAAGCTTTATAGAATCTTAAAGACCTCAAAGTCCTACAATAAAAAAAAAACTAGAATAGGACAGAGAATCTTCAGCTGTCAGGCTCCTCTAAAGTGAAACAAATTCCCTGCAGATTTAAACCCTCTCTCTTCTTTATGGATCTGGGTGACCCTGACCCATGGCTTTACTTATGCTGCTCTAAGTTTAAGCTGACAGGCACATTGTTCTAGGAAGCACTGGGTGTTTTTCTTCGCCTTCTCCATGTCAGACCTTATTCCACCTGATCTCTGCTTGGTCCATTAAATGTAAACGCCATTGCTGGAAGTACCAACTTGTCTAGAAAGTCAAGTTATAAACTGGCCAATCAGATGCCTCAATAAAAGTATGTGGTCGGTCTCACGTTGAAAGTTTGAAATGTTTGTCAGATTCTCCAGAGCCCGCTTTCGAGATGTAGGAATGAACAAGATCACTTTTGAATGGTAAAGATAGTTGCCATAGAAACAGTGACTCAGACTGACTCGGACCAATCACTGCTTACTGACGTTGTCTGGCTCTTACATGGCGCCATCCATATTGCAAAGAAATGGCGACTGAATTGACTTCATGGAGCCAGAAGTAAACCACTTTCTATGGGTAATGTCACACTCACTCACTCCAGTTTTCATATACAGTCAATGGTTCCATACTTCTTGACCTCATTTTGGACTCACATTTTGGTCTGTTTGCAGGCCACCAGCATTTATAGCCTAAATAACGAAATTTGGCCTCATACATATATGTTGGTATGGTCTGGGTTAAATCCTTTAAAGAGGTTAGTCTAGTCTGTGTTTATTGTCACCTGAGCCAGACACTTGGGGCACCTCCAGTCTCCTCTGGGAACGTCCTGCAGCGGGGGAATCAGACAGTAGGTGTGGTAGCTGTCGTCACAGCCGTCACACAGCAACAGGCGATCCTCATCTCCCCCATTGGCACAAACCAGACACACAACCAGATCCACCTGGACAACAAAAAGACAGAGCATTCATACAAACCAGATTTTTTGTGTCTCTCCTTCACGATTTTTCAAAGACCTGAAACAAGGTGGGCCTATTTACTGGATTTGGAGTAACCAGGGGGATCATCTTCTTGTACCGTGACTTGGATTTGTCAGCTTCACTGATTGGTTCCTTACTTTCCACCGGTTCCTGCTTCACTGCGATAGGAATTTCTTTCTCTACAAAACAGCAACAAACATCAACATGATTGGAACTTGATGACTTTGCTTTTTACAAGCAGTTCTTTGATAAAAATACACAAAACTGAGTTTCAGAAATTTAATATCAAGACTAGACTAGACTCTTTTATATCAAGTTTGTAGATTTCAGGATGAGTGTAAGTGCTTTCAAACTTGTTTTAAATGTCACAGCAAAAGATGTGGTGGATAAAAAAAAAAAAGTCTGACCTGGTTCCGCTTTGGCCACAAAAGAGCCCATCCTGCGCCTCAAATTGGGTTTGTTGTCTCCAGCCTCACCTGGTTCCGTCTTCACACAGGTGATCTATTTAAGAGAAGACGAGTGAAACTGGTGGGCGCTTGAGACATCATAAAATATGACGTGACAGGAAACGTGGCGAGCAGAGCAAACGCTGCGGTTCGCACCTCACACTTCATGCGCTTGGCTCTGCGCGCACTGGGGCAAGTGTCAGACATGGGGGTGGGAAGCCTCTGAGCCTGTTCCTGCAGCTTGTGCTCCTTGTTGTCGACACACTCCTCTGGCGGGACAGGCTTCTGAACGCACTGAGGGAACACAGCGAGCTGTTCAAACCACAACCTGCACCATTTGTTTGTGGAAACACCTTCAAGAGGAGGGCAGTGAACAACTTTACCAATAGAAAAAAAAATGGTTCCAAAGGTCAAAACAGTGAGAAATTGAAGCTGAAAGTGGATATGAGTGTATATTTTAATTTGTTAGTTTAAGTAATTTGAGGATCCACTACAATAGATTGTAAACTTGGCTGAAAGAGGAGGTCAAACCACATCACATCATATTCTGCATCCATAGGAAGAAGATCAGGAGGAGTGTTTGGTTAGTAAAAGCTAGTTGCCTTAAATTAAGTGTAGCAAATAAAACATGCCAAATGGAAAGGGGAAGACTGAATGGTCCTAAGTTTCAGGCATCGTAGATCGCTGTGTTCTCAAAATTATTAAAAAGTGTGTGCAAGAACACGCCATGTCACAATAACAGCAGGAAATGAGAAAGAAATATGTTTGCAGAAAGAAAGGAGCAGTTTGACAGCTACATATTTGTGTGAATATTTGAGCCTCAGTCTGCTCTTGAAATGAAGAACGCTGCTTTCAAGTGTTTCTGCCTGATGTTGGTGCTTCTCCATAAAGGCTCTGCAGCAGCACCAGAATATCAATCATGTTTTAAACCACAAAACAATACAAACAGTAAAAAATGTAAAAACAAAAAGATTTTTTTTTTTTTTAAATCTGGGCCCGCTTCAAGTTTACAAATATGAACTCCCAAAACCTTTGGGTAAACATGCATTTTGTTAATAACGATGAAGAGCAGCTCCGCGATCACAAACATACCTGTTCAAGTTCAGGATCAGCCTCCAAACGCATCAGTTTGGAAGCCAGATCTGGTGCCTAAGGCAAGAGAGAGCTTTTGTAATCACACAATTTAAAGTGACTCGTCCAAGAGGCCACGCAGAACCAATTCAGAGGTCTTAGACGCTTTCTTGCTATGGAACATTAGGGTTTTAAAGGACAAAACATGCCGCCATCTGATAAATAGACTTCACTTCAATGATTTTTAAAAAATGATAATAATTAGATGAGCTTAAAAACAACAGCAGTGTTAGAATCTTATTTTAGGTCAGATCGAGACGTGCACAAATTTTTTTCACAATTGCTTTGTCATAAAGGAAGCATTTTTAGGGCAGAATGTCATGCAAATGCTCACCAGCAGGTTAGCGCCATTCTGAAACAGCGTGTAAGGATAGAGAATCCTCTCGTAGTGACCCCGCAGGTGCGACCCGATGGCTTTGCCGGGGGAGTAGCCCATCTGGAGAGCAATTTTGGTCCATCGCCGTTCCTGGCAGACAATTTCGAATCCCCCCTCATCCGCTACCAGCTGAGATGACAGAGACTTCGGTCAGAGCTGAGATCACCACGCCACACTGCAATCAACAACCAACCTTATTTAGCTTATATAGATCCAGAATCTTCCGCTCTACATGAGGAATCTTCAGGGAACATCCCTGCAGATCCCAAAATTTGGCAATCTTGTCCAAGAAGTTGAGCTTGACTCTGGTTTGTGCCTAAACAGAAACAGTGAGACATTCAGAAAAAGACCCAAAAATAGAACAACAAACGAACAAACATGAAAATCTCTCCAATATGTTTAGAATCACACAAACTCGATAAAACAGTTTTTAATTTAGCGGAAGAGTAATAGGAAGGAGGAACTAGTGTTTTTTTAGCACAGCAGCACAAAGAGATAACAGTCAAAACAGGCATAATCTGATTAACAAAACTCACCTCCAGCTCATTGAGCCTCTGAATACGGGGAACAAAATGCAGTTTGTCAACATCACAAGCAAATGGAGGCTGCCAGTCCTAAAAACAACCACAGGGAAGTTTGAAGGTCAAAAATCTGTCATAGTCGCCGAACATCTCCCCAACAAAGGTTTTGGTTTCTATCATCAAGATTTTTTTCTTGGGGGCGGGGGTTGAAGCTGATTTTTAAGGTTTGTTAAACCAAAGACACCAAAGGAAAAGTGAAAGGATTCAGATGAGGACTTTTCTTCAGGCTCAGAATCAAGGCCTGCTGGTAGTGAAACACACAGCTGCTCCTTTTTCACTTGAAACTCATGTTCAAAAGAGCTAAATTGACCTTAAAAGTGCATTAAGCAGATGGAGGACCCCAAGTTTTAGGTGCAAAAGGGTGATCAGCATACCCCTACCGTTGCACAAAATGGCCAGATGGAAGACTCGTTCACCATCCCAGCTTACCACAAAGCCAACATGGAGGACAACACCCTCCAACATGAAGACTGCTGGACGGTTTATCAGCTCGTTTTCATGTCAGTGTTGAAGAACATGGCTAATTGAACCACAACTTATAAGGTCACGCCAATTGTTGCAGAATATTTGGGGTTTTATAATAAAATAAAATGTATTTTCTTTAGCTTCATTGTAGGTTAAATGGTTTTTATGTGTATACTACTGTGAAATTCTACCAAAAAATGTTTTGTTATGCCACAAATGTTCAGAAGGGCGCGCGCTCAAAGTGATAAACCTTCAACTGCCACTTCAGGATGCCAATATTTACTCTAGTTTTACGCGACATTTTGTTAAAAATGATTTTCGTTTTATTTTGAAGGTTATGTCAGGTATATGATCACTTTATTACTACCACGCATCAGAATGGCTTCCGCATTGCCACTTGTGTCAACGCCGCGAGCCTCATGATGACAGGTCGCGGGTGAGCTGTGCTAGCCTTAGCCGAACTGATAAGAGGCTCGCTCCGGCCAAGCTGCGAGAACCCACGGCGACCGGTGGCTACAAATCCGCCCTAAACTCACCGACGAGGCCGCTTCCGCGCCGCGGGGTCAGAGGCGAACCGACAGGGCGTTTGGTGGGAAAAATAAGACGGTAAAAAACGAGAGGTGGCTAGCGGCAGCAGCACAAAGAATGAACACAACCGAGCATCCGCCATGTTGAACAGTCCCTTTAAATCCCAGGGCTCGGTTCATCCACGGCCAAACTAAACTCAGCATCCGCGCCGCGGTAACGTTGCAAAGCAATTCTTCGGACTCACCGGAGGTGGTCGGACTTTGCAAATCCCCGTTTTCTCTGCGATGGGGCGGATCTTATTGATAAACGCATAAGGATCTCGAAATTCTTCCCAGCTGGGCTCGAAGACCGGGCACTCCGGAGGAGGCTTAAACTCGTCCGGTCGAGGCTGGCTTACAGTTTCGACCCTGTGGAAGCTCGGACTGGACATGTCAGGGCAGGAGCCGGCGTGTTTTCACTGAGCGACTGTTCACCCCCTGATTAGTTTGATTGGATCCCGTATATTGGTCGCCAGAGTCGGTTGCAGCAAGTCGACATCAACACGAGATGAGGCAGATTACACACATACCCTGCACACACATACACACACGTACACATCCACGCACAGTGAAGAGAATGTTCCAAGGCAGTGAGCACGTCCGCCAAAAAAACTAGTTACCAGACAATATTTATTTGCATTTATTGACAACACTAAAAATTAGTCAAGCGCTTCAATTTCCGCAAATTTTGGTCATCAAATTGCTTTATTACAGAGTTGTAAACAGTTAAATATCTTATTTTAAACCATTAACCTAATAAATATTAATGTAAACTTTATAAATACTTTACAGCTAATGTGTAAGGTGTATTTTGGATTACAATGCAGCACATCTGAAACAAGCTGATTTATAGCAAAACATATTTCGAAAAAGTTAGGAGTACATTTATATATTTTTTTATTTAATAAAAAAACAATGTACAATCATTTCAGCCATCCTCCCATCCAAGCAAAGTTAGACACGTGCCAACTTTTAACAAAGTTTTTGATCCTGAAAAAGCTGGAGATATACCCAAAAATATTTTCTTTCAATCCCAGCTTTCATAATAAGTATAATAAACTTTAACAAGCATTTTTTAAAAGTAATTCACATGACACTGCTTTCACATTGACGCACTTTGAATAAAAACAGAAGCAGAATGTATGTTTGTGTTACTTTTTATCGCTATTGGTGTACTTTCTTGTCTTTTTGTCTTGTTCTAAAGCATTTCAATTGGAATAGAACACAAATGCAGACTCTTTCATAGCAGCATCATTTATGGGCGGCCATGATGCTAGATCGTAAAAAAAAAAAAAAAAATCTATTCAAAACTCAACCGACGGATTCAGACTTCTTCTTTTATTGAGCCGTCGAACTAGACCTGACAACGACGTATGGTCAACGCGAAAGATCACATGTTGGCCATTTCACGGTACTCTGGCGTATTATTGACATTAAAACCCGTTTTTAATGCGTTATTATATGTTTACACTCACGCGGATGGATACCAGCAGGTGACACCTCCAGGCTACCGGGAGTCGTTGTTTAAATAGCCAGAGTGAGAAGTTTGATTGGTTGTTGCTCACAAATGTTTGAAAACATCTGTCACTCAACACCAGCTTCGTCAGTCAGTCAGAGGAGGAATAAAAATTGACCCCATAAAAAAACACCCCTTTTTACCGTTTCTTGTTCTTTTTTAGGAACCGTTAGATATATTTTCACGTGGCAAAGAGGAAATGATTTTTTGTCTTTTCATTTGTGCTTGCAAGTTATTGTTTGGAGATTTTGGGTAAATAGATTCAACCAACATTGATTAACTTTTGTGCAAAAAGGCAACAGTTAATAGAAAGAACCAAACACAAATGAAAGACCCCCTCTGATGAAAATTGAGATTTTGGAGTTTTAAACATGTTATTGTGGCATTTTTCTCATGATGGAGGACATATATGAATAAAAATTAAGCTTAAATTTGCATTTATGACTATTTCTTTATTCAAGTCGTTGTGAATCAGGAGCAGACTGTGGAAAAAACTTGTAGGTGTGAAGCTACTATGGCAACCTACAAGCTCCCTGCTCCCCTCAATTCTGATACATGAACTTGCAGACAACTAGATCCACGTAAGTCTTCTTTTCCCTCATTCGAGCTGACATCTGGCTCAAAACTGTACGTCTTGATAGCTCCAATATTGCTCGCCATTTTAGTTGCATCAGTAATGTTAGGTTGGGTGTGTGAGGAGCTGAGGAGATACTGTAAACGGAGAGATGTCACAG
Organism: Adrianichthys oophorus; assembly: GCA_036245035.1. NCBI lineage: Eukaryota > Metazoa > Chordata > Actinopteri > Beloniformes > Adrianichthyidae > Adrianichthys > Adrianichthys oophorus. The sequence goes on from BSAI01000015.1 coordinate 19,466,875, forward strand.
GTGTGGAATTGCAAGCAACAACAGGTGTGGTCAGTCTGCTCAGCTCGTTGACTACCTCGGTGACTTCGGCTTGGGTAATGGACAGCCCCACCCCAAAGTCCTCCGCTTTTGCTTCCTTAAGAGAAGGGGTGTCAGCGGGATCGAGGATATCCTTGAAGTATTCCTTCCACCGCTCGACAATGTCCCCAATCAAAGTCGGCAGCTCTCCACCTGCACTGAAAACGGTGCCTGCAGAAAACTGCTTTCCCTTCCTGAGGCGCCAGAAAATTTGCCAGAACCTCTTTGAGGCCAACTGATAGTTCTTCTCCATGACCTTCCCGAACTCCAGAATGGTAGAGAATCCAACCCCTCTCGAAGAACTGAGTTTCAGAGCCCAGAGTGTGTGTGGAGGTGACCCCAACTATATCTAGCCGGTACCTCTTGCCCTCACGCACAAGCTCAGGCTCCTTCCCTCCCAGAGAGGGGACATTCCATGTCCCAAAAGCCAAGTTCCATGAATGGGATTTAGGCTGCTGAGGCACTTGCCTTTGATTGCCACCCAAACCACATTGCACTGGCCCCTTCTGAACTCTCCTGCTGTTGGGGAGCCCACTGGAGAGGGATCCCACGTCATTCCTTCGGGCTTTGCCCAACTGGGGTCCATGGGAGGAGCCTCGGCCACCAGGCGCTTGCCTGCGAGCCCCAACCCCAGGCCCCGGTGATGCCAATCCGGGTGACGCAACTGGATCTGTGCTTGAATTTCTCATAAAGGGGTTTTGAACTGCTCTTTGTCTGGCTCGTGACCCAGGACCCATCTGCCATGGTAGACCCTACAAGGGGCTGAAGCCCCAGACAGCAAAGCTCTTGAGGTCACTCGATCTCTCAAACCCCTCCACCACGCTGAGGTGGCGGTTCATGCAGGGGAGGGTTATGATGAAGGTGAATACATACAAATAAAAGCTTAACGGTTTCTGATGATTAGGTGTGTATTTCTGTCCAGTATCTGTGGGGGGCCCTGCTCTGTCACAGGCTGTTCTGACCAAAACCAAATGAGGCAGACTTTTTTTAAAAGATTGTTTCCCAGAATAAACCTCTATTTGTGGGTTTCTGTTTGTGTAATCAAAGTGTGGAATGAATTAGATGAGAAGAGGAGGTGACTCTTAATTATCTTTTTTTCGGCCCATTTATTTATTGTGAAATGTTTATATAATATTTCAGTGTAGGCTAACTAACTGTATGAAGCTCCACTTGTTTTTGAGACAGGTGAATCTAAATTATAGATATGTTAAAGCACAACTGATAGGACTGAAGTCTGTGAAGATGACATTTTAAAAAATATGGCTAAATAAATATGACCATCATTTTATAATACACATACGGTTACACGGAATTGGTTACTCAGAATTAGTAAATCATTACTTAAAGACGCACTGATGACAAATTGTGCTTTTGGTGTTTAACATGCTTTTGGGGCATTTTTCTGATGATGGAGAACACATTTAAAGAACATTCTGTTCAATATTGCAGTGCAGTGCATTGAATATTCCTTTTTTCAAATCATTGTGAATCAGGAGGATATTAAAAAAAATGCTGTTTGAATTTGACTGTATGAATTTTTATCAATATTTTCTTAATCACACATTCAGTATCTTGTGTATTTCAACAGCCTAATCACACAAAATGCAGCAAGCCATCTCTGAAATACATTTGTCACTTTATGTCAGATCTGCTTCTGCAGGTTTGACATGGAAAATAACCAGTAATTAGGTGTAATAATGTGGTAATATCACAACTATAATCTAATAAATCCATCCATCCATCCAGTTACAAAAAAGAAACGTTACCCTTTATCAATGAAATGTTTTAACTGTTGACAGTTTTACACAAATTCTTTCTAGGTGTGTAAACCTGCAGCCACAACTGCATAATCTGTTTATAGTATTTCAAATGAATGGAATTGTAGATCAAATTGACATTTGTAGAATCTTTATTTGATGTAAAATGTAAAGAACAGCAACACATGAGGAGAAAAAAAAATTTGTTAAAGGAAAATGGTCATTTAAAGTATATCAATACCCATTTTTTCATGGTTACTAAAAGGTAATAGTGTAATGTTATATCACAGTTAATTTCTAATGGTTTCAGATTTGAATAAACCTAGAAGATATATTTTTTTATAAATAGGGTAGTCAGAAATTCAATTTCTTTGCTTTAGTTGAAAAATAGCCTGATTGGACGCAGTCGAGTTGTTAGGCTATGTTCACACCGCCCTCTACGTTCAAGCGACCACTTCCAGTGAAAAGTCTATGCAAAAGCACATAAATGTGCGTTTCAGGGGTTTCTGCATTTAAAACTGTCACGTTCATGCATAGCTCTGCACATTTTTAAGACCGTTTTTGAGCTCTACAGATAAAATCATTGAACGCGTGTTGAAAGTCAAACCGGGGGTAACTTTGACCAGTCATGGACACGGATTAGGTGGTGACATTTGAATGCCGTCTCTTTCAACTCGTGAAAGTTCTAACTGTTTGAAAATTGATCATGAATTAATAATTGCAGTTTCAGCTGGAATTATTTGACACCAAGTCTTTCATCTATCAGGATAGAGCGGTGAAAGAAAAAGCCTGGAGCAAGATTTTCCAGATTTTCACAGCTTTTGCACCAAACTTCTTCCAACTGTAGGTGGCAGTCATACGCTAGTAAACAGTAGAAGAAGAAAAAAGAAGAAGCCCCTCCCTGCTTGTCCATTGTGAACACCATATGCTAAACACACGTCGCACGCCTGATGTGAATGTTGCATTAGACTTCTTCATCGTCATTTTCAGAGTCAGAGCTCATTCGGCCCAACTCCTCGTAATCCTTTTCCAAGCAGGCCAGGTCCTCTCTGGCCTCTGCAAACTCCCCCTCCTCCATGCCCTCACCCACATACCAATGAACGAATGCACGCTTAGCGTACATCAGGTCAAACTTGTGGTCGAGGCGGGACCAGGCCTCAGAAATTGCGGTGGTGTTGCTCAGCATGCAAACAGCACGCTGGACTTTGGCCAGGTCGCCACCAGGGACAGCAGTCGGAGGCTGATAATTAATGCCGACCTGTCCAGGAAAAAGAACAATATTTGTATGAATGTGAAACATCAAGCCGCACTTCTGCACTGGTTAGTTGTACCCACCTTGAATCCAGTTGGGCACCAGTCAACAAACTGGATGGAACGGCGGGTCTTGATACTTGCAATGGCAGCGTTCACGTCTTTGGGGAGAACATCCCCTCTATACAGCATGCAACAGGCCATGTACTTGCCTTGACGAGGATCACATTTGACCATCTGATTGGTCGGTTCAAAGCAGGAGCTTGTAATTTCGGACACGGTCAGCTGCTCATGATACGCCTTCTCCGCAGAGATGATGGGCGAATAAGTAACCAGAGGGAAGTGGATGCGAGGGAATGGAACCAGGTTGGTCTGGAACTCCGTCAGGTCAACATTGAGAGCGCCGTCGAAACGGAGAGAGGCTGTGATGGAGGACACAATCTGACCTATCAGTCTGTTGAGGTTGGTGTAGCCAGGACTCTCAATGTCCATGTTGCGCCGACATATGTCGTAGATGGCCTCGTTGTCCACCATAAAAGCACAATCAGAGTGCTCCAGGGTGGTGTGGGTGGTCAATATGGCATTGTAGGGCTCCACCACAGCCGTGGACACCTGGGGAGCTGGGTACACAGCAAACTGCAGCTTGGCTTTCTTGCCATAATCTAACGAGAGACGCTCCATCAGGAGAGAGGTGAAGCCGGAGCCGGTGCCCCCTCCGAAGCTATGGAAGACGAGGAATCCCTGCAGACCCGTGCACTGATCTGTCTGAGGAGAGGAGTCAGGGGTTTAAAGAAGTCTCAACCACGTAAACTGATGTCCAAACTTTACCATTATTATTCATGTATGAAAACATTTAAAGATAATCCAAAATCCAATAAAAGTTACATTTATTTTAGTAAGTTTTTGCAAATTTTTAACTCCTTAAGTTAGTTTTACAGCATCATACTTTTATTTAAGTGGACTGAAGATGAAAAATTGTACTCCTGTACTTCTACTACAATTGACTGTAATTCTGTAGTTTAGTTTGTAATTAAAATGAGTTTACTTTTTGTGGGAATGAATAATAGAATAAAAGGGGACTTGTCAGCACAGGACCCTCAAGGTTTCTAACAGTTAATAACAGCTTAGACTATAAAACCACAACATAGCTCCAATCAAAGTGATGTTTACTGACCCAGCAGTGAAGCACGGCCAACATTCATTAAACACTTAAAAATCATCATAAATGGGGTAAAAAGAAGAATCACATGGAACATATTTAATAAAAGACAACAAAAATGTAAATATTGTAGACACCGTAGATTGAAATATTGTCCATCACACATTTGTTTTAGACATCTGTCAAAGCTTTGTTCTTACTAAATAGATAGAAAAGAAGGGGATAATACTTTTTCAATGTAATTCTAGTTTTTGTTTCAACATCAGAAAATCCTAGCATTTAAATATTGATTAAAATAAGAAGTGCTCAGTACTCGAGTACTTTTTTAACCATTTGCTTTTGCTTTTTACTCTTACTCAAGTAATCATTTCGATGACTTATTTTTACTTAATTGGAAAACATTTTTTTTAAGTAAAAGTACTCATATTTAAGTACAGATTGTGGATCCTTTATCCGCCTCTGGATACTGACCAGAAAAGACCAAACACTGAGTGAAATAAAAAATCCTAAAATAGACACAAGAAATATACTCAATCATTTTTAGTAGCAAATCAAAAAACAGAAAGTTGTCTGTCCAGTCAGTCCAGTCTGTGCTCTAGAACAGTGCTGGAATAACCGTCCAAAGAGGGTAATGCTTCTGAATGGAATCACAACCAATGCTTTGAATTAAAAGATAATTTTTTTGATACGGGAGCGGCATGGTGGTTTCGCACTGTCGCTTCACAGCTAGAAGGCCCTGGTTCCCATCTCAGCTGGGTTCTTTCTGTGTGGACTTTGCACGTTCTCCTCATGCATGCACCCCGGCTTCCTCCCACAGTCCAAAAACATGCTTCATAGGTTAATTGGCCTCTCAAAATTGTCCCTTTAGGTCTGAATGTGTGATTGTGTAGAGCTGCAACAGACTGACAACCTGTCCGGGGACTGGGATAGGCTCCAGCAACCCCTGACCCCAAAAGTGAAGTGTGAGTTCTGAGGTGTCACTGTATTGATTTTCCTGAAACCCAATTTCTTGTGACTGCAATGGAAAACTGCTTTGCTGTTAGCTCAACGGGTGTAATAATGACAGTTCCACCCTCAGAACAAGTAAAAGAACTCGTTTAAACTAGATTTGCTTCAACGTGAAAATCTTATCTTTTGTCAGCCTGCATTTTGCTCATTTTACTATAGGTCCGCGTGACACACCTGCAGAAGAATACAGTAGATGTTGTTTTATTCTCAACTCTCCCTATTTTTTGACCTCCTTTATTCTGTGCCTGAAGCTTCTTGTCGGAGCATTGCTCCTTCTGTTTGACAGATCATCATGCGTGCATTTATTAGTTATTCTTATCTTTCTCCCAAATGTTTATGGAAATGAAATGGGACCTTCCCGATTAACCGAAGGTCAGATGTCCAACCGAACCCATCGACTATCAACTCACCATTTTTCGAATCCGCTCCATGACTCCATCGATGATTTCTTTCCCGACGGTGTAGTGGCCTCGGGCGTAGTTGTTGGCTGCATCTTCCTTTCCAGAGATCAGCTGTTCAGGGTGGAAAAGTTCCCTGTACTTTCCAACCCTCACTTCATCTGAAGAAACACCCAGATTAGTTCATTACCACACACAACATAACATGATCAGGTTTTAGCCAAGCAGATTTAAGTACAAATCTCTCTTGAAATGGAGCAGTAACTGATTGTGTCAGCACGATTCCAGTTTAAATGTCAAAGGTCACAGGAAAAAGTCTTGAAAACCAGTACCAAAGATCAACTCAGATATCTTTAGAACAATATTTAGCTTTTTAAAGAATCCCTTCTCCTTTTTCAGATGTAGTCTAAGTATGTTTTACTTGTAAATTTGTTTTAAAGTTTTATTTCATAGCAGGCAATGGACAAAAACCTTTTTTTTTGGCTAAAATTAATTGCCTCCTGACTTTCTGCAGGTTACTTACGGTTTAAAGAGAAAAACTTGCTTTATACTTCTTCTGAGCCTTCACCTCCATGTTAAGTGTGGATAAAGATTTGTCACAAAAAAAAATCTGCAGATCAAAATGAAGAATGATTGTAGAAATGTTCACCTATGACAGAAGGCTCAAGGTCAACATAAATCGCTCTTGGAACGTGACGGCCAAAGCTCCCGGTGTTGAAGAAAGTGTTGAACGGATCCTCCCGTGAGTTGGGCTCAGAGGGATCATCCAGGAAGACTCCATCGGGACCAACGCCGTGCTCTAGGCAGAACAGTTCCCAGCATGCATTTCCCGTCTGGACACCTGCCTGGCCCACATGGATGGAGATGCACTCTCTCTGCGCAACAGAAACATGATAGAGTCAGAAAAGGTTTTGGTGCTTCAAGTAAAAAATCCTGTTTAGGATAAACAAACCTGTTTAAACACCACATTCATGTACAGGAAACTTATTGATTCTGCTAAAACTGTTCAGTTTGAGAAAAATCTAATAAAATCTTAGGCAAAATTATGCTTTTAGCAATATTTATTTCAAATTTCCCATTAAAACCTTTGTATCAAATAAAAAAAAATTTAAAACTGCAAAAAAATTTAGCAACTAATGTTAATAATGTACTACTGAAGAAGAAAACGTGATTTAACTCCAAATGATTAAATGTTATTGCAAATATTTGAGTGAGAGAAGCCTTTAAAGTTTTGACATTTAGTTAGAATAAAATGATTAATGTATTATTAAATAAATACAAGGAGAAATTCCAAATTATTTTCTAAAAAGCTGTTTATTCTTCTTGCCAGAGGGCAGATCAAAAGTTTCTTTGCTAAATTAATTTCCTCATACCTATTTAAACAGAACTGAAGGTATGTTAGAACCCCCTGTATCTGAGCTCCACTTTTCCAAACCCAGACAAGCTAATTCCTCTTCACTTCCAAGCTCCACCAGAATTCCTGTTGCAACTTGTATAAAATTTCCACTTGTTGTTTCTAGGGGGAGAACGTCCCATTAGATGATTTTTTTTTTTGCGTTGAGTGACATTTGTGAGACATAAGAGTCTGAAAAGAGCACGAGCAGAGGTTAAAGTAGGTAAAAAAGAAAAACAAAAGTGGGGAAGAAATGATGCTTTGAACATGGTGCAGAGTGCAGAGAGCTGCGAAGGACTGAAAACCTCTGTAGTTTGGAAACTGTTTTTTGTACCAGATTGAACATACAAGGACCAACTGTAGGTTTCCTTATGCAATATAAAAGACAACTTAAGGTCCACACAAATGATTAAAAAAAAGGTTTTGGAAAATATCTCACCATGTTCTTCCAGGAGAGAAAAAGCTGCTGCAGAAAGTTTGACTTCTTCCTCGGACAGCAGGGCTGCAGTCACAGTGTGCTACTCCTCTGCAGGGTCTTGGGATGTGACGGCACTCTTGGAGAGCCACTCTTTATATGTGATTACAAGAGGAGGGAGCTCGCATGGAGGGAGGGGAAGGACAGTAACTTTCTTTTCACATTAAGCCACTTCTCCTCCCCAGTTGTTTCTGTCTATCTTCAGGCTTGTCATTACTTGCAGGCGTTGAAAAGCAAGCACATTTGGGCAACAATCTGTTTTCTTAATTGTTTCTGATCCTTTTTCTTTATGTTTTGCAGACTTGATAAGATTAAAAAAAACACACGCTGGTTAGTTTTAATCTTTTGATCAGAAAATAAAAGAAATAAGTGGAACCTGAAATTTTGATTGAAGCTTTTTGTCATGGTTTATTACATTTTGCATTCATGAAAGAGAAAGATGAGATAAAACCTAAAGTATTTCGTTCATGCTGCATAGTTCTGCACACCATTGCTTTTATGGTTTAGCAGGTAAAAAAATAGACTAAAACAACACCACGTTACAATTTTTCAACAAAGCAATTAAGTTAGCCATATGAGTTGAAGTTTTAAAGAAAAAATTAAGCCTCAGATGGCACATTTAGAAGGAAAACTGTCCTAAATATGACCAGAAAAATAATTTTTGGGTGGTCACACACTTCCCTGTGCAAAAGTATAGACACAATGAGAGTTTTTGTCTAAACTGAGAATATTTAGGTTTGGCATCAAAAGATGGAATATCAGACAACAGATTTAAACTTTTCCATCTCTGTTTCATGTGAGCAAAAGCAGTATCTAAAACTTACTCCTGATAAACTCTTGTTTTTTTGGATTTTTGCTTCACATCCTAAAGCGGGATGATTCCTCTCACAACATGCTTGGCTGTGTTTTGTTTCATATTGACTGCCATAACCCTTCTGGACCCTACAGATTATATTTTGCTGACATCTTGTAAAGATTTACACATTTGTTCCAGAAGAAGCTGTGAAAGTCTCAACCATGACATTACCTCCACCGTGTTTCACAGAGCAGCTTGGACCTGTGCTGATGACAAAACAAATTTATGAGTACAAATCTTAATTGTGATTTAGAGAAGAATTAATAATTTTCCTTCAAGACATGATGTTTTTAGAACAATTTTTCTAGTTATTCAGATTCAGGACTGAAATTTTTACACAAACTGGAAGAACTTTAAGCTTTTTTTAAATGCCTTTATAGATGTTTCCCCTGACTTCGCCTCTATTAAAGTGTTTGTCATCGTAAAGTCACTAACCTGTATCTATCTGGTTTTGTAACAGTTGTTCCAGTGTTTTTGTTTTGTCTATCCAAATTGCTCTTTCATAGTTGCATAGGTAATGCTTAAGTCCGAATTCCCTCAAAACTCCCCAATTACAAAAAAATCTATAAATTGTGGGACTATCTAGGAGGATTGATTTTAAAAAGCAATTTGGACAACATGACCAAGTAAATATGAACATTTTATGAAGACACTTGAATGCCACCACATTCTGATTACAAAAATTTAGATGGCTTATTTAAAAAAATATGTATACATTTTTTTTCACATGAACATTTTTTCAAACGCAATGCATTGTGGTCTATATTTGCCAATGTAGTAATCATCAACAAACTTTGATGATTACTACTACTTTCCCAGAAGTCTCTGTAAATACTAGTGTGAATTGATGCCAACTAGAAGGATGACACACTATGAAAACCTTTATTTCAATTGTTGATTTCAATAAATCATCCAAGTTTCCATTATCAGAACACAGTGGATTCAGTCTTCATAAAATGTTCACATTTATTAAGGGTTTTACTTCAGCAAATCGATGATGATAGACAACAGATGAAAGGAGTAAAAAAAAAATGTACGTGTCCAAAGTAGATTAAAATTCAGTTCTCTAGATAGTCCTGCACAACAAGGTCTTTTAGGGGTTAGGGAGTAGTGAGAGAGTTTGGACACCATTCTCTTCATATAATCGATGTTTTTCTGTTCTTCACTTGGTTTCAGGTGGCAGGTGGATGATCAATGGAATTGTCATAGTAGGCTTTTTAATCAAATTGAAGCAACCCCATTATGAATAAGACAAAAAGAGAAATAGTAGAGTTTTAGAGGCACATATTTACCTTTTTATGTTTGCTCTGTAAAGACATTAGCTATTAAACTGATCTGAAATGTTTTATCTTTGAGCTTGGAAAAACTGAACTCTGATCACAGCAAGAAATCAACATTCCATTTTTGTTTGTCAGGTGTTTGGCTGCATCACAGACAAAAATATTTTTTTTTAATAATGTTTTTATTTTGTCTTTCCTTCCCAGGACTTTGCATCCTATTTGTAAAGAGTCCCAACTTTAGATGCAACATGGAGACAAAAATAGAACAAAATAAAAGAAATAACATGCAACTCAAACTCTTTCTAAAAGCATCTTTGAATATAATTTTTTTAAGAAACAAGGTTTTTGCAATAAAGTGATTTCCATTCAAAAGTAATGCTCACAGGCAAAGAAATGCACAAAGAGGGTTTACACCCCTCAACCCAATAATGACACATCGAGTCCATTCAGTCATGTTTAAGTGTCAGTAAAATAGAGGCAACATGAATGTTTGATGATGGATGTAAGGCGTATAGCAGCAACTGGAGTCTAAACCTGCTCCATCTTTTTTTTTTTTTGATGAGTAAAAATATATTGCACTTTGAAGACATTGAAAAAATAATCTCACAGGTATGACAGACACAGGTACCACCCAAGAGTTATGCATTAGTGATGGGCTCTTTGGAGGTGAAATGTACCACTGTGATGCTGTGGCAGTTTGACTGAAGAAGACCCAACCATCCTTTGGAGGCGTAACTGCGGCACATTTTTATTTATCTGAGCGTCTGTTTGCATCTTTCATACTTCCCTGCGGCTCTGTTTCTGATGAATGTAAGCAAGGTCCAGCGGCATGTCCTTCTGCCTGCTCGTCCTCTAATATGAGCTGAACGTCACTTTTCTCGAAGAACGCAGACACCTGCATCGCAGCGTTGGGTTGCCATAGAAGTGACGACCTCCCAGGAGTCAAGAACAGGGTCATAACATTCAATACTGCTCAGGAGAGAGTTCCCGTCGTACCTGCAGGAACATAGAGGAACCACAGCAGTGAAAAACTGTGGATTTTAAACTGCAATCACGGTGCAACGCTTGTTACGGCATGCTGGGAAAACCACAGCAAACCTTAGAATTTTGCTGCACCTTCTTTTGTGTGGAACATTATAATAGTCTGTTGGTTTTGCCCCAAATTCTTGTGTGCAAATCAGTGCTGTCATTTGGTCCTGCCGATTGTAGTGTGTCTTGAATGTGATAAGCAGAAAGATAAAACGACAAGGTGTAAATCCATCATCTTTTTGAGCCATCATCAGGCTGTGCGCTGGTGGAGGCGTGCTGCTTCATGTTACAGTGAAAAATAAAACCTTTAAGAGCAGTAATTAAGAAAATGTTCACTCTGTTAAAGAGAGTCCATTATAGATTTAGTTTTTAGAGGTTTGTACATCTTCTTGAAGCTTTTTCTGATGATGGAGGGAATCTATAAAGAAAATTGAGATTAAAACTGCATTTTGTGAGAATTTCTTTATTCAAATCGTAAATCAGGAGCAGACAAAAAAAATGCTGTTTGATAATAATTGTATATGTTACGTATAAAATATGCTGGGTGGCCACAAGCTCATTGCTCCAAGCTCTCAGCATAGGCGAGGGGAAGGGGGCGGGCTTGCTTCAAGCAAAAGATCCAACTCAGAGGTGAGTTTCTAATAAACTACTGTTGCTCTGCAGAAACTATGTCCTAGAAAATGATAAATAAAAGACGACTGGGAACACTTTTACAATACATCAAAAGATGATCGGAGTGGGAGTTTAAGACTTTTGGGATACCAACAAACCCTTACCTTTACTCACTAGCTGCAAAAATGAATGGATCTTCCTTAAAAGCATTTTTTTGGTGACAGAAATTAATTCATGTTAACTTTTAATGTAAGAATTTTACTCATTTAAGTTCCGACTTTATTCGGTGTAAGTTCCTTTTCAAGCAAAACTGATTATAAAAGTCAATTATTCTGCATTTAGTTGAAACATGCTAGGTAAAACATAAGATTAAATCTAGAACTTGTGAATCATAATTAAACTGAATCAAGAATTTGGTACAATTTGGTTAAAAAGCGGCCCGACATCTTCTGTAGTGGTCACCAACTAAATGGAGACACACTGGATATGTTTTTGTCTACTCCTGATTCACAAAGATTTGAATAAAGAAATACTCATTAATGCATTTTTACTGTCTGAAATCTTAATTTAGTGTTAACTCAGAAGTTTAATTTGTGTGCACAAAACACATCAACAGTAAGATAAGCAGAACTGTAAAGACTTTTATGTCTGCAGTAATACTCCAAGAAAACAAAGATGCTGACATACAGCCATAAGAAACAAACATTGTGTTTCTGCACTTTAAATGGTCAGAGTGAACACTCTATTCTGATTGGCTGTTGGGTGTGGATGCATGCTTAAAAAAGAAGTTCCGGTCACAATATGCTGGCTTCTTAAAACAAACTTTTTGCTTAATCTTCTGGACAAAAACAAGCAGCAAGGGGTGTACTTTCTCTCTAAACTGACGCCTCATTTAACCTATCGTGTCAATCAGCATATATAACGCTTTCCTTTGCCGCTGCAATTCAAAGTTGCTGCCGGTTCAGCGACACGTTGTTGTGTTACCGTGACAACAGGGCTGCATTACGTATCAAACAATCCACTTTTTGCGAAAAAGCGATCTAAACCTAAAAATGTAATGTAAGAATAAAGTACTAAAAATGGATTGAGGTTATAAGCGGGATAATGCCCGGTGTAGTTTGCACAATCGGAAATTGACACACGCTGAGGAAGCCAGAACTTGTGAAAGACGGTTGCTTCTCAGAGTGTAATTAATCAGCGCTAATAAATATTAACGCGTTAATGTTTTAATTAATCACGTGTATTTACGTTGACAACGCTAATCTTAGTTTTCTTATCTTAGATCTTAATCCTAATTTTCTTTAAATGTCTCCCATCACGAAAAAATGCAACAAGATCGTGTTAAAAACACAATTTTCATTGGAGTGGCCATTTAAAACAGTTCATCTCAAGGATGACAGAGCTCCTCACCTGGTGTCTGAGGAGAAACTCTGTCAACCTGAGAACAGAGCTTGTTTTGTTTCCTGTTTCTGTCACTTTATTCTTTTGTTCGCTACAGATTAAGGCCGCAGGTGAGAGAAGAAATGAGGATGAGTAAACCTGTAATTCCAGGAGCTCAACTTCTGACCCAGCCCTATAGGTCAACGAAGAGCAGAGTCTCTCCATAACAATAGATGAAAACAGAACATGCACCCATTCATAATGAAACCGTCAAAGTGGCTCAATCCAAACCAAAAAGTGCTACGCAGTTCTCAACACCTGCACGCCATATATTTGTATTGTTCAAACACAGAAGGAAGAGCATTTTTTCTTACCCTGCTATGGCGTAAAGTCGACCTCGAAGGACAGTTGCGCCGACATAACATCGAGGTGTGGTCATACTGGCTACAGTAGTCCAATAGTCGGTTCTGATGTTGTACACCTCCACAGAATCGAGGTGTGAAATACCATCAAAGCCTCCCACCACATAAATGTGGTCATTGAGTAAAGCCACGCCAGCTCCTGAAAAACAGTCCAGAAGGGTCAGAAGCAGCAGTGGATGAAGCTGGGATGTTGTAAGCCTTAGTCACAGCTGCCCTTACAAGTAGATACTGGTTTTCTGCAGGGAGTTAAATGAGCAAACTTGTTTGAGACACACAGGAAATATCAAGGTTGTAGATCGTTTGGAGGGTCCGTAAAGTGAAAATGTTCATACAATTTTTTCTCCTACGGGCATGCTGCGGCTGGAAGGTTGCAGTGAACACTTATACGACACTTATGCAACACGCAAGGATTAATTAAGGTGAGACCCCCCAAACCTGGCGCACTGCTTACCCCGGGCTCACATCACATGCTGTCCAGCTACAGTGTGGCTGCAGTTTAGCTACGGCAGGTGACTGACACTGACTACGGTTTGATTGCGGTCCTGCTGCAGACTGGCTCTGCTGCCAACTTCGCGGACCTCTAAACTCAGGTAGGTTCTCTCAGGAACCTGCCACTTAAATATGATGCTGTATCAAAAAGGATGGGATAGTTCTGGATCTCTGTGATCAGCCTCTCGCCGTCCATGGTGTTATATGGCCGTATTTAAGCTCTACTACACAACTTGGTGAAATGACGTAATGTTTACAACACGGTGAACACAGTGAGAACGGCGAAAAATAGGTTTTATTTTGAAAAATTTACCGGATGCACTTTACATTCACTCGCATGATTTCCGGTTTAGGTCGTAAATCGCCCCAACTTTACAATAAAGTGCTACAGCTCAGCTCCAGCATCCAGAAAAAATTTGAAGCCAACGAAACGGATACGGAGCGCTGCAGAGGCCGGAATGGATGCAGTGTGAGTGCCTCTTGCGGTTTTCATGTTACGTAAAGACTCTGGCGTCAGCAAAAACCTGCAGTACTGGTACAGGGGGCATGTTACTAAGGCTTTACTCCTTGTTTTTACCCACCAGAGCGCTTCGTGGCCATGGGTGTGACACTCGTCCAGTGTCCCGTGTGAGGGTCATACCGCTCGACTGAATTCAAGATGTTAAGACCATCGTATCCACCTAGGATGAAAGACAAAAGGTTACTTCATACAAAAGATATATCAATAACATATTATGTTTTAAGTCCAAATAGGAGGGAATCCTTACAGAAAGCATTTTGAGTCATCACATTTCACAAACACCTTTATAATGACTATTGATTCTTTGGCTTCATTGTAAATGCATTACTGCTTACCTAGACAGTATATTAGCCCACTCGCCACCACCAGACCAGCTCCTTCCCTCGCCGTCTGCATATCTCCCAGCATACTCCATTGGTCAATGTTGGGATCGTAGCGCTCCATGCTGGTGTGCCGGCGGCTTCCATCAAAGCCTCCAGCGACATATATCATATCTGTCGAAGCCAATGAAAGCATAGCTGTTTGGTAAGTAAGGAGAAGGAAACAGAGACACGGGAATTCTCAGAAACCCTTTCACCTCCGAGTGTTGTGGCTCCTGCAAGCCCTCGGCGTACATTCATGGTGGCGACGGTGTACCACACACCGTCCTCATCTGCTGTGTAGTCTAGGCACTCCACGGAGCTGAGTCTGGATCGGCCATCGTAACCTCCGATCACATAGACTCGATCGTGTAAGGAAACCGTAGCCACATAACGCCTTTTCCGAGCAATATTCTGTTCAAGTCATAAGAGTGTTAAAAAGAAAAAAAGTAAAGAAAGGCTGTCTTTTAACAAAGTACAGACTCACAGGTAGAAAGCTCCATTCTTGAGTTTTGGGATCATATTTCTCTACAATGTCTATGGGGGACTGCTGGCTGCCAAACCCGCCAATAACCAACAAGACTTCTTTGGCACCTGGGAGGAAAAAGTTGTGGATTACAAGGCGTCTGTATCAGAAACATGCATTTATCTAAATTACAGTTAAAAACAGGGTTCCAACCTAATCTGGCTTGAGTTCGCGGTCCCTGCATCTCGCTTCTCAGCTCTGGTCGTAAGTGGAATTTCTTGGCCTCATCAACAAGGTCTCGACACGGCAGGCTACATCGAATGAGAGGCTAGGACATGCAAAAACCTGCTTACTTGTGATTCAATAAATACTTCAGCAGACAAAATCTTTCATTTGAATCTTTCTGTGTGATTACATAACAATCAGTTGTCTCGGCTCACCTCAGCATCAATGACATCCGTGATGTAGCGGGGGGTAAGAAGGGGCATTCGGACAAACTCCAGCATGTCGGGTAGATAAGGCTCTCGCTCTTTTCTGTTGTGTTTCACCCAATTCAGCACAGCTTCAAACACAGGCTCCTCTGAGTCCACCTGTACACACGACAGCTGCGGTTAAAGACCCACTTCGATCAAAATTGTGTTTTGAGTGTTTTTAACATGTTATTGTGGCATTTTTCTGATGATGGAGGGCATTGATAAAGAAAATTTAGCACAGAATTGCATTTCTTTATTCAAATGGTTGTGAATCAGGACAAAAAAACTGGGGTTAAAAAAAGATTGTATCTGTATAGAAAATACGCTGGAAAGGCCACAAGCTCACTGCTCTGCACCAGCAGTTCCACCCACAACTCAGAGGTGAATTTCTAATGAACTACTGCCACTCTGCAGATATTATGCCCTACAAAATGACACGGGTTTGTTGGTTTTGGCTAAAAACTGCATAATCACAATTAAAACCACTGGGAAGACTTTTCAAATAGATCAAAATATGATCAGAGTAGGACTTTAAATAATTAACTAAATATGCTATAGGGATGCAGCTAAAAGTAGAACCTCATTTTCTGAAAAGCCTTGCAAACCCAAAAACAACAGAAACTTTAGATGTTAATTTTTAAGAAAAACCCAAACCACATATTCCTACCAGAGACTGTAGGAAATTTGAAGGAATCTTAGTAGTAGCAAGGTCACTAATCAACACCTCGTAATAAATGAATTGAAATAAACACAAAAGATTTTACGTCAATTTGTATTTACAAACTGCTAGTATTACAAAAAGATTCAGAAAATATTGAGAAATTTTAAAAGAGATTAAACAGACATAAAAAACATTGTTGGGTGTTTAAAGAACAAAAAACACAACTGAAAGCTCTCTAAATAAAATCAACAACAGAGCTTTACCCTGCTAAAGGCTCATCCACATGTACTAACACGCATGCAAGTGCAAACCTATGAGGAGAGATTACAAGACCCACTGAATCCAACAGCAGCATTACTTTGATTGTGAGATTACACAAGACTGTGGTTTTTTCAGAAGAAAATGGTTTTGATCCAAACTTTGGATTATTGTTCTTTTAGGCTAGAAGCTGGCAGAGACATTTAAAAAGATTTTCAGACAGAATTCTGTTCTAAACAAAAAGGTAGTTCAAAGATGATACTTGTTGAAGTGTAGTTAGAGCACTAAAGGATTAGAGTTTCAGATGCGTAGGTGGAGAAAAATGTAAAACCAAGCAAAGCAAATTAAAGCTGAAGTTGCTTCTCACTTGCAGATTTAGAATTTTTGTTTTTACATACTTGAGACTTTTATTGGAAGCTGAAGACAATTCAAATTAAACAACTATGCCATGGAAGCCTAACAGGAAAACAACTACCTGGCTTTAAGCAGACCTATCATGATTTTAGTGTTTTTTTAGCGAGTTATTTTGTTCTACATTTACAAGCATCGTTTAAAGATTAAAAAAAAAAAAAAAAAAAAAAAACTGGTCACCGGGTTTCAAAATGTTTTACTGTGCAGTAGCTCTCCCATGATTTTCCTGAAATTTTTTTTTACTTTCTTAATCTTTCTCGTTTCCTCTAAAGATTTCTGAATTTTCAATTTAAAGTCCCTCGCATATGTGTTTCTGTGCATGCAAATGATGGAGGTTTTGCCTATGGAGTGTCACACTTCAACATTTTTTTTTTCAGATATCCCCGTCTTACTAGCTGCTGATTACTCAGACCTGGTGCAGTTTGATAAAATAAAGTTGCAGGGACCGAATAAGTGAAAAAACTAGCTGGACAGCAGGCCTGAAAGACTGGAGTTTGACGTGTGCATTTAGGACCCACTCCAATGAAAATTGTGTTTTTAACATGTTCTTGTAGCATTTTTCTGATGATGGAAGACAAAGAAGAAAATTAAGATTAAAATTGCGTTTCTGAGTATTTCTTTATTCAAATTGTTGTGAACCAGGAACTTGAATAGCATTAAAACTTTCTCCGTGTTCAGCCTGTTTTCTGATGTTTATCTCCATCAGTTAAGGGGGTGTGAAAGGGATTGCGTGTGTGTTTGAGTGGGGCTACTTTATACATGGTTGTGCTTGTTTTATATTTGTTTTATTTTGGTGTAAAGCACTTTGTGTTATGTTTCATATGAAAAGTGCAAAACAAATATAGAATGATTGATTAAACACATCAGTCAAACTGCTCAGCATGTAGTTCGCTAAAGTTAGATGTTCCTGGTCAATAGTTGTGTTTCTGTTGTCAGATTCAAATTGTACTATTCTATGACTTTTGTACTATTGTCAGCCTTTATGGAATATAAAGCAGAATAGAGATTTTCGGCATACGATTCTTGTAGCTGAAAGCCATAATTGGCACAAACAATGGTATGTTTTGTTGTTTTTTTTCCCAGTGAAATAAGCCTCCAAAAACCACTGAACATAAAAGACAAACTTCGAATGACAGCAAATTATGCGTGACTGTGTTTTGCATGAGCAGTCTAGTTTCTAAGACAACAGAAATGACAGGACGAACAATTTGACACAAATGCTGATCTATAAATCATCAGGTGATAATAACCAGTGTTTTCATAAAGCAATGCACGGGGTTTGGGAAACAGGAATTTCCTGAGTACAAAGACCAACTTAAATCAGGTTCACTTCTCTACAATTTTACTGTCAGACCAGTTAAAAAACTGAGAGGAGGAGGTGGGGGTGCTGGAGGGGGTGACCTCCATGAGATTACTGCAGGTTTGTGCTTGCTTTACTCTTTTCTTGTTTAGATGTTTGACAGACAATAGAAAACTGTGAAAGACAAGCTAAATTCACACTAAGCTAATCCAGTCCTGAGGAAACGTAATTACAATAACAACTACTTCAGTGGTGCAGATGATTGAGGCAAAATTGGCCATTTGTGGAGGTTTTTGAACATCTAAGAATAATTAAAAAAAACAACAAGAAAAGGTTGCAAACAATTGGCTGCTTTACCTGAATTTCATCACATTTTATGAGCTTTTCAACTTCTGTCTGACTCAGCAGCATGAATTCCTCATGTTGAACCACCTCGGAGAAATGCTTCTGGGAGAAGAGCTCAGCAGCCTGCATCAGGTCGAGGCAGTTGTGGGTTTCAGCAAAATCCCGAATACCCAGACAGTTGGAGGGATCGAGTTGGCCCTCCAGAAAGTCACAACAGGCCCTTTTGACTCCTGAGGGAACAGAAAGAGCGAGGCACAGTTGACAATGATAATTATCATTTAAAGAAGCACAGCAAACCAGGATTTACTTTGTTTCTTTCTCATGTCTGACAATTTAATAAGACTAAATAACTTTAACAGAATCCTAATGAATCCATATTAGAAGACAAAGACAAATGCATCTTTTAAAAACAAAACAAGGAATCTTCAATGCGACTTTTGTGCACAAACGAAAGTTCCTGACAACCACACAAGTAGCTGTGAAGGAGATTCCACAGCTATGAAGGTCTGCTCACTTTTAGCTACTTGGATCAGCCACCACATTTAAAAAGAAGACAAACACTAAGAAACAATGTTGCTCTTGTAGTTCATCTTTCACGGTCTCTGTGTTTTTTCATGTACGTCCAATTTGTTGAATTTATCTAAATCTTCATCGTGATCAGATATTTATTTTTATTTTATAGTACTGGATCTTTTTTTTCTATGAAGGTTTGAACTTTGAGAGTTTAAACGAGAGAAGATTATGAAAATGTTTATGTCTGTCTGAGAAAAGTGTGCAAAGCGTGCAATGAGGAGTTTTACAGCCTCATAGATGGTGTCAATTTAGAATGTGACTCCGGTGATAAACAAGGGACTATACTGCTGTTTAATTAAAGTCATCCTAATTTCTTTTGATTGAATAAAACATAAAAATACAAACTAAAATGAGAGCATCACAAAAAAAAATTTTAAGATGTAAAAACTGCATTTATTTTATTTAAATGGCAGCTACTTTTTGCTCTTTAAACATACAAGATAGAAGGAAAACTATGTGAGAAGCTGCAAAAGTTTCAAAAACATTCAAATGTTCTTCAAAATTACAGAAATCACAAGGATTTCATTTTTTAGTTTTTCCTTTTCAGCATTTAACTAACATTAACACTTCTAAAGAACATGCAAGCTGTATATTAAAAAAATACAGAAAAATGTCTGGGTACATTAAAGAATTATTTAAAAAAGTGAGCATTTCTATATATCTAACCCCAAGAAAGGTTTTTAAAAAAATGACTTAATTTTTTTTTTTTTAATGTTTTGTGTATTCTCTTTCTTGTATTGTACCAGTAACAGCAGTAAGTATAGCCAGCCTCAGCTTTTGTATTTCATGTCTAAGCAACTGTTGCATTAGAGTGACAGTAAATATGTCACAATGAGGCCAGTTCTCTGGAGAATATTTATATTTAGTTAATTAGATCATGCATCAAAATTACCTTTCAGCTGAAGCAAACAAGCTGCAGGGAGTAATTCTTGCACATTTTCCACTGTGACGAGCACGGTTTCTGTGTAGACGAAGTCCAACAAGATCTCCATGGTAGAGGCAGTCAGTCCTTGAATATCAACAAAAGACTTCCCCTTTTCTGCAAGCTGGAGGATTTAAAAAAAAGTTTAATTTTGTGTTTTTATTTTTACTAATCTTTTACATTTAATACTGTACTTTATGGAACAAAAACAGATGTGAGGCTAAAAAAGGCAAAAACTAATAAATAAAATTCTCCTTAAAATGCAATAAACTACTTTGAAAAGTTTTATTCTTGTTTTCCTATATTCTGAAAAAACATTTATCATATTTCTGAGGCTGCCCTCAAGTGGCAGGAGCATGCTACACTATCTTAATACATTTATTCAAACACTTACTTTCTTTTTAGATTAATATCATTTTACTTCTTTTTTTTATAGCAAAATTGCTCAAAACCCTCAAACATGTCAGTTTAATTGGTGTTATATTCAACATAAAAAGTATGAATGTATGTTTATCATGTTAATGTGATGTCTATACACACACACGCCGATGGTCAAAAACAGGGATTGACGATCAGACTGACGAAGACAGCGTTATCCATTACCTCACTGGTGAACATGGCACAAAAATAGTCACTGCAGGCAGCCAAGACGATCCGATGAGCAGGAAAATCAGTATTCTCAACCCTCAGAGTGATGTCGCAGAGTGTGTTACTCTTGCGAAGCGAGTTCATGGCATTGAGAATGGATTTGGCGTGGGAATTGGTCATGATGTCTTTTGGAGCCATGTTTCTTTGAGAATCCCTCAAGGACCTCAAACTTCCACAAGAGTCTAAAGGAATAAATACAAAAAAAAATCTGTGAATAAGGCATCACGAGTATTATCATTTAACAGTGTGCTCCCGAAGCCTTAAAAAACATGCAAAAAAAAAAGACATGAACAAAACTACCTATAGTATTAATCAATGTGTCCTTGACAAATAAAAAGGTGTTTTGTTAATTCTGATATAAACTTTACAAAGATCTGACAAAAAGATTTTCTTTCTTTTAGTGACTTGAAGGGACAAAGATGACTACTGTTGAGACCAGGAGTCTCTTAAAGGGGCCATACTTTGAAAAACCCACTTTTTGAGGTTTTAAGTGCATTATTTTGTTTATTCCTCACCATACACAACCTCAAAACGGTATTTTGATCCGTTCACACATTTCTAAGTAATCCTCTAAAAACCTGTGCTTTCTGCAGCAGCCCCTCCCCTACTCACAAAAATGAGAGGGTTCTCACGAGCTGACGTCATAGATTGAGGACAGCCCCTTTCAGGAAGAGTCTGCGCTGCCAGCACCACCCCCAGGCTAACACACACACTTTCTCGGAGGAGCTAGTGGTGATTTGTAAAACGCTTTCATTTTTATATGCCCAATATGCATATCTATCTTATTAAAAAGTTCTAATGTTGTTTGTTTGCATGTGCAGATATGCGCAGGCACGCTAAGGCCAGCTCTAGGATGAAATGGGCGGGACCGACAAGGAGCGAAAAGCAATGCCTCGGAGATTGAGTTTTTTTACTTACAGGTATGAAGAGTCTACAAAAATAACTTGTATTTCAGCTTTAATTGTTCCTATTGCAAAGGCAGTAAAATAATCAGAAGTAAAGTCACCTACCTATTCAAACTAAGATATTTCAAAATAAAACAAAGAAAATCGCACTAGTTTAAGTTTTTCACAATGCCTAGTAACAAAATACCATCCCCAGTATATAACCACTACACAAAGGTTACATCCGATCACTGTTAGAATTATGACTGTAGTATTGCTAAAGCAACTTACCGTTAAAGGACCTGAACACTTTTTCCACCACTGGGAGGCAATAACTATAGCTACACATGAGCTAGCAGCTGATGGCTAACACCAACGACAGACAGAAACTTTGGGAAAGAGAGCCACATAAAGTACACTGACGGCCAGAGGAAGACAGCACATTAAGCGACACACAATAAAAACTTAGGAAAATTGTGCGTAATACCTGTCGCTGCGGTAAGGCTGATTCAACCCCTACACCTAAGTTGCTTTCCTAGCTAGCATTAGCATCAAAGTCTCTCGTCCCAGCTCGTGCTGTCCGAAGAATAAATGCTTAATCCATCACGGCATGATTTAAGTCAGGCTATATACAGCTTCTGGGAGAACTCTCGTGTACAAAATGTCCTCCAAAAAAAGCCTCATACTATGGCGCTAAACGGTGTTTACACAAGCAGCACTTTCGTTGATCAAACTGCTGCTTCTTCGACCCCTCAGGTTGGACGTAAACAGAGCGCTACGTAATTGTACGTGCGCGCTCCCCGTCGAGCCGGACGTTCTTCTTTCCAGAAACAAGATGCCTTCAGCGAGCACTCGCCTGTCTGTCTGTGTTCCTGCTGTAGGAATGGTAAAATGATCGCTTAAAAGGGGAAAGAGTTACGTTCCGGATCCGACTTAAAGTTAAAAATCGAGTTACGTCGCCAAAACAGTCAACAGCAGTTGTTTTACTCCCGCATAAAAACTCACGTTGCTCTTTTTTAGCCACCCAAGGACGTCAGCTACACTGTAGGAGGAGCTAGCAGCGTGTTTCCGCTTCGAGCCGCTGTATAATCTATGCAGCCGTACTAAGAATCGCAACGGCCAAACACTTGGCAGCTAATACAGGAAACTGTTCAAGTATCACTTGTTTAATCTTCGCGGTGCTATCGCATCATTGAGAGAGAAAAAAAATACAGTCCGTTGGATTGTAAGCAATGGAAGCCGAATTTTTGGAAATCGATGAAAACGGGAGTTGGAACGCCATTTATCAGGTAGGAACTCTCGACATGTCAAAGTGGAAATCAGCTTTGGGTGAAGCTGTCACTTTTTGAGGCAACATTTCTCATTTTTGTAACGATTCTTGAACAGAGCAGTACATTTCAGTCCCCGTGTTTCTCCGCTTTCTTTTTGAACCACTGGCTTTATTTGTGGTCGGTCCATGTTTTTCTTCTTCTTCTTCTTCTTCTTTTTTTTGGTGCTCGGACCTTTTCGTTGATGGATGTGTCTGCCCGGGTCTTAAACCTGCAGCACGTCCCATGAGGCAATGCAACACATACAATTTTAAAGATTTAAATTACGTTTGCACTTAAGTTGCTAACTTTATTACACTTTAAACAAAAGCACCAACGAGAAAAACTTTGTCTTTATAAATATTTACGAATTATTCTTAGCTTTCATAGACTCATAATTGATCGGACTGAAGGACTGAAAGTGTATTTTAACATTTTTGGTCATGTAGAGCATATGATTTTTTTCCTCAACAGGAGATTCGGCAACAATCGTGTGAACTTCCCTGTAAGATCGCAAAGTCACCTGACAACAAGACTCGGAACCGTTACAGAGACGTCAGTCCTTGTAAGTCAGACTGAACTTCACACCGTTGTATTAAGAGAGCACTTTAATTTATATTAATCGTAGTTTCAGAAGTTGTCATGGTGATAAGTCTTTTTTTGTCATTTATTTACAGTAGAAGCTGTTCTTAGATTGCATTACAAATACCAAATACTACAATGTTATGTATAACTGTTCTTATCAACACACCTATCTATTAATCAGGGCTCACATCATTGCATCATGGTTACATATGTGCATTTACAAGCTAATATAAAAGTAACTCATTGATTAAAATGTTTACCTTAGCTTCTGATTAACACACAAGCTTTTTATCTGCCAAAATTTATACATTTATATATGCAAGTATAAATAGTTATCTTATGTATACTAATTAAATATTAGTTTCTTTTAAACAGTTTTCTAAATATTTGTTTTTGTGAAAACAAATTAACCAATCAGAACTGCCTTTTTTCAGAGTAAATATTCAGACCACACAAGAGCACTCCAAATTTTATTATAAATAAATCAAATAAAACCTCCCAGTTCAGCAGCTGAACTTCAGTGGTTTCCTCTTTTTCACATTAAAGAAGCTATGCAAATTGTTAAGCCTGGGTTGCAAATATTTGCAGTTTGTAATCCCCACCTTTAGCGAGATGTGAAAATGGGGAACCTGAAACTTGTTCACGCTGTTTTCAGTTGTGCTCTGAGGTTCTGTCGTTGTCACAGTGCTCACTCTCAGTTTTGAAACTCTTTGACTCTTTGGAGAGCTTTGTTTACTATTTGTTGCCCATTAAAAAATACATTTTGATGTCCCTCTCCATAGTTGACCACAGCAGGATATGCCTTCAGCTGGGTGCAAATGACTACATCAATGCCAGCCTTATAACAGTGCAGGAGGCACAGAGGAACTATATTCTAACTCAGGTATGGAAATATTCATTATCCCCAGAGAGTACATGTAAACTGATCACATCTATGATGAAAATATCTGTTAAACAAGACTGAATTAAAATAAGGGCGCTAATTGTTGCCTTACAGAGCAGGAGTTACTTTGTATGCGTTTATTTCTGAACATAACGATACTCCAGTTTAAAGTAGTAGCTTGGATTGTTTCAAGGATATCAAAAAGCATTTATCTACTGTCTAACATTACTGTTTTGTTTTTATATTATGTCTTAAATCTATGGTATGTACTTAAAAGTAGATTTTAGACCTGTTTTAAAACTTTAGAAAAGGAAAGGCAATAAACAGGACTTCAAGTTCCAGTCCAATCGTCTTTTTAAAACGTTACAGTGGTCTTTTAATCGTGTTTATGCCACTTTTAGGCAAAAAAAAAAGTGTTTTTTTAGAACATGGTTTCTGCAGAGCAGCAGTAGTTCATCAGAATTTTGCCTCTGAGTTGTGGGCTGGACTGTTTGCATGGAAGTAAGCCTCTGCTGATATCCCATCATCCCGAGCAATATTGGAGCTATCTATATATACAGTTTTGAGCCAGATGCCCGCTCAGACAAGGAAAGCAAAGAAGTTAATGCATCTATTTGTCTGCAAGTGGGTGTATCGTAATCGGGGGGGATCAGTGAGACTTTGGCCCAGCCATTGCAGTTTCTACGTCAGAACTGTGACCTTTTCAAATGGCTTTTTTTTATGGTTTGTTAAACTTTGGAGATGCACCGAATATTTGGCAATTAAATATATCTGGCTAAATATTACAAACATTTAGTCTTCAGTCAGTTGAAAGTTTGGTTAATTAACTCACATCAATGATCATGTGCTTTCTTTAAAAAGTACTGCAGGTTGCAGCAAACGTGCAGTGAAAACGTCTAAAGTTTAGTAGGCTAGACAATTTACCAGGATATACTATATTTAAAAAAATAATGAATCAACATCTATATTTGATATCCAGTAACTATTTGGTATTCGGCCAATCATTTCAATTTTATTAAGCTCTGACTGGCCACAAATTTTAATTTAGTGGATCCCATTAAACATTCTCTTTTCTAGAAAAGTCTAAGCACTATACCTGGAAACAAAAGCGTGTGAAAATTTCAGATTTTTTTGCCCTATAAATGATGGTCACACACCTGAAGAGTCCCCATTTCTAGTAGGAACCGTCTACCCCTTCATCTATGCTGTCGCAGCATCATGTATTCTCAGAGGATCAGCTGCTGTTTCCTCACATTGGCTCTCATTGTTATTTATAAAAGAAAATGGCATAAACTATACTTTATGCAAACCATCAAATGTGGCTAATCAGAGGGAGGTGGAGTTAATTGCTGCTGTGTGATTGGTCCAGAACTTTTTAGTGTCAACAAGGCTTTTAGGTTTTTTATGTTCCCAAAACTGGAGATGTTATGTTAAAACATGTGGTGGCAACAGCTGCTCATGGATTTTTAAAAAAGCTTTTACTTTAAAAGGCTTTTCTATTTGAATCAAAAACGCAACGGGGAAAAAGTACACATAAATATTAGATTTCAATTTTTTTTCTTGTACCTTTAGAACTCTTTTGCGTTTGATTTAGCAACATTTTATTTCTTTTAGAAAGAAAAGGTTTTTTTTTTTTTTTGCGATAAAACCTAATGGAATCCTCTTCAACGATGTTTTATGGTCTTACGTTTTAGAATAATTCCAAGAATAAAAGCACAAGTGATTAAACCAGCTTTTTTATGACATTTCTGGGAAACATCTCCAAAGATGTTTTGTGTTCTTATCTTTTGAAAAATTCCTAGTATAAAGTCATTAGTGGTTAAAGCAGCTTTTTTCATTAATTTTTATTTTTAGGGACCCCTTCCAAGTACATGTGGCCACTTCTGGGAGATGGTGTGGGAGCAGAGGAGCCGGGGCGTGGTAATGCTGAACCGAGTCATCGAGAAAGGATCTGTAAGTTGGTGTTTTCTCTATCCACAGTGGTAACCAGAGCCCCTTTTCAGACACTAGAGCTGAATCACATGGTTTGACCAGGAAAGGTCACCACCTGGATTTAACAAGGCATTTTGGGTAACCGTTTCACATCAGAGAACGACGGCATGGATTATGTTTCAATTTAGGTCAAGTTAATAATTTGATCCTAACTGAAGTAGTGAGAAGCTTCTGGTTCAAACAGAAGTAAGTGTTAGAAAGAAAAACTGTTTCAGACGGGTCAGAAACACCAGCAGGATGGGGATTGTCAAAGCAGAAAAAAGGACAGGCAAATGCAGTATTAGGACATACATATAAGCAAGGGAAGCATCTTTTCAAAGGTAGAAATGTGTGTAGCTTTAACAAAACCGCATGTCAGTCGCGCTGATCATTTGGGAAAAATCTTCAGTTTTCTAAGAAGATGAAAGATTTGGGGAACAAGAAACAAGATGATGTGGTCTGTAGAACCTTTTCCAAAGCGATGGATGCACTAGCTTGAGAAGAAAGGCAGATGAAAGGATTCCGTGCTCACTCCAAGGGATCTGGGGTCGCTGCAGTTGTTCATCTTCGAATGAGGTTGTGATGACATGACCGTATTCCAAAGATGACAATGCAAGGCTTCATCACGGCATGGTTGAAGGAGCACCACTCATCCTTTCTACTCATTGACTGACCACCACTAAGTCCAGATTGTTGAGAAGCATTGTGATGGGTTAGAGGAGACATCGATCAGACAAGTTTCTTGATGGAACTCGGACAGGATTAAATGTGACTTTGCAGAAGTTTATCAAAGTGATTGTGGGGAAAGAGTGCAGTAATCAAAGATAAAGGTGTTCCAGCAACTTATTAATGGTTTTGTTAACCTGTTGCAAACTACAAAGACTGTGGTTTCTTTGAAGGGTCTCAGAGTCCACCAGTCAGCCTGCTTTCTATGTCTCAAACTCCACTAACTGTCATTATCAGGCCTCTGCAGGACTTAAGTCACATGCATCCTTACGGGGGTTGACCCAGACGGATGCTGCAGGTTTTTGGGTTGTCCAGGCCGGGAGGGTCGTAGACAGTAGCGGCTGAATTTTAAGGGGCGCAGGTGTGACTTCCATTTCCCTTGAGACTCATTGAAAATGGGACGTACCATTATCATGCATGTGTATCGTGAAGTATTTGTAAGGATTATGTAAGTTGCTTGCACGTATGACATACAGGTGATGCTGTCGTACGATGTCCTTACTCTCTAGTCATTAGAAAGGTTCGTCTACTGGCTCCTTCCTGACCGTGCGCAATGCAGCATGCACTGGTGACGCACATGTGATACGAAAGGGCCTGTAGGATCCTCACACAAACTACACACTGATTGGCTGTACACAAGGAGCAGGAACAGCACTAACAGGCTCAGGGTTTGGGGAAGTCGAATCTCACCTACTTCACCCTTACTTAGCGTTACGTGTTGTTTGAATGTTTGCTGTGACCTGTCGCATGCCTGTAGAAAAAAATGTGCACGATCATGGTTTGCTGTATGGCCTAACCAAAAGGTTTGCAACCTGAATGAATATTTTGTTTGGGTCACCTGCGTGCCCTGTATAGATCTGCCAATTTTGTGCCCAAAGACAGCCCATATCCACGCCTAAGGGCAGCTGTGACTAAGGCATTAACAGGTTAGCTTACAAAATGTGACGGTTAGTTAGTTCTCACATGGTTCCTCCTGGATTCATTCAGAAAACCCAGAAAACATGTGGGAGAAATGTCTAGATTGGTCGGTAAAGTAAAGTTGATCAGCAAAATTAATTTAGATTTCTTGAAACATGACATTGTATTCTCATGACATGTTAAGTGTGCATGCAAAGACCCTAAAAGGTAGAGGGACTGGTAGATACAATTGTGTGTGTTTTTTGTTTTAATTTCAGCAAGTATATTGATTTAGCAAATCTAAACACTGCTTACTTTTACCAGAAACAACATGCTGGAACATTTGGACAAAACTGATTAGTTTCTGCCAACCCTTTTTCCAGATATTAAAAGGATTGATTCCAAATAAAGATAAAACTTAGACATTGGGTTTAACAGGCTATTGCATCATTGTTCATCTTTCCCTGGGAGTTGCAGCTGTTTTCCTTTTTCACATTAAACTGTTTAACTTTCATCGCCATGTGGTTTCAGATTAAATGCGCCCAGTATTGGCCCTACAAAGAGGAGAAAGATGCGATCTTTGAAGACACCAACTTCAAGCTGACGCTTGTCTCAGAGGACGTCAAATCTTATTACACAATCCGTCAGTTGGAGTTAGAAAACCTGTCAGTAAGTTTTCTGCCTCAGTTTATTACCCATTCATAAAACGCAAGGACATACAAAGGATTGCATAACTTATATTGACAAAAAAGTGATTTCTTAAAAAAGTGTCAAATGCTTTTTTGAAATGATTAGGGTTAAACTTTTAAACATTTTTAAATTGTTTCTGTATAAAATATTATTGCAAATGAGCGTCATTGTTCCTAAAAGGAAAGCTTTAGCTAGCTCTTTTAACTATTTAACATTTCTGGGTATCTTCTTACTCAAACAGTTGAGAATCTGGAGTAGATAAAACATTTTGATACGTAAAAAATAGAACAGGCAGGCCACAAGCTCCCCGCTTTGCTTTGTGTGGGACTGTAAGTAAGCAGGAGAGTGTAAAGAGATGGATGATGGGAATTAGGGAAGGTGTTGCTCCTAGCCAAAAGTTCCACCCATAACTCAGAGGTGAATTTCTAATAAACTCCTGCCGCTCTGCAGAAACAATGTCCTAAAAACATGACCCAGGCTTTTTGATTTTGACAAAAAATCATTATGAAAAGACCAATGGGAACGCTTTAAAACCGATCAAAAGGTGATCTCAGTGGAAAAATATGGATAGAAAACATTGTCTCCTCTGTTTTTTTTTTTTTTTTGTGCAACTAAATACGAGAAAGGAAATTGTTCTCCGGTCACCTTCATCTCAACCTGCCTAACACATCTCGCTGTTCCTCCTCCTTCAGACTCAGGAGACCCGTGAGATCCTACATTTTCACTACACCACTTGGCCAGACTTTGGGGTACCAGAATCTCCTGCCTCTTTCCTAAACTTCCTGTTCAAGGTGAGGGAGTCCGGCTGTCTGAATTCAGACCAGGGACCGGTGGTGGTGCACTGCAGCGCTGGCATCGGGCGCTCTGGGACCTTCTGTCTCGTGGACACCTGCCTCTTGTTGGTTTGTACCGAAACTTTATGATTCAGTAACATGGACGTTTTGAGAACTAAGAAGCTAAAGTGTGACTGTAAAGATGTGGAACATGGAGGCTGGCGTACTGAATGTGCCTGTCATTCAGATGTCTCTTCGGAAAGACGCATCCTCTGTGCGTATCCGTGATGTGCTGCTCGAGATGCGTCGCTATCGAATGGGCTTGATACAAACTGCAGATCAACTTCGCTTTTCCTACCTGGCTGTAATAGAAGGTGCAAAGTACATCAAGGGTGACGTATCGTTGCAGGTGAGTTCTTATCGTCATTTCTGCTCGCTTCCCCTGCTCAGATGCTTGCAGGCTGTTGTCGGAGACACGTGGATAACTTCAGATGTCTTGCTTTTAAGGAGTCGTGGAAAGAGCTCTCAAACGAGGAAGACGATCCTCCAGAATTCACGCCTCCCCCGCCTCTTCCTCCTCCGAGGGACCCTTACAACGGCAAAACTGGGAGATCCTTTTTCCCAGACAATGTAGAGATCATCCCAGAGATGAGGATTCCCACTCTTGGGTAATATTTGCAATTGTCTTCTGTTTCTGTGAACAAAGGTTGACTAGCTTTGCTGCTTTTTATTTAGCAGAAATGCATTTAAATAGTGACGTTTACCTTTGAATGAGACCTTGATCCTCAAGAAGGACAGGAAAGAAACTTTTCTCAAAAAAGAAAACCCTTTATCAGTTATCACAGAGCTGAGTGTTCGTCCTCCCCTCAATTTAACCCATATTGTTCATTTTTAAAGTCTTTCGTTGTGGTCCAACTGGATCAAAAACCCAAGCCTCCTGCTGTCAGAGCTGCCATTTTTCCACCCTGTTGCTCATTTATGCTGCGTTCACATTGAACGTGATTCACTGCGTGAATTCGCATCCACCGCCTCTGTTTTGAAGTGCTGCAAATTCGCTGTTAGGCTCCTGTCTAAAAGTGTATTCATGAACCTGCTGTTCCTGCTGCATACGGGGGGAGCTACCGTCAAAAGATTTTAGCTTCATTGCTATATTATAGAAGATACTGAACCTGCCTGCTGACAAGATGGCGCCTGACATCATCAGCCGGAAGCAAAAATTCTGCAGTTCATCCTAACCCTACCCAAAAAAGGCTAAACATTGTAAAAAAAAAAAAAAAAAACTTTTATTAAAGCTTAAAACTGTCAAAATTGTAACTGTCGGGGTTTCTGGTTAAAATAAAGTTTTTTTCGAGCGACATGGTAATGACTTTCCGTTCTGGTCAAGGACTTGGGGGCTCTTGCCATTGCTTGTTGACCGTTATTGATGCTGGAACCGCAGCTGGGCTCTTGTAGAAGAAGAAGTGATGAAGAACCTCTCATCAGTGTCTGAAAAGATCTGTCTGAACCAAAAGCTCGTGAGGGATCTTTACTGGAATGACAGCATGCCGATCCCTCAGCCGTCAGCTGCTAGCAGCAGTGCTGCGCGTCATATCGCATGTTGCAGCATGCAGTCTGTCCATGAAAATGTTAATATTGTTATGAAGCATTTTTTTTTCAGTGTGTCAATATACAGTATGCATTGATGTGCGACTGCTCTGACCGTTTTGCATAAAATATGTTTATCTTTCAGATAAGACAGCCATCCAACAGTAGTGCTATAGTAGTAGTAGTGGAATAATTGAACTCTGTTTCTTTCAATATGTGGAGGTCATTTGTATTTGCCTCTAAACTGCTTGAAGCATTTCAATTTGTTCTGAAGCGTGAGCACAAATGTGATGCAACAAAAATGAGAGGAAATGCTACACCAGTCAAATGAGGCAGCATCTTCAACTGCCAGGTGGACTGTGCTGTCCAAGCAACACACATCGACAGGTCATTCTCACCTGAATTTGCTTTCATTTATGTTTTTTTTTTAAAGAAGGGATTCAATCTTTGTGCTTTTACTGTAAATTGCCAAAATGTTTGCCTACAGATAGCCGTATCTACCTGTAAGTGCAGTTGTAACTCAGGCATAAGCTGGTCTGCAGAGAGAATCATGAAGTGCTCCTAAAACTTCAAACTAGACGACTGCGCTGACCTTGGACCGAGTGGAACACTGCAAACCAACAGCAGCGAACCTTGAAAACGACTTAATCTGAATTTGAAAAACGAATCAACTTTTATTCATCGTTACAGGGGTACACATGTATATGAATAAACCGTTATTTAGAGGTTTACTTCTGTAATATTTGACAGGGAGATTCCTCTCCTATCAGCCGCTATGTGCATGAAATGAGAAGCCAAACGTCACAATCTGACATTGTTCTCAGGTTCCAACAAGATGGAGATGTTCGGAAGAGGAACGTAGCTGACACCCAGCCTCCTTCAGACGGTGATGACCTCCCAGATGGGGATGATCCTACCTCCAAAGCTTTAAGAAAACCCCATCTGCAGCAAGAGGCAGGGGAGCAGGAGCTGCCTGAAGCACAGGAGCAGCCAACAGGAAGGTCTTCTGTCCCGGGGAACTGGTCCCCTCTTCTAACCAACGTGTGCCTGTGCACGGCGCTGGCTCTCAGTGCTTATGTTTGGTATCGAGCCTATTTCCACTGATGTCCTCCCTCCTCTTCTGTTTTGCTCCTGTTATTCCACCGTCGTCGCAAAATGGACTCGAATGGCCAATCGGCATTCTTTGACTCTGCAGCTAGCTAAGTGGATGCTGGCATTCGGGACATTCAGGTTCACCTGTTTTTTAATTGTATGAATGCTGTGTGGGAAGAGGCTGGCCGCCACCCACAACTTACCCAAACCTTTTATCCGTTCGCCATCTTAGGTGCTCAGGGCCTCGCTTTTTTCAGGTGCCAGATCCCCAAACACGTGTACAAACCTCCACACGGACTCCAAACGCATCGTGATCTTTTCAGAACAGTGTTTGTGAAGCCAGGAGCTGGTGTGTGAACCAGAGAGCGGCTCCTGTCCTTCAAACATGGGTCTCCGCTTAGTTACCAAAATGACACCTGAATGTGTTTTTTGATTATTTTTTTTCTATTTTCCATCTTTAAATGATGTTCACACAGATTTTATTCCTGTGCTTGCATAAATCAAACGTTAAACTCTGATATTATTTTTTTGACAAGCCTCTGTGACTAAATGCTCGTGAGAATCGCAACTTTGATTGTAGGTCAACCCGACGCTGAGAGGAGGGATGCGCCCAGCGGATTGCATGTAGGCGTGGGTTCTGTTCTCTGCTCTCGCTGGAGGCCCGTGCTTGACTGACTGAGTACATACGGTGTGTGTGTTTGTGTACATTTGAGCATTATGTGAATGTATCCTTCTCAGTAGAAATATTAATGCATTTGTGGGAATTAGTGTGAGCTGCAGGTGGGGCAGGCGCTGTTTTTTTTGTTTTAAGGGGGAGTGATTTCTACCTTTGGAAATGCATCAGTGTTATATAACAGAAACATGGTGACATGTAGCCTTGATAGAGAATACACCCCCTCTTGCTTTTTGTCTAGATTGAATCCAGGAGGCGTCAGATGAATGTTGAAAACGTGCCCTTCTCCATTTGCCAGCAATAAAAATAAAAAAAGTAGAGAAACTTAATAAATGTAGGCCCCTTTACATCATTAGAAAAGGTTGGAGCAGAGATTACAAATAATTCCGAAATAATAAAGAAACAGAAAAAAAAATCAAAACACAAGCACGAGGATGAGAACAAAAACAATGTAGAGAGGATTCATCGTGACATGGTGTGGTCCTGAGCTGGCAGCATTGATTTCTATGATTATTTTTGAAGCATGTTGCATTTGTGAATTGACCGTTTAGTTTTAAAAAGAGATTAGTTAAGCTGTTACCATTCGTTTACCTTTGGGACTCGACAAAGTTCCTCTCTTTGTCCAACAGCTGTGCTTTTCTTTTTTCTTCAGAATGTATAAATGTCCTCTGCAGGGACACACCCACACGCTCACACACACACACACACATTTATATCTATATCTATATAAAGATATAGATATAGATATATAAAAATAAAAGCTCCGGTGCGGCAATAGCACCAGATTTTCCTGTTTTTCTAAATTTATTCTGAGCTCAGTAACGTGTATTTTTTTATTTACATTTGTTGTTAAATAAATAAATAAATAAAACCCAACCTGGATTGATTGTCTGAATAGACATTTTACCTCTCAGTTCTGAGTATTTGTAGTTTTTTTTTTTAAACCTTGTTAAAAAGTGATGGGCATTAAGTTTATTGTAAACATAAACACAAAGGTTTAGACCTGTAGAGATAATCTCAGATTAGCTGTATCCAAGTTTCAACCATAATCTATTCTTCTCCAGAACCTGCTGAATCCCTTTCAGGGTCACTGGGCTGCTGGAGTCTATCCCAATTACAGTTGGGCGCTGTTGCACGGTCACACACATACCTAGAAGAACTTTAGAACAACCAATCAACCTATGAAGCATGTTTTTGGACTGGGTGGAAGTAGAGTGTCCAGAGAAAACCCGCACATTCACGGCGAAAACATGCAAACTCCACACAGACGGGACCCAGCTGGGACTTGGACCGGGGCCTTCTCACTGTGAGGCGAGAGTGCTAACTACTGCATCACTATGCAGCCCTTTTCTGCCTTCAGATTCTACTATTTCAGGGCTTTTAACAAAACCAATTTCCTTAAAAAACAAACAAAACAGAATTCTGATCATATAAAAGATCGTGTCAGAAATACCCTAAATATTTGCATACCAAGTCCTGTGTCAGTAATTGAATGAAGGCCAATGAGAAAAACGTTAGCAGCTATGGAGCTGGAAATGTATTTTATTTTATTTTAATAGAACAAAACCTTATACGATCAACAGAAAGACCTTTTTAGAACAACAAATTGCGTTGCCCATATTTTATATATATAAAAACTGATGATTTCTCAGTCATTTTAAGCTAAAACGGAGTTCAGGAGTGAAAGAAACTGTTGGTGTCCTCTTCTAAAAGATCTCAGAATAGTTGCTGAACTTAAACATAATGAAAGTAATAATTAATTGAAAAAAAAAATCAGATATTTCTTAAGAATTGATGTCCCAGAAAATCATAAAATCTTACAGGTCTGGACATAAATATATATATATACATACACACACACACACATATAAATATATATAGTAGCATTTTCAACAAGAATGTCTCTTCAGTAGTCAGAACATATG
Organism: Adrianichthys oophorus; assembly: GCA_036245035.1. NCBI lineage: Eukaryota > Metazoa > Chordata > Actinopteri > Beloniformes > Adrianichthyidae > Adrianichthys > Adrianichthys oophorus. The sequence goes on from BSAI01000015.1 coordinate 19,501,367, forward strand.
TTCTGCACATACTCAGAACCCTATGGTCCTCAGATAGAAATACAGTTCAGAAGATAAGAACCTCCAACTTACAAAGTGATTAAAAAGAATGATGACTGAAAATGCCAGCACATCTTTTAAATGACATGAATGCAGTCAACCAGGGAGGACACCAATAGTAATGAAAAAAATAAATAAATGGAAACTTCACACAATGTATTTTATTAATCCATAAAACTCTTTTTAGAATCTTCTTTGAAGAAAAGAAACAAAAGTGGAGCTTTTTAGCAGCTATATTTACAGATGGTGAAGTGAAGCATTTGAAGAAAAGTTGAGTGTCTCCACTGTAAAACATGGAGGAGGCTGTGTAATGGTCAGGACCAGAGGTCTGCAACCTTTAATACTAAAAGAGCCGTTTTCTCACAGATCAAAACCTAGTAAAAGCTTAAAAGTTTATCACCTTTTCAAAAATTTGACACTGGTTTGCATTTTTACCTGGTTTGCATTTTGAATTGTCAGATTTGATCCAGAATTTTGAAAACCTGTTGCAGGGGTTGTGTATTTTCATAATACTTAGGAAAAAAAAAAAGCTCAAGTGCTGAGATGCAGTATTTTAAAAGCACCACATGGTGGATCTGTAGGACTGTCATACTCATGGACTCTCAGCTAGATGTGTTGCAGCTGCCCTTTCTGGCTTCCTCCTTGTGACCTGGGCTGACACACAGCTGGCAGCTCGACCCCCCTGTTAGTACATGCACTGACCTCACCCTTTTCAGGAGGTGAAAACCAAATTTTCTCTTTTTTTTAAATCAACTTTTTTCAAATTTCTTTTTTAATAGATAAAGAGCTTTTTATCTTTTCTGTGCCTTTAAAAAATGAACTTTGTCTTCAAAATCTGGACTTTAAATTCCAATATTTATTCTGGCTCACATCAGGTGTCAGTGATTAACCCCATTTTTTTTTTCTTAGTGTTTGTTGATCAAACACATCTAAGATCAGCGTCCAAACCCTCGCTCTAGTTCACGATGAGCTTATCCCCCAATTTGAAGTGGGGGTTCTGAAAATGAAGAACAAGACAAGCGGCCGCGGGCTGCTTGAGGAAAATCCACCGCATGGGTGTATGGTGCAGATGATTTGGCAAGAGTCTTGGCTCAAACTTCCTGTTTGGGAAATAAGGAGGAGGCCCTGGTACGTGCTGTACGAGAATGCAGCTTAAGCACGGTGAGTAATCGCACTCCCAACCAACGATCGGCTGACGTCAAACTGCAAGCAAGAACACGCTGCCGCTGTGGGTGTGACCTGCTGCCGGAAGTCACCTCCAAAGGCCACTGCTACTTTTACTGAAACTACTACCGATGTGATGGGTTGTCATGACTCATGTGTCTTGTGGTAAAAGTTTTCTTATTTCATTATTGAAATTAATGTGAATGGGGTTTCAGGGCTTTTAAAGTCTGAGCTGACAGACGCATTGAATTCCTTTGGTGAATTTTAGAAGATCCCTTTAAGTTATGGCGCATCCATGCTCATGGTTAATGTAGAGTCCACATGCACACCGAGCCAAGCAGGAGACTGACCCTGCTCTGCTGCCTCGTCCCGCATGTGTCCTTTGTTTGATCATTAACCTGGATTTTCCCAATCGCTGTGCCAGCTGTGAGGCGGGTGGGCGGGACCGCTGTTGCCTGTAAATCAGCTTTGTAGCCTGTGGATGATTTTCACGGGGGGGGGGGGGCTTCAGGGATCAGGAAATTCCTAAGTGCAGGACAGTCAGGTCTTTCCAAATGTGACTGCAAAGAATGAGTCAACACAGTGTACACAGAGCACAAAGACGGCTTGATGAGGCCAACTTTAACTGGCGCACCGTTGGGAATGTCATGCCTCTGCCTGCCCTTGTCATTTCAACACTGCTGCTAATGAGCCAGACGGCTCTAAATGTTGGTCAACGATCAAAACAAAGAGAGACTTTACTCAGGTGTAATTACTTTTAATTCTGTTTGCCAGACAACTACGACAGCTTTCTGTTCATCTTATCATACACCGACAGCTTTAAAAATGGAATATTTTCTGGAATGGTAAAGGGCAATAAAACTTTACTGTAGGTGGCGAGACTTGAAGAAGCACATCCTATCTTTTTGCAAAACCAGTTTAAATCAGAACACAGATTGAAATTTAACTTGGATTTAAAATTGGATCTCTTTTTAGTTTTTGTGTCGCTTCATGTGAACTAGAAAGTCAAACAAAGGTATACTCAAGTTTTATCTTGAATTAGTTTATATTTTAAAACAACATAACAGAAAAGAGAAATATGGACATTTTTCATATATGAAGTTTCAATGTGAGAATTGAAATGTTTGGAGGAATCTAAGAGACAATAGAAGGGACACACTCCTCCTGGTTTTAGGTTCTTCCTTCAGAACTACAAACTAAAGCTGACTCTCTAGAAAAAACGGTCAGATTGATGGACCGATCAATTTAAAGACAGAAAAAACATAAACACCTTTAACCTCTTAAGGCATGAGCTCTTGTTTGATGAGACTTTTTTATTTCCTTGTTACAGTTAACCAGAATTAGTTGTGGTAATTTAACCCAAAATGTGATGTCCACGCATGTGGGTGCCAGATATTCAGACGTTAAAGGAATCCTAAAATGATCAGGACACCAAAACCGGGAGGAAAGCATTGCATTTACATGTGAGTGTTGTCTAGGAGTCATTTCAAAGATGCAGAACTGTGTTCCATTCTGACTATAAACAAGATAGTTTATATTTTAAGGATCAGACCTTTTTTCTGTGTAAATGTCTCCAGACGGCAGCCGACTGTATCAAGTGCTGCCAGCCGTGCCGGGGGTAAATAAAAAGCGGGCCATTCTGCACCACTGGTCATTCGCAACTCAAATTTTGACAATTTATAAAATGTACATTTTCTTTAGACATTTTTTTAGACATGCCTCCCAAGAAAGCTCAATGTTCTGTCCTCTTTGTATTCTTCTCAGAATTAAACTCAATTTGTCAATATGCAGGTCTTGGAGTTGCTCTGGTGCTGTCAACGCCATGTGCAGCATCGGTGCCTTCTCCCCACTTGGACCCACAGTGGCCTAGGATCGCCAGATTGACATCTGGTCAATGCCGAGCCCCTGGTCCATGTCAATAGCCCTCGCCGAGCGCCTGCACTGCTACCGTCCGATTTCTAACATTCGGAAGGTAGCAGTGGGTCGGCAGCACAGGGGCAGGGGGTGGCAGTCTGAAATCAGCCAGTCATCAAGCAATTTTGGGGTTGTCCAATCGCCAGTCATCATCACCCCCCATCACCCCCCGTCACGGGACTGCCACCACGCTTTACTTTGTGTACTTGTGTTCCTCTTCCTCTATTTGGCCCCCTTAGTTACAAATACATAAGGGCCAACTGTCACACACACCTCACTGTGACATACACTAAGCACCCATCGTATGCTGTATGTAGGTCACAGCATAAATACTGAGAGGTTGAAGCCAGTGTTTCCTCCCATCAAAGCTCTGACATCCTTCCTCTTGCAAGAGAGTGACGTTGATGTTGTCAAGTGGTCCGCATGTAAACAAACTTGCGACCTTCCTGTTTCACTGCAGACGTCACCACCGCACTCTGTGTCTCCAGCGTCAATGTTGTCTTCGTGGCAGCACTGGAAAATAAAATGATGCTTCTGATATAATGTTTTGAGTTTGTTTTGCCGTGGCGCCCTTGAATGAGTGGTAAAAAGGCACGTAAGGATTCTGGAGTCAATAAAAACAAACAAAAAAACACTAGTATACGGGGTTAAAGGTAAGACGCGGTGAGCGTGAGGATAGACACGCTGTCATGTGGGTGGTGAATATTTTTATGGTTGCCACCCACATCAACACACCCGACTTCCTGTTGCGCAATCATTCTGTGCCTAAATCATAAGCATTGTTTACTACGATAGTGAGTTGTCTGTGATTTCACAACAGTTGTGTGAAAGTTTGAGGCATTTTTTCAGTTGATGAACAATCAGATCAAATCGTTAAATCACCCAAATGATATCTGTGAAAAACTGTCTTTAATGTGTCTATCAATGACACATTTACAATAAAGGCATTTTTTCACTGGCTTTACTGTCTTTTCTTGTTTGTCACTTGACACTTTTAGGTTGTCAAATTACTTTTAGTGTTACGCAAAGCAAATGTCATGAGGTTGGTGGATGGAGGACCTAAATGAATGACGCCACAAGCAGAACAACAAAAATACAAAAGAATCCAATCCAAACCCAAGCCCTGAAGTGCAAATCACACCAACGAACCACCAACACAAAACAATACGTAAAAAAGTAAAACATAAGATAAAAAAAGAAAAACATTATATTTTACAAATCAAAGCAAAAAAAAATAGCAATTATAAAATGAAACATTTCAGTAAACAAAAGTAATTTCCAGAAATAAAAATGAAATGCTAAAAACAAAACCCAATAAGAAAACAGAAAAGGTAAGTTTTATGGGACATCGATGATTGAATTATGATTTTTTTTAGATCTTTTTATTTTGTTTAACCTGTATTTTACCAGGAAGTGCCTTAAGATAAAATCTCTTTTTCGAGAGAGACCTGCCCAAGAGGCACTGGCATATACACACACGCAAAAACAGACAAACACAAAAACGGGAAAATAAAACAAACATAACTCAGCTGAAGATCAACATGTACAGTCTTTGGTCACACGCTCAGAAAGCCTTGTCTTAAAACAACTTAGGGAGATGTGTTCCTGCAGTCGCAGAGAATTCTGAGCGCTTTTCCATGTAATAGGAAGAGTAGTGGAAAAGACAGTTTTCCCGAGCTCTGTGTTCCTGGGAATGAAGAGGAGAAGTGTGAGGAGCGGGAGTTGTGTCCACTGTTAGCAGTAGACAGGAAACAGTGTTACTGTTTTTTTCAGCAGATGACCAATGTGTGATGTAAAGGGAAAGTTAATCATCCATCACACACACACAGATATTTATAAGAAGAGACCTTTTCATTTGCTTCCCCTTCCAGAGTTTAAATATCCGTCTGTAATACATTTTGCGAACAAGCTCTGGAGCATGGCATAAACTTGATCTTCTTTGCTCTAAAGATCAGATTCAGCTGATGGAAAGAAAACTGAAACTGCTGGAAAGCCCTCTGGAGCTCATTCACCACATAACTAATGGAACAGGCAGTTGTGTAGATGATAGTATCATCTGCATATGGATGGAACTTAACATTTGGCAATTGACAACCCAAGTTGTTTGATTTTAGACATTTGAGTTTTTTCAAATGCATCTTTGACGTCCTAACAAAAGTTTTATGATTAGTACGAAGCATATCTAGTATTGCTTCATGCTAAATACCTTTCAGTTAAAATGATGAAAATGTCATCGTCCAATCAGCAATGTCCCATAGTATCTACCTTTTCCAGTTTCCGTCAATAAGAAAAGAATATTCCAGAGAACAAAAGAAATTTCCACAAACCAATTAAATGTTAATTCATTTTCCAATCCGTTTTATCCCTTTTGGGGTCACGGGGTTGCCGGAGCCTAACTCGGCTACTCATGGGCGAAGGCAGGGTACACCCCTGGACTGGTAGCCAGTCTGTCGCAGGGGCCCAATTAAATGTTAAAAAATGAAACAGAAGAAGAAACCGGAAAAGGTCGGTGAATACGTTTGTCCATTGTTTCAGGTGAAAGTTATTTGGCATGAAGTCAAGCTGGATATGCTCCGTAATAATCATAAAACTTTAATAAATTTGCGGAAACTGAAGACGCATTTGAATAAACTCATATGTCAAAACTCAATATCAACCAATTAGCGATGTCCAATGCTATTTCCTTCTCAGATTTCTTATCGTGTTTGTTGTTTTTTTACATTTTAATTATATTTCTGAAAATGACTTTTGTTTCAGAAACATTTAATTTTTATTTAATTTCCTTTTTTTTTGGGATTGTGTTTTGATTTCTTAATGTAATGCTGTTTTTTAAATATTTGTTTTGCTTTTTTAAATTGTCGTTGTGATCTTGATTATGTTTTTACATTGACTGATTTGTTGTTGTGATTTGGACTTTAAGGCCACCATAGAAGCTTGACCTGAAACACAAGAAAACCAAAGTGGTGACATGAAGATCTGACTTGGAACAACTGAAAGCAAAGATTTACAGACCCTTTAACAGAAACGGAAACAGCTGGGCTGATTAGTAACACAAACCTATGGGGATTTAGGATGGGGGAGAGGAATAAACAACCTCAACCACAAAATCTAACAAAACTACACATTACTAAAACAAGAACCAGGAATTTAAACCACACAGATCCTCACAGTAGAGAAAACATGCAGGCTTTACATGATAATTTCATTTTTTAGAGGGCAAATCATTTTGATCATGCTTGGCTCTATGCAAAAAAGCACCACTGCTCCCTTATAAAGTCATGAATCAACTGTGGTCTCCTCCGTTTCTTGGGAAGCTGAGTTAACCTTTACTTGCACCAGCTGGGTTTGATGACTCCCGGACCTGCTGAATCACATACATCACAAAAGCATCTCCATGTGGTACCACAATAAAAAGAATTTCAAAAAAACATGAAACAAAGTTGTTCTCGCCTTTCAGTCTGGAAAGGGTTATTCTGTTGTTTTTTTTTGTGTTTTGTTTTGTTTAAGAATTTGTGATTCCAGAGAATCACAGCGAGAGGCATTGACCAGAAATGGAAGAAAAAAAACGTGTAAAAGTGGTGAATCTTCCAAAGCAAAGCTGACCTAAATGACTCCAGTAACAAAAGGCAACTCATGCCACAGTTTATTTAAGTGTGTTTTGAGTTCCAAAGAGAAAAGAGAAAGATGCTGCTGGCCAGACAGAGCACAAAAGCTTTTTCCATAATTAACAAAAACCTAATTACTATATTCAAATGTTTACATAGGTATTCTAAAAACAAAAAGTTAAACTTAAAATATGTGCTATGCTGCATTCAGAATATAGTAATGAAGCATTAAAGACCGGCTCCAAATAAAATTGTTTTTTTTTTATGGCGTTTTAACTTGTTCTTGCGTTATTTTTCTCATGATGGAGGACATATATGAAACAAATTAAGCTTAAAATTGCATTTCTGAGTATTCCTTTATTTAAAACGTTGTGAATCAGGAGGAGATGAAAAAATGCTGTTTGAAAAAGATTGTAGAGGCAAATTTCTAATGAACTACTTCTGCTGTGCAGAAACTACGTTCTAGAAAACAACACAGGGTTTTTGAAGTTGCTTTAAATAAAAAAATCATAATTAAAAGACCACTAGGGACACCTTTACAATAGATCTAAAGACAATCAGAGTAAAACATCATTGCAACAGTCAAACACGGTGGCTGTAGTGTGATAGTCTGGGGTTGCTTGGCTACTTCAGGACTTGGATGACTTGCTGGTTGAAAGAACCAAAAATGTATTTCTACACCAAATGATCAAAGGTAAAGTTTCTTTTTTATCATCGTCATCTCCACAGTGGACACACTTCATGGGGTGTAAGTGATTTACAGGGATATACTTCTAAAAGTTTGACCCCGCAAACCAACTTTATTCGATGAGTGTCAAGCAGGAAGACATTAGAGCAGGGGTGCCCAAATCCAGGCCTCGAGGGCAGGAAACTCTTCAAGAAACTCTGTCTTATCTGCTGCTGATTACCTGGATCAGGTGTGTTCAGCCAATAAGGAGCTTCCATGGCAGGTTGGTTGGAAAACATGTTGGACAGAAATTCAAATTCAGTTACAAAAAAAAGGTTAAATGAGGAGCGGAATAAATACTTTTGATACAGATTTTCATTATAGACCATTCAAGTTGCAGTTCCTTTCATATTTGTCTGTTGCACACTATTTCGTTGACAAGGCCTTAAACAGAGGAGGACAAGATTCACTTCCATAATGCTTTTAACGTCTTTGGCCCAGCTGTCAAAGTAAAACTGGATGCTTGCCCAACCATCAGCGGTCAGATGTCTAGTAATCTAGGAAATTTTGGAAGAGAGCTTTGAGGAAGAGCGCAGCCGGCCAAACTTTCACTTTGATAAAACTTTGACATTGCCCCAGAGTTGTGGTGCAGATCTCTGTATTCCTTGAAACCGAGTAAAGATTAAAGGAAAACACAAACACTAAAACCCAGGAGTAAGAGGATCAGCTTTCAGGTGGATTTTAAGTCAGCACAAATTATCTTTACTCTCTCACAAAAATGAAATCAATATAATATTAATTATTAGTTCCTTAAATTTACTCTTCCCCTTTAAATTTTTTTTTTTACAATACTTCTTTTTCATAACTAAATGTAGATAGATTTTTTGAATTAATCCTCGTGTTTGTTGGACCTTTAATAAAAAAAAAAAAAACTTTTTTTACTTTTTCACAAGTTTTGTGAAAATGAAAATGCTCCGAAAAATCTGCCAACCTGCCAAATCACTTTAAGTCTTAGATTCAATATAATTATACCGGTAATAGTAAAAGGCATCCTATTTTGAAACTAGTCATTTAAGATGAACAGAAGTGAAATTTTAGGAACTTTCTTTGACAAATTAACAGAAAAGCATATTTATTAGAAAAAGTACAAGGAATGGTTTGAAAAGAAAATAATTTTATGGAATTTATCAACAAATACTCAATTTACTTTGTGAAGATCAATTAGATCAATCAAATGTTGTAGCTCTGCCCTTCTGCATACTGTCTAATATTTCTATTGGGTTAGCTGGTAACATTAAGGGGTTCAGATGTTTCGACCCACCAACTGCCTTGTAAAAAAAAAAGGGAATTATTTTACTTTAAAAGTTGAGAAAAAATATTGTAATTTTCCAGAAGTAGAATTCAAAACATGACATAAGTCTACATCTGGATGAGCCAGATGCATAGATGCTGCACTCTTTTCTAGTTCAGGGAAAACTTTATCCAGTAGCATTTATTTCTTTGTCATCAAATGATAAAAATATTTTGAAACCTTCTGAAATAATTTCTTTGATGCCTTTTTTTTAAACATATATAAATACTTTATAAAGTGATGTAGAGGTATAGATGACCTCTAATCAGAAGGTTACAGATCCCACCTAGCTCTCCACAGTGTAAATATGTGTGCATGGATATGGGGCTGTGACTGTACAGCACTTTGAGCCTTGATTAAAGTAGAAAATATAAATATGGTCCATTACTATTTGGACATAACAGGCAGTGGAACTTTTTTTTTAAATAAATGTTTGCTGTATTTAACTAGAAAATCATATTATATTAATATATTTCTCCAACTGTAGCTTTTGGTGCTTTTTAAATGTTCCCACATCATGGATGTGTTGAAACGTTGACATTAATAACGCTCTAATAATCAGCAGGAGGTCATTGTGTAAGAAGTGAGCTGTTGCACAAGGTCTGTGCAGTGGCATTTGCTGTGTAGTGACCACAACTTGCTTTTTTGCGCGTCAGTTTTGTCTTTTTCACAGTCATCCATTTGACAAAATAGCAGAAGTGAACCAAGATGTTGAAATTTTGGTTCACTTCAAGACAGATCATGTTCTGGTCCTTTTACTGTATCTTATGCGGTCTAGCTTCCCGTTGCAAACCTTTGGTCCGGATATCCAACGCGCTTTTCAGTTAGCGAAGACACTGGAATTCGTGAAAATCACAGCGTTTAAACTAACTTTAAATTCAGAAAATATGCCTCCCCTTGTTTTTAAGTTGGGTTAAAAGAGGGGCTGCCATTTTTAGAGTGAGCTCGCATAAGTCTGTCAGTCCTGCTTGTCCTCAAATATCATGTAAGTGCAGATCTGAGTGTTTCACAACTGAAGGAGGTGAAGCGTTCACTCTGATCAAACTTTGTGGGTAAAGGCAACAACAGTTTGAGACAGATTTCAAAATTAATCTGAGAATGTCATCATCGACGCCACAAAACTTTCAGAGAAATCTAAGCAAACAAGACGCAAGACAGAGAGCTGGTGTCGTTCTTGAGACCCGCTTCTGAAACCGCATTGAAAACAGGCACAATCGAAGGGGAAAACCCATTTACAGCCACAGGAACACGTCTGAGCTCCTCTTAACAGGGCTTGCATGAAAACAAATGAAGTTAGAAATTATCACTGAAAGTCTTGCGTTGCTGCGACTAATGAAAGCCTCATTAGTAAGCAAATTCAAAGCCTTTGTCTAATGTTGGAGGAACAACGTTGTCATCGTGAAGAAGCATTTTCAGGAAGTCTTGTTGATTTCAGCTCAACAGCAGCCTCACTCAGGCTGCTAAATTGGATTGCCAGCAGTCCACATCTGCAGCCTTGGGAATTAATATACAGCAAAGTGGTATGAATAGTTGAGCAACAGGATCCCATTATAATCTAACAAGAATGAGGAAACATGTTCCCTTTAAGAGCTTTTTTAAACACATCAATAAAAGTGTAGTAACCAGTGCAAAGGTCAGGCAATCTCCAAAATGGAGGACACCTTTTTTTTTTAAAAAAACTAAAGTCCTCACTTTTACCAATATCTTTTTATTTTTTATTTATAATGCAGTTTATAGCACTGTTTTTGAATGGGAACGAGAAAACTCTTGCTAAAATTCAGATGCTTTTATTTTAGAATTAGCATTTATTGAACAAGGCGAAACATTTTTGGAAGAAATCAGTCATTTGTCTTAATAAAACAACTGCTGATGTTTTAAATGTCTCTTGCTATGAACAAATTCCACAAATATTTTCTAGTTATAAACCATCTCTTTGTTGGATGTTTAGTTTCTGTGTCTTCTTTGGCAACATGTTATCTTGGCTGCTAAGGACTAACAAGGATTTCGTCACAGGATAAAGATAATAACTCTGAGATGTATCCAAATCCCCACTGCCGAATCCTGCACAGCACAACTTCATGATCTGGCAGTTTTACAGGTCACAGGTTCAGATTCTTTCCTTAAAGATCCACTCTGATGAAAATTATGTCTTAAACATGCTCTTGTGGCATTTTGTTTTAGAATGGAGGACTTACTGTAAATGAAGAAAATTGTGCTTAAAATTGCAGTATTTTTTATTCAACGAGATCCATGTACGTTTTTGTTTTCCTCGTTCGTGCTGGCATCTGGCTCAAAACTGTACAGCAGGATAGCTCCAATATTTGTTAGGTGTATATGTATATATGTTAGGTTGGGTTTGTGAGGGGCTGAAAGGTATCAGGAGGGAGTGTAAACGCAGGGATGATTGGAAGTGGGGGCAGGCTTATCCTGAGCCAAGAGTCCTGCCCACAACTCACAGGTGACTTTCTAGTAAACTACTGCAGAAACTATAGAAAATGACAGGTTTGGTTGTGGAGTATTCATAATTAAAAGACCTCTGGGAACGCTTTAAAAGTAGATGATCAGAGTGGGACTTTAAATCATCTGTAGTTCAGCTGCACTTCCTCTAAATGGTCACTTTTGAGTAACTGAAAAAAGCTGACCTTGATTTAATTGAAAAAAAAAAGTTTATCAAACATAACAAATCCAGACAGAAGTGTAGGAACTTTGAATGTTGGAACTTTGACAGGGAAAACTAGAGAGTTAGTTGTTCAGGAGACCAGATGGAAGGAGAGCAAAGCTTATAGATTGGGAGCAGAGTTCAAACGGTTTTATCACAATGTGGATGGAAAGAGGAGCAGAATGGGAGTAATCCTGAAGGAGGAGTTTGCTAAAAATGCTCTGGAGGTGAAGATGGGGTCAGATAGATTGATGAGTTGAAGGTGTGATTTTGAATGTTTTTGTTACAGCCCCCAAGGAGGATGTGAGCTAGAGGAGAAGGAAAAGTTCTAGAGGGGAGAGATTAGACAGACTTTAATGGACATGTGGGTGAGGAAAACAGAGATGATGAGGAAGTGATACATTTGGTATTCAGGAGAGGCCTGCAGAAGGACAGATGGACAACTTCACTAAAAGAATTTACCAAAAAGATGGAAGGGGCATGTGGTGAACATTTTTTCAGAAAAACTGAGTAGCATAAGGGGACGTATAAGAGTGGAGAGCACAAGTTGATAACATCTTGTCAGACAGAATAGGATGGTGGAGTGAAGATGACTGTAATGGCGAGAAAGATGAAGAGGAAAAAAGAAAAGCAGAGGACCAAGTGGTGGAAGTTGAAAAAGGACGAATGCAATTTGGAGTTGAAACAGACTTTTGGAGATGAGGAGGTTCTTCCAGAACCTCAGAGGACATTAAAGAGCTGATGTGATATGGGAGGGACAAAGAAGTTCAAGATGAAGGTGAAACTGAACTAAAAGGATCAGCTCTGAAGTCCTTCTTGTTTGCTGTGGTGATGGACAAGACTGATGACATTGTGATCTGTAGTGAGAGCTGGGAGCAGGTGGAGGAACATCTAAAGAAGTGGAGGTTTTTAGACAGAAGAGGAACGACGAGCAGCAGCAGGAAGACAGAGGATCTCTTTGTAAATGAGAAGAGATGAAATAAAGTTTGTGAGGTTACAGGGAGCAGAGGTGAAGGTGGAGGACTTGAAGTACTTGGGGTCAACAGTCCAGAGGAGCAGAGAGCGTAGGAAAGATGTGGAGAGATGTGTGCAAATAGGGCCGGAACAAGTGGAGGAAGGTTTAAGGTGGAACAGAAGCATCAAAAGAATACAAAAAAAAAAAACAGATCATGTTAGATGTTTTGGATATAAATGCAGATTGAGATGGTTTGGACAGTTTTGCTGTTGGTCAAAAGAGCTACCATGAATGAGGCCTGGAAGAAGACTGGAGGTGGTTCCCAGATGACAGACAGCATGATGGTGGCTGGTTTGAGCCTTTGAGCGAGGAGGATGTAGAGGAGAGGGTTAGATGGAGGCAGATGATTTGATGTATTGACCCTAAAGGGAGCAGCCAAAAAGGAAAAGAAGCTCAGGAGAACAAAAAGCATTACGGGGGAAAACTGGTTCTTCCTGCTAGTTTCTAGACTAACATGTATTTGAGTGTCTTAGCTTCTGCAACACAATATTTATTAATATGACATGTTTTTTGACTGCCACTTCCTTGGATTCATGCTAAGGACTGTGTTTTTCCCCAACTCAAAATGCACAGTGCTTACGCCATGGATTCTTTTGGTTTGCTTCCATATTTTAGTCAGCTGGAGAGTCCATCCGCATTTACTCTTTTGCTCAAACACCCCACAGTACACTTGCAAATGAAGTCATCCAGACTCATTAAACTGGATGTTAATATCTGGTTTTACAGTGTTAAAGATGAACAACTGCGATGAAAATAATGCTTATGGTGTTTTGAACATGTTCTTGTGGCATATTTCTCATGATTAAGAACATTAAAAAAGAAAATTAAGCATAAAATTGTGTTTCTGGGTATTTCTTTCTTCAAATCACTGTGAATCGGGAGCAAACGACAAAATTCTGTTTGAAAAAGATTGTATTTGTGATGCAGAACATTATCCAATTCTCATGCAGACGACTAGATCCATGTACGTCTTCGTTTTTAGTGACTATGACCTGCAAATTGGAAAACCGTGACCTAAAAATGAGCAGATTTGAGCTTTGCTAAAATCAAAATGGGTGATTTTTTTAAAAATTCCCACCTCTTGCAGTTTTATCAAATAATTATCAAATAAAGAAATTCACTTCATGTTACTTTTGGCATAAAATTTGACTTTTTTTTACAGGAATTTTATTGTGAAATTGAGTGGATTGAGTAAAACGGAAGGTAAAATTGAGATGTGAACATATTTTACTTGTTTGATCAGCACAGAAATCCAGGTAAACTTTCACACCTCCCCAAAAAACCCAGACCACCTGAAATATAGTCCTGATCAAACAGCGCATTGTGAAAGTGCCCTGAGCTATTTTCTGAACGCAGTTTAAAATATTTGACTTGGATAATAGTGTTTGTTCTCTGTGTAGCACCAGAACAACGTGTTAAAAATAAGATTGTTTTTAAATCACCAAAACAAAGCTTTGAGGAACATCTTCAGTCATCTTTGCATGACTCAAGGGAGGAAAAGTTTCTTGTATTTTGTAACCAGTACAAAGTGGATAGGATGATAGGTGTGTGTTGCTTTATTGGGATTTTTTTTTTGAGGGGGTGATTTGGAAGGGGGGCTGTGATGCAATGAGGAGTTTACAGATAGACACTGCCCATTGCCAGTAAAATGTGGAAAGGAAGGCTGGGCTAAACTCGGAGGAGGTCATCCTGTATGGGAATTTCCCTCTGGCCTGTCAGCATGCGAGCTGGGAGCAGAGGAGGCCTGCACGCAGCGCCTGTAGTTAACAAGGGGTCATCGAAGAAAGAATGCTTAGAATGCTTGAAGGAGTCCGAGCCAAGACAGGCCCGTCGAAGAAAACCGCAGGAGCTCCACGCCGAGCCAAAAATGCTTCTCTGAAACATCACACTGCTTGTGTGATCATTGCAGGACTTTAACTTAAATTTGATACATGGTTTTTTTACTCATTTTCTTCTGCTTTGTGAGGCTGAAGCCAAACCACAGCTTCTTACAACTATTGTCAGACAGACAGAGGATAACAATGTCGTACTCAAGTATTGCTCTTCTTGTGGTGATGTGTTGGAAAGGGAGGATGTTGCACAATTCAAAAGCTAAACAGTTTATCATTGGGTGTGTTGAAACATCCATCTCTCGCTGCACAAACAGCAGAGCGCAGTTTTCCGGCTTCTTTCACTGAACGTACGCTGACTTTTAGCAGCTTTGAAAAGAAAATGTGATGCAAAAAGGAGAAAAAGCTGCACATTTCTCTTGTTTATCTGTGCTCGCTTGCTTGTCGATACGATTCAAACCAGTCAAATACAGTCTGACGGCCTGGAAAAATACCACCACTTGAGAGCTTATCTGCTCCTTCCACTTTGAATGAAACTTTAATGTTTCTTTCTTTCAACTTTGGTTTAAAAAAATAAAAGTTTGCACAGGATCACCAGGCGTCTGTCATGTCAGCCAGGTCTCTGCTGTTGGAGCATGACCTGAAATGGTGTGATGAGGTTAGTTGCTGATTAATTTCCATGCAACCTTGAACCCCTCTCTAGGCCAGTGGACCCAGCAGACTATTGACAGAGCCCTGTGCTAAAGATAAAGCCAACACTTCTGTGTTGCGTGCAGCGACCGACTCTTTTCTGCACTCTCAGCAGTATCATTTCAGCATAAATGGGTTTGATTTATTTTAGGATCCTTGGGAGAGTGCGTCAATTATTTAAAATAAACAGAAACGAAAATGAGCCTGTTTAGAAGAGAGGAAAAAAAGGGAGTGTGAGGACTTTTAACGCAAGAGGTTATCTAAGAAATGTTTGTTTTGGGTGCAGTTTGACATAATCAGTCCTGACTTAAAAAAAAGCTTTTTAACTGCAAAGATGCGTTCCTGACACTTCTTATGAAATAAACATGATTAAAAACGTGCAGTGCAACAAAGGTTCAAATAAAGGCTTATATTCTTTTTATGATTTGGTTTATTTTACGCAAACCTGGATTATAAAAAACAGCCTAAATGCAATATGCTGTAACGGATTAAGTGTGAGTCTGAGTGTGAACGCCCATGTCTGTTTGTCTGTCTGCACCCTAAACCTGCGGAGAAAAGGACAGAAAAGAGCGTGCAAATTCCTTTAAACAAAGTATAAATCTATTTAATCCAATGTCAAGTACAATTAAAGCATTTCACCTGTTTAAATCTTAAATAATTAGACTTATTTCATTCATTGCCAATACTATTACAAAGAGTTGCATCATTTCACTGCAGCACAACTCTCCCCCTTGACAGCCATTGCTGCAGATCCACACACGCACACACAAAAATGTAGAAATTCACGGGTATGTATGTAAAACCTGCACAGAAATACTGCATACACAAACATTACATGTGAGGAAAAAAGCCACAGTGACATGTGAAGAGTGGTTGCGCAATCCATGCACCCACTTGTTCAGTCCCATTCAGAGTCCTTTGTAAACTGGGGATGGCCGCCTTCACCTGCGTACCGTTTGGATCACCGTGCGCTCCTCAGTCCACTCCAGGGAGCGGCACAGGGGGGGTTCTCCCGTGGGAGGGGGGTACCTAACACTGTCCAGTTGCAGAGAGCAGGTTGCGCAGCGTGGCCAGCTCCCTGGACAGCTGCTCCACGCGCTTTTGTAAACGGTCGTTCTCCGCGGCCAGTTCCAGCACTTTGTGTTGCGTCTCCAAGTTGCGCATTTTGGCTTTGTCCCTGCTCTTCCTCACGGCGAGGTTGTTCCTCTCCCTCCTCTGCTTGTACTCTTCACTGTCCTTGTCCAGGCGTTTTTTAGACTTCCCGCTGCTCGCCTTAACGCCGTGAGACGGTGACCTGCCTTTACTTGAGGGCGCAGGTGTGCCGGGCGGGCTGGAGCAGGTGGAGGACGCGGTGGAGATGTTCCCCAGACTGCTGCTGGTGGACTGGTAGTGAAGGTAGGACCTCATGTCGAACCCGGACGAGCCGTTCTCCATCTTGGTGTCTTCCAGGCTCTCGTCTCTGTCTGCGGCTGCGGCGGCGGGTCTGTAGCGGCTCAGTTCGGGGCTCAGGACGCTGTCCGCGCGCGTCTCCTGCAGCTCCGAGTAACCCAGCGAGTACGGCTCCCGGGGGTCGCACTGGCTCGACTCCAGCTCGCCCAGCAAAGAGTAGTTCCTGTAGCTCTGAAGAGCTGACAGTCTCTTGATCTTGTTCTCCGCCAGAAAGTCAGAGTACGCGTCCGCCTGCGGCTGCGTCTGCGCCGCCAGCTGCGCGCAGTGGAAGGCTGGATCCAGGTAAACGCTCAGGTCGATCGCTCTCTCCCGCTCCTCGATGCCCAGCTCCGTCATCGAGTCACCGAGCCGCCAGTACGAGCCGCCGACGACGGGGCTGATGATGCCGTCTCTGCCGTGGATAGCAAAGCTGCCCTCCTCGTACAAGCCGGCCACTTCCATGGATCTGCGCTCCCGCCGGACTGCAGGAGCGGGCAGGGCTGAGGTGAGGAGCCCCGAGCGCTTCAAGTTCAGCTGAGTCACCCGTGAAACGTGCCGGAATGCAAGCGAGCTCAAATCATCCGCGTCACTTCACGTGGCAACAACTTTTTTCTGTGGCGGATTGGGAGGAATTGACAGATCTTCCTGTCTCGGGAGGGTTTTATTGCACAGCGCGGGGGGCGGGGCCTAACAGGGCAGGTGTGACGAGCCTGACAGCGAACAACCTGTTCCACTTTGGAGGACGTTTCCCGCATTCGTGTGTTTATGCCGGGACAAATGAAAACCTGAACTTGACTTGTTTTTAATTCAAAGTGAAGGCCAGCGTTATTTATCAGCAAACATCAATCGGAGTTATTCTGAATCATGTTCTCCTTTCTGGACACTTTCCTGAACAAAAATGAACAGAAACGCTGTGGATGTGGTCAAAGTGATGCACGCATCAACATTTCCGAGTCTGGTTCATGTCAGAAGCATTTCACTGTCGTCAAAGACAGATGTGAATGTCTCGTGGGGTAAACAGTGTTATCCCAAAACATGACTTAAAGCATGACACAATGACTCACATCATGATAAAAATAAAAGCCACTTGTGGACACTCATAAGGCCCCCAAAATAAACTGACAGAATAAAATCAGATCGGAATTACAATTTTGCATTAAAAGTTTATGTAACTTCAGAATTAATTCTTGCAATTTATTCAGATAGTCAGTAACGGTTTGCAAGCTGGGATTTACTGCCACCATGTGGCTAATTGTGTGACTGTTTAGAGAGAAACCAAAACAACTTATCATTTTGGTGTTTCAAGCATCTTCCAAGACAAAAAAAATGTATGTGTGATTTCACTGATGTGTGATCTGCATCCGTTAAAGAGAAACACTCACTTTCTGCTTGAAGTCACCATGATTTGCATGTTAGGAGGTGGTTGGTGCAGAAAAACATGACACGCTTCTCTTGGAGAGGAAAAAACTCCTACAATGTGCTCTGGATTCTTATTGTTTCAAGTTAAAAGTCTCTACAGGCTGTTAAAAATGACTTGCCTGGTTGTTACGTGAATATAATTGTGTAAAATAAAAAAGGGTTTTCATTGCTAAATGCAATATAATTTATTGTTAAAGTTTTTTTGCATTAATTTAATAAAAATGACTTTGTTTGAAGCATTTCCTTTGCTTTCCATCACTTTCTCCTCAAACCTTCTCCCTCATTAAACTTTTCCTCAGTGATCGCATTTCACTTTTAGCTCCCTATAGGCAGCTCTATCAAACAGAATGACAGATGACATCTGCAGCGCCACATTGGGAGTGCTCCCTTTTCTTCCTGGAATCTCTTCTGGACTGTATTGATGGCTTGATCATTTTTGCTGTCATCACGTGTGTTGTCCACTCGGATGACACCTGGGAGTTTTTACGTTACCGTGCTTCAATCTAAACTGTATTTTTCAAGATCGATTATCGATTTATTTCATTTTGAAATGATTTCATAATGATATAGGTCAGATTGATGGGATTGCATTGTAGGAATAGTAATCTTTTCATCGATTAAGTCAATGAATCGTTACACCCCCATTGTAAGCATTTCACAAGTTACTTCCTCTGAGGTGCAAAAATTGCAATATATATATATATCCTAAATGTTGATGTTTTGACTTCAGGCTGCACATTTGTGCAAATCAGAGACATTTGTGAGGGTAAAACTCTTTTGCCTGCCTCATTTTTCATTCAACATAATGTGCAAAAGGCTTAAAAATTCGGACATTTATTTGTATTGATTAAACAACTCTATAAGAAATTTATTAAAACATTTCCAAACATCTTATTTTTAGTTAACGTTCATTAAAAAGTTGTCTCTATTAGTCAGGCACCAAAAAAACCACTACATCAATATTTAACTTACTTTAAAAGGCGGGTATAATGTAAAAAAAAAAAAAGTTTAGTGTGACATTTTGGACAGAATTGTCTTTTTAACAGGGATCATCTTCCACTGAAACGTTAAACTTTGTGAAAGATTTTGAACCTCAGCACACAAAAACATTTCAAATTCATAATCTTCTCATAAAGTGGATTCCTGGTAAACTGTTGTGCTCTTTGAAACCTTCCCTGAAGGATAACTGACCCTCACTTTCTTTCTGCTTCCAGTCAAAGCAGTAACAGAAACCAAATTATCTGTGTTTTAGTGTAAAGTCCTGACATACTTTAGTCGGTTTATGGGTTGACTTTTCAAAACAAAGGTTACATTTTCTTTGGTTCAAACCTAAGCTCAACCAACCACTGAGCATTGACATCACCTGCACCAATCAGATCACACCTACATCACAGAAGGTGGAAAGTGTATTCTGGGAAGCAGGAGAAACTTGAAATACTTGAAAAACTAAAATACAAAGACAAAAAAAAGAAAGATAAATAAAACTTATTGTGGTGTTAAAAGAAAACAGAGGATATCCTGTGGTTCTTTTCTATGTATTTTTCAATTACTTTAACATTTTTTGTTCTTACACGGAATTATGCATTTAAAGGTTTTGTCACATTTTGGCTTTATTAAGGACTAATCAAGTAAAATGATCCCTTGTGGACAGTTGCATCTTGGCCTTTAGTTATCATAATGCATCTCATCTGTTTGGTTTGGCTCAGTATTGTGACGTTCGCCCTCCACCAACAAGCACAGACATGAAAAAAAAGTAAAACAATCTGGGAGGAATGATATTGAGCATCACATTTTACAGCTATGTAAAATTTACATTTCAAAATGTGGCTAATTGTGCCAATCTCCTTCTTAACAAAGTCAGAGACCCAAGAGAGATGTGTAAAAGCTTTACTAAACTGCCAGAAGGTGGCGCTAAGGACAAAACATATCTAACAATATGGTGTCAAAAGCAACAGTAATGTTTAATTGTGAGTTGTGTGTTTGAAGACACCTAATCTTATTTGCTAGACAACCAGTGCATTATTTAAAATAAATGAAAAAGAACACACACTAGAATCAAAGGAGAGTGCACAGTTAACCACATTAACCATCACGGCTCTTCTTGAATCAGTTTTATCTCTTTTTAAGGGCTAAAAAGAGAGCTTAGCAATAGAGGCATACAAGAATTAGATCAGCTATGACCATGGAAAGTGTATACTTAATTTTGTATATTTTTATTTCTGCAAGAAATTAGTTCAATTAGTTCAAATTTGCAAATATAACAGATTAATACAAAAAAGTAACACGACAGTACATATGAGTGAGTATAAATCATCTTTTAAGTAAAAAATTTGACATCTCTCTCTGCTTTGTTTATAGTTTAGTCATTTAGTCATCTTTGTTTATAGTTTGAACTTAACCTTCCCTTTACTCCTTAAATTTGGGAATTTTGATAGAAAGTTTGTTCTTTGGTTAAAAAGTGGACACATGTTTTACACGGAAAATGTTTTGAACTGTAGCCTTAAATCTATATATTGTAAATATCCATAATTTACAATATTTACATGTTCTTGTTATTTTGCTAACAGTAACTTACAAGTAAGAGTTTTCCAGGAAAAGGTGAATGACGTCCTTAACAAGGACGGAGACACACAAAAGCTGATTGCTAAAGAGTGTTGTATCTAAGTACAATGATGAGAAGCTGAGCACAACAACAACATGTGGTATAAAATAAAAAACTCTGAACTCAACAACTACAACCTATTTCTTTTGTGGGGTTTTACTGCAAAGTTCATTCAAGATTTGGAGGGAGATTTTAGGAGTGCACTGCTGCTGAACACGGCACACAGACGTATCCACAAACTTTGACATCTCTTCTTTTAGTCCAATCTTAAATCAATGTCAGAAATGTCTTATCTGGGCAAATAAAACAACTAAGAACTGGGTTGTTCCCGTGTGGTTTCAAAGTTCTCTTTTAAAGCACTCTTACATTGATTTTGTAAAAACAAACAAACAAAAAAACATCCTAAATTTAAGCTGTTTGAGATCCAGAGTTTTAATCAGGTCTGTAGTCAGAACAGGCCTCTATAAGCTCCAGGTACAACTTCTGAAGCACTTTAGGTGTCATTTAAGGATGATTTTAAAGACCCACTCCAATGAAAATAGCATTTTATTTTTTCATGAAGAGGAGTTATATAAAAGATTTTAAGTCTTAATCTGGCTCTAAAGTGTACAACTGAATAGCTCCAATACTGTTTGCCATTTTTGTTGCACCGCTAAAGTTAGCTTGGGGTTGTGAGGGGCTGTAAGCTAGGGGTAGAGAGTGTAAACAAAGGAATGCAGGGATGACAGTGTAGGCTTACTTCTGCGCGAACAGTCCTGCCCACAACCCAGAGGTGAATTTCTGATGAAATCATGCCGCGCTGCAGAAAATATGCCTTAAAAATTGAGCCAGGCTTTTTGATTTTGGCTCCAAACAGCACAATCCTAATTAAAAGACCACTGAGAACACTTTTACAAAAATTAAAAATATAGTTGGAGTGGGAATTTAAAGGAGTAGTTGGTTTCATTTTCCTGCTATTCTTGACATATTTTCACATTGAAAATATGTTAACGTTTGGAGACATTAGTATCCTCTTCACTTGAAACATCATCTGACTGTGAAGAGGAATATTCAATCCAAAATTTAAAAATGCAGAAGAGCGAAGGGCAGGCCCGGCCTTGGGGTGCATGAAGCCCAAGGCGAAAAAGGATATTCTTGCCAAATGCACTATAATTTTTTCGTGCTGGGGACTAGCACAAGGAGACCCCGATTTTAGGCCCCCCTAAAATCCGCTTCGGTGTTGCGGAGACTGATGTGCTTTATGTAAAATGACTTTTAAAACAACAATAAAACAGGAAAAGAAATACCTTATAAAAGGGAGCATCATCCAAGCATGACCTGAACTGAAAAGCCAGGATTAGGAAGCGTGAAGCTACTTAAAACCTACAATAAGTTCAAAGCTGCACACTAAGAGAAAGTTTTGCACCCTCTTCAAAAATAAATTAAGCTTAAAATTAATTGATTGAACTCAACTTACAACACCACCCAAATTCTAAAACATTGACTGTTTATGAGAACTGGACTTAGTGACCCCTCTCGCTGGCTCCAAGAGGCCAAAATCCTAAATAATAAAGTAATAAAAAAGTGATAATACTTTTTTTTTTCTATAGCGTCAATTGTTCAAGTTAAAAACTGGCCAATCAGATGCCTCAATAAATGTGCGTGGTCTCATGTCAAAAGGTTTGGTTGACAGATTCTACCAAACCACTTTCAAGTGATAGGGATGTGGCCTTCCAACAAGCTCACTACTGACTGGCGAGAGTGGTCGTTAAAGAAATATTGACTCAGACCAATCATTGCTTACTGATGATTTCTGATTTCAAAATGGTTGGAACTGTGAGTGAGTGATGTCACTCTCACTCTGTCCAATTCTCAAATACAGTCAATGATCTAAGACGTGGGAGCAGCGTCATCATGCTTTGGGTTGGCTCTGCTGCAGCTCGACATTACCCAGAAGATAAAACGTAAGAAAATATGTCCTTCAACAGCAAAATAACCCCAAAACATACATTATAAGTTTGAGGACAACAAAAGAACAGGTGTGGTCAGTTCTATGAAAAACAGACTGTGAGGAAATTCATAGTCATCTGCACTTCAAACACTATACTAGCGGTTCCACTAAATTCTAACTATATGCAGCTTCTGAGTTCAGAGAAAAAAAAGAAGTCTAAGAAATACAAATTGATTCTCAAAACAGCTAAATGACCTTGAAGCTCTTATTTTGACATAAAACAGAAAAGCCATTTTGCTACCAGGGTGTCTTCAACTCCATATTTAAGGAATTACATCATTTTGGGAGATAGTGACCTAGCATAATTAAGAAGCACAATTATTAGTATATTGTGTTCTTATTCTAACATAGTTTAACTCCTACACCTCCATTTGTTGGCTAAAATTCTCATTTAAAAAGGAATTGACTGTGTGCCTATTAAGAACTGCAGTTTGAAAAGAGAAAAGCTTAAAAGTCCTGGCGGGTGAGTATAGTAGTAATAAAACAAACAAAAAAAACTTTCCAGATCACATCATAGTGTGTAGTTGTTGTGTATCTGTGGTTTCATTTGATTGTTTTTCGTGTGCTCTCTGTCTGGGTTGAAAGCAGAGCGACTGGTGACAGGACGGGAGGGGCCAGGAAATGCACTCTGTAACCCCCTCCTGATTGGTTGCTCGACCTTACCCGGAACCAGTTTCCGCGCTGTGATTGGATAATACGCTCCCTGCCTGGCCTGTAATTGGCTGAAATCACCACGGCGTATGTGGGCTGAGAAGTGGACGCTGCAGTTGGTTCCTGACCGTGATCGGAGAGATTGAAGGGAAGGGGCTGGGCCCGTAGCGGGGAAATGGAGAGTATGGTTCACGAAAACGGGCGTGGAGGGGCTCCACAGAGCCCAGAACCGCAGGGACCGGGCCGGGGCGCGGTCCGATGGGGTCCACAGCACGCCGGTGCTCAAGAACTAGCCAGCTTGTACTCGCCGGGTGAGTCGATCCTCTCAGCTGTACCGCCTTTTCGTGGCTTCGGTTCAGCAGGTTAAAATGTGACATAACGACAGTTTTTTTTTTTTTTTTTTTGCTCGTAAGTAAATAGCCCCTCCCGAAAAACAAACAAACAAACAAAAAACAACAACAACAAAAGAGCCGGTTAATAACAAACATTAGAGAATCGTCATCGACCAGTGTGGTTGAGCTTTGCCGGGTCACAAAAGAGATCATGTGAGTGGATTTGAGTGCTGACGTGACATTTGGAGCATCGACAGAGGTTACAGGAGCCTCCAGTAATGCTTCAGGCTCGGGTTCAATGGTAACCTTTCAGACCGGGGGGCTGTTTTGCAAGACAGCAGCTCCAACAGCAGTTGCATCACTCAGAAGTAATCCAAGGGATGGTTCTGAGGTTTGTCATTCACTTTGGGCTGAACTGACCTTTCTGGCTACAGTGTCTGTTTCAAAACCCCCCATTGACTAAAGCGTGATCTAGTTTTGAATTTTCACAGCACAAACAGGTATTTCAAACCCAGCTGCATGACAGAGGAATGTTATTCCGCTTTTGCTGAGGGTTTGAAGTTTTATTTTTAGTCTGGATGGAAAGTGCAACTGGAAAACCTCGCGGATCCCTAATGTCTGTGCTCTTTCTCTCCCAACAGGCAAAAGGCTTCAAGAATGGATCAGCGTCGTGCTTTGCTTCTCTCTTATGGCCTTCAACTTCATTCACCTCCTTGCCAATTTCCATTTGGGACACTCGTGGTCCATCCTGTTGGGCATTGGTGAGTCATTGGATTCTGAAATCCCATCATGCCATGTGGTGGTGATTCGTGTTCCTTCAAAAACTCCTCTGTAGTCACAGGGATACTCACTGCCGACTTTGCATCCGGACTGGTTCACTGGGGGGCTGACACGTGGGGATCTGTTGATCTGCCCATCTTTGGAAAGGTGAGTTCCTAATGTAAGCTTCGTACACACTTTCAAATGACTTCCCATGAAAATATGTTTTGGTCTTCTGCGTTCACGTGCAGCTATGCGTTGCCAGATAAACTTTGACCAATCAGGCACTTGGATTTGGTAGTGACTCTGTAAAAATTCACCAAACTGAGAGCGTAGCTGGTTTATCTGGTAAACCTAGACATGTTGAGCCTGAAAACGTCTGCGTTAGTTTTTCAAAATAAAACTAAGGGGCTACTCTCCTGACATAATGGAAACCCATATCACCCATTGCAAGGACGCTAGCAATGAACCGAACGTTTCGTGCCAGAATTGCAATATTTGCACCGCTTTGACATTTCGCACAAACCCTCTTCCAACTGTAGGTTGTGGAGATGCGCTTGTAAACAGTAGAACTAGAAGATGAAGCCTATCCCTGCTTGTTCAGTGTGAACACCCATGGTTTTCAAACTGAACAAATGCCTGATGTGTACATAGATTTAAACCGCCATGCTTTTGAAAGAAAACAATTCACTATCTATTTACTGTGCTGCAGGCTTTCATCCGCCCCTTCAGGGAGCACCACATTGACCCTACAGCCATCACGCGCCATGACTTCATAGAGACCAATGGGGACAACTGCATGCTGACTCTTCTCCCACTTGCAAACATGGCCTTCAACTTTCTCACCCTCTCCCCGGGTGAGTTTTTGTATCAACAAAAGTGACATTATTGCCACCCTGAAGAGGCTGTAACCTGAACCAATGTGTTTCTTCAAAAATAATCCTTCAGAAACATGAAACCAAAATAAATCATATAAAAACCTTCCTTCCATCTCCTTTCAGTGGAAATTTACCATATCTACCCGTGGTACTGCTACTTGTTTGCGCTGGCCATTTTCGCGACTTTGACCAATCAGATTCATAAGTGGTCTCACACGTACTTCGGTCTTCCCCGCTGGGTGGTGCTGCTGCAGGACTGCCATATCATCTTGCCTCGCAAGCACCACCGCATCCATCACGTCTCCCCTCATGAGACGTACTTCTGCATCACCACTGGTTTGTCTTCAACCAAATAACAAACAAAACTCATCATTGTGCAGATTTGATACTGAATTCATGTATTTTCTTTTGGTCAAGGTTGGCTAAACTACCCTTTGGAGAAGCTGGGTTTCTGGAGGTACTTGGAGGATCTCATTCAGGGAGTGACGGGAGAGAAGCCCAGAGCGGATGACTTGAAATGGGCCAAAAAAGTGAAGTAACAGAGCAGGCTTCTTCATCCTACCTCAGAAGACTCTGGCTTTTGCCCATACTTCCGCCAGCCCTCATCTCTCTCTCTTTTCGTGCCACTTAAACTGTTGTCCAAACGGTTTCTGATGCCATAGCTTTAGGTTTTGCACCTTTTCTGTCTGCTTCTTCAAATGAAGGCTTTGTTCCAAATTTTCATTGATCTCACTGAAACGTTTTAAGGCTTTCTTTGAATATCTAACACAGCACATAGCATTGTTTTTTTTTCCACTGGATACACTGATTCAGATCACCCGCCAGATGATTAAACGGTCCCCTTACCCCCCCAACTCAAACGCCGGAAAGAGCGCCCGGTCAAGCAAATACAACCTTTTAAAGTACTTTCTCCTACTGTGTTTACAGTGGATCAACTTCTGTGTATTTATCTTAAGAAAAGTTATATTAAATTTGTAAATAACAAACCTAGATTTTTCCAAGTTGACACCTCAAGATCAAATAAGTTAATGGCTGTTACACATGCTTTCTGTTTTGCACATTTCAGTTTAGCGCCACAAGCTCCAGATGCTTTTTTTTTTATTTCAAGATGCGTGACGACAACATTTAAAAAGAAAAAAAGCACTTTCCTTTTTAAAATGATTACACTTGCAAGCACCGCCATATGTTAAGCTTGAAAATGCACTGTACAGGGGAGGGATCAGTGCTTCTATGAAAACACCCAGGAACCAAATGACACGAAGAAGTGGACGGAAAGACACTGACTGTAGTTGTTCCTTCTCAGCCATCAGATAATTTAGGTACATTTTGTCAATAATCTGACTCTTCTGCAAAGCACTTCATGGCAGGCATGCAGCTTCTCAAGAAAGAGGTTCATGCATTTTTATTTCTTGCCAAGTTGCCTTAACACACCGCAAATGCAGTAGTGGTGTTTGTTTTTCTGTTGCGGCACAGCTTCGTATTGCATTTAAAACTCTTGTCTCTCTGGGCTTTGTGTTTCTGTTTTTCTCTGTTCTAGAGTTTGTGCCAGCTTAATGTCACTCATTGTGTCCCGCTGTTTTTATATATATATATATATATATATATATATATATATATATATTTTAGTGGAAATTGACTGTCAGTGTAACATTCCTGATCAGTGATGTTGTGTACCTTCTTGGTACCAAGGCAAAGAGATTTTATGATGTTCAAAGGGCTTCAATGAAAGCTGATGATCCAGGAGTAGTTTCTCAGTCATAGATTAAACTGTTTTTTGTTTTTTTTTAAGCTTCAGCCAGTCATTTGTAAATGTATTGTACAGCTAGTTTCTATGCAGTGTAAGTTTCAAAGCCCTTAAATATGTCTTAACTCATCTGTTTTGGTTAAATGCCTTTCTTTTTTAATAGTTTACATGGAGGCGTCCTTCGCACAAGATCAAACTGCTTTCAACCGGCTTTGACCAAATGTTGCCAGGTTTCAAATGCCAAAATCTTCGTGAAACCCCTAGAAAATAGTTTGGGGTTTAATTTGGACTTCTGAGTTAAAGCAGGCAATTGTTTGATTGTGTAATTCTTAATTTATACAGCCAAAGTTACACTTTCTGTTACATAGTGCATTCATAGTTGATGCCGATTGTTTTTTGCCATAGGTCAACAAAAGTAGCGCACTGCCGCTGGTACAGTAGAGGATTGTGGGAGGGAGGTTTATGTGCGCTTGCTCATGTAGTTTAGTTCTGGTAGGTTGTTGGTGCAATTGCACCACAGCCTGCAAAATTTTCCCCCATGTAGCTGTTTATGATCAGTATTAGGAAAGATGCTTAGACAGCTTCGGACACCTTTCTAAATAGGAACTTTGCCTCTAAAATAAACAGCTTTTTGTTGTCTTAGAGAATTTTAAGATATTTGTTTTCATGTATG
Source organism: Adrianichthys oophorus (assembly GCA_036245035.1). NCBI lineage: Eukaryota > Metazoa > Chordata > Actinopteri > Beloniformes > Adrianichthyidae > Adrianichthys > Adrianichthys oophorus. Next base: position 19,528,776 of record BSAI01000015.1, read on the forward strand.
TTGACAGCAATGGTCAATAGGTGTAAGATTAAGCTTAAAAAGTACTGACAGGGTAATTAACCAAGGAGACTTGCAAGTTAAAAAAAATACATGTTAAGCTCAGGAGTCTAAATGATAATATTAACCCTGGCTTGAAGGTAAAACATGCTTTAAGTTCTTTTTTTTCCACAGGTGTTTTGGTGTAAATCTCATTCTACATTTTTCATAGGATTATGGTTAGAGTGGTGTAAGTAGAATGATATAGATTTGGTGAAAAGCAACAGACTTTATTTGTATCAAAGCTTAATAAAATATTAATTATTCACAAATTTACTGTAAATTAGTTAATTGGACCAGTCAGCTATCTCAACACCAGTTTATTCTCTCATAGCTGTCAATCATTACAGTTAAATGGGGTTGTTATTATAAAGGAAAACTAATTTGGGCTTTCTTGCTTCTGTTTTTAAAAAATTAGCTCTCTTCCATGATAGCAGTTTGTTGTGCAAACATCTTGACACTTGTGTCAGGTTTGTGGAAAACCTCTCCTGTGATGATTCTCTGAACTGCCTTAACATTCTATTGATTTTATTTTGTTTTAATCCCAATTCCCAACGATGTAGGACAGATTGCTCTTTATGAAACGGTCACTTTTTCTAAGGCGAGACCCACATGGATGTTGTTATTGCTTATATTTGCCAGTGGTTATGGAGTTTTAGATATCTGAATAAGCCTCGATGCCTTCTTGTTGCCTTCTGCTTGGGAGGCTTACAATGTATATTATAAATTGTATTTGTAAATAAACTAATACAGAACTTTTTGTGATTTTTTTTTTGCATTTCAAACCAGGCTTACACCTTTAAAATGTTCTCATTTTTGTTCAACAATGTAAAAATACAGGGGAGAGGTCATTGTTAAAGTAAATTGTAGCTTTCTTTTTACTGTCAAAACAAAGAGAACAAGAAGGTAGAGCTATATTAAGTAAACACTGCAGTTTTGTTTTAACACCAACATGCGGCTGAACATTGTTGACTTATATAAAGTAATTCCAGGAAAACGGCACACAAAACTTCGGTTCCAACCTGTACTGAGCATAGAACATACATTTAATGAAAAATGTGTCGAGTTCTGTAAGTTGGAGATGTTTTATTGATTTACGAAAGGAAGTGCATAACTTAAAACTTTAACAAGAACAAAGGAAGTAAAACCTAAACTTCTGTTTTTAAACGTATACCTCACAAAGTTAAATTAATTCTGACAATGTGAGATCTACATTCAGCATTGTCAAGGTAGGAAAAAACGTAAATTTTGCTAAACTAATAAAAAAAACATTTAAGTGACGACTCCAAGAATACAAAAACATTTAAATAATAGTTGTGCTTGGATGATTATTTCTTTGTTGCACCAATGCGCTTTGTCCTTATAAATACAAAAATAAATAATTAAAAAGCTTGTTTATTGCAGTTTTAATAATGTCCCCTACATATTCCATGCAGAAAGGTCCCAACCAGGATTTGAACTTGGGCCTTCTCACTGCGGGCAAGGGTGCTAGCCGCTGTGCAGCCCCTGTATTTGTTTCTTGTGGTTAATTTTAACAGGCGAAACAGGTTCACTTTCTCCTGTCAGTCTATTCTATCATAAAAACTGAACTGTCCATCAGGCCTGATGCCATTCAACATCACAGTGAATAGGAATTAGGAATTAAATACCAAATATAAGATAATATTCAGAAGAAACAAGCCCTAATGCTAATGAATTCTATTTTTTCAATGTTATGCTTTCATTTGACATTCCAAATTGTTCTTAGGTAGAAACCCTACCTCTGCATTTTCAGACCATGTTTCTGTCAAAACCAGTGTCAAAGACTTCTTGCTATCAAAGCAAATTTAAACATTCAGTTTTGAATCAATCATTTCCAAATATACAGTATTTTTTGTCACACTATTTTGTTTGGCAATAATTCATAACCACACGCTGTTGGCATGCTCTCTGCGTTAAAACAAATACTTTTAAACTGGTGGTTTTCTTCTTGCATTCCTTTCTTTTTGTTTTAAAAGTAGTTTAAATGTTTTAAAAATATATATCTTCTGCAGCATAAGAAACAAATCCTGATAATTTTTTAACAAAGAAGCTTAGAAAATATCTGGCAGTCATTAGAACAATCTTTAGAAATGCTATGTGAAAGATCCAGAACAATACAGGAAATGAGGTCAGTTTGACATCCTGCCACAATGACTAAAAAGCTCATTTTAAACATTTTTTCTAAGGGTGTGCAGAAAATGTCAGAGATATTCAAAATGTAAGTTACTTTACAGAGAACCAAAGTTGAGGCTGGAATTTTCGTGTGATCTAATTTTTCTTCTAAATTGCTTACAATTGGAGATGATTTTTAAACAAATGTTGTGAAGTAGAACCAAACGTTGAATTGTCATTTTCTCACGAACTGTAAATTCTAAATGAACATTTTTTCCCTCTAATATTGTGTAATATTAGTTTGATTGATTTGTGTATAATCATTGACTGTATAATAGAACTGGACTGAGTGGGTGTGACATCATCCATAGAAAATGCCTTTCTTTCAGCTCCAGCTAAATGAAGCTAATTCAGTCTGCATTTTCCCATTATATGGACATCACTATGCTGGAGCCAGATTCCAGTAAATGGTCCAAGTCGGTCTGAATCAACGTTTCTATGGTAACTACAGTCACCAATCATAAGTAATCTTGTTCAAAGTCCACATCCCTTCCACTGAAAACATTGAGGCTGGGGGTAAGAGGGCACGTCATGCCTTCACTGAGGTTTCTGATTGGTCAGTTTATAACTTCAATAACTTGCGATAAAGAAAAGATAATGAAAATGTAAATTAAATTTTTTTTTTAAATTAGGATTAGCGAGAAGATGTTAAGAAAATATATCAGAGCAAGGATGGTTATCCTGACAAATATAATGACTGAATAATAACTATTTCTCAATAGAAGTCTATGGGACTATGGTTTTCTGGGACCAGCGGGTACTTCCGGTTTAAAACAGGGGGGGGGGGGCAGTCGAGTTTTCTCATACAGTCAGTGGTAATAATGTTGTATTATATTAAAAGTGTGTGTTAATAATCACATGTTAGTTATTATACTGAAATTTTGATTTTTTAAATTTTTTTTTATTTGTTGTGTTTATGTAAAAACTCTGTTTCCAAGAGTTGTTTTTCTTTTGAGAAAAAGACAAAAAGATGCTTTCAGCGTTTAAGCCTCGCGCACGCAACCCGAGCCACAACAGCCAAAGCACGTGCGCGCCCCCGCTGTGCAGCGACAAGATGGCGCTGGCCGCCGGATCAGGTAAATGACTGAGACGTTTCAGCGGGCAGGAGAAGCTGTCGTTGGATTATCCGATCAATTAGTGTTTGCTAGAAAGCTCTTAACCGTCACGCGGACGCCGGTAGCACACACAGAGGGCAGCTGTGTGGGGAAAAAGCTGAAGCTCAAAGCAAATCTTAGCTAGACCGACTAGAAGCGGACCCCCCCGCTAACATTCGTTACTGGCTCGAAGTTAAGATGGACCTTTTTATCGTCTTCTAATTTAGCCGAGACTTCTTTAGCGATCTTTTCACGGAAACGCGCGTAGATTCTGAACCACACCGCTGATATCTTAAAAAAGAAAAAAAAAAAAAAAATGGGGGTGGGGGTGTTAGTTGACGCTGAAATCGGATGTCACAAAGCGGATGTGTTGCTCAGATGTCACCGTCAGTTGCGGCTGCGCGCAACACCACCCGCATGGCTGCTGAACGTCAACACACGGCTGTGCGGGTTCTCTGGCTGCTGATGAGGAGACAGGGCGGCTCTAGTTTAACGCTTTAGCCCCGGTGGCTTACTGCAGAGGCCAGGTGATGCGGCACCGTCTCCGCCCGCAGAAACACACGCACACGCTCCAGAGCTCGCTTTGATTCCCGCAGTTTCCTTCAACTTCAGTCTCAGCTCCGCAGTGACGGCTTTCTTGTGTTTGTCCACAAACAGGCGTGAACGTTCCCCGCAATTTCCGTCTGCTGGAGGAGCTGGAGGAAGGACAGAAAGGTGTGGGCGACGGAACAGTGAGCTGGGGGCTGGAGGATGACGAGGACATGACCTTAACGCGGTGGAGAGGGGTGATCCTAGGTCCTCCAAGGGTTAGTGACACCACGTTAACACCTCAGTCAGAACTGAACCTTTGCAGGGCTAAGCCAGAAGGTTAATGGACTGGAATGCGCCTGAAGGAGCTCAGCTTCCACTCTCACACCTGAGACGCTCTTCCTCCAAGAATTGATTTGATTTTAAAGACCCACTCTGATGAAAATTGTTTTTAACATGTTCTTGTGGCATTTTTCAGATGATGGACAGACTGCATAAAGAAAATTAAGCTTAATATAGCATTTGAGTAGTTTTTTAAAATTCAAATGGTTGTGAATTGGGAGCAAACTAACAAAAAAGCAGGAAAAAAGCGTGTTGCAGTGACATAGATGCTACACTCAATGGGCCACAAGCTTCCTGCTCCGCTCCATTCTAATGCATCCACTTGCAGACATATAGATCCATGTACGTCTTCATTTTCCCCGTCCGAGTTGGAATCAGGCTCAAAACTATGCTGGATTGGTCCAATATTGCTTCCCATTTTTGGCGCACTGCTAATGTTAGCCTGGGGTTGTGAAGGGCTGTAAGCTAGTGGGGGGATCATGTAAACAAAGGGCTAATGGGAAATGAGCACTGGCTTACTCCCTGTCAACAGTCCCATCCACGACTCAGATGTGAATTTCTAATGAACCGCTGCTCTGCAGAAGCTGTCCGATAAATGTTATTTTGGCTAAAAACGGCACAATCATAATGAAAAGACCACTGGAAACATTTTTACAGCAAACCAAAACATGATTGGAGTGGTATGTTAAGTACTTCAAGAATATTGCTCTGAAAGAAGTTACAAAGTGGTTTCTATAGTAACAGGGTCTAAGTAGGCTTCTACCATCAGGAGGACGACTGGCTCGATTCTCATATACCACAGTGGCAGGGTATTACTTGTGAACTTGGCAATAGATCTTATGTTGCCCAACTCATACCACAGAATAAAACATATTTGAAATGGTTTAAATTTAAATGAGATTTTTAAAATGTTTTCTCTTTGTTGTTTTAGTCCAACTCTTTGTTTCTGGTTTTGTAGTTGCGATGCAAACTTGCTGATTATTCCACAGGGGCCTCAAAAGTTTTCAAAGTAGGAGCTGCGAAGAAAGTAGGAGGCTACCACTACCAAGCAGAGTGCCGAATAGTTTCTTTATTGAATGGGGCTGGTTTCATATTGCTATGACTTTTACTTAAAAAAAAGCTATTGCATGAAGTCCTTTTATAAGTGCAATTCCACTTTTGACCACTGAGGGTTAAAAAAATGATTGTGAAAGTTGCACAATATATTTTTCTTTTGGCTTGGGTTAATTTCATCTTACTATGATTCTTACCACTAAAGCAGTTGTCTGCATTTGCATAAGAAGTTTGTTTTTTTGCTCTTGATTTTTGACTGGTTGGTTTAAAGGTTTCACAAAACAACCCACACTTGCACTTTGTAGATGGTCTCTTACTTTGAGCAGTGGCACACGCAAGGTGCTCTGGCCGATCTTATATTAAAAAAAGGTTTTTCTGTCATTTTTTTCATTCCACGGGCTGTGAATAATTAAAACCAAGCATGTGAAATTTTTTTTATCTGAGTGACCATCTAAGCAGAAGGATGCTAAACATGCCAGGATTCTCAAAATTCAGAAAAACACCTCGGTGAAAAACTGTCGAATCTTGGATAAACCACATACTGGACCGATCCAAGGTTCTGGTTGTCAACAACATGACAGACTTTGAGAAGTGTTTGATCTCAGCAAACAAATGCAGTAATAAATAGAAAAGTCAAATATAATTTCAAGAAAATCATGGCATCTAGAATCTGCCATTATCTCTAAAAGTCAACAGTGACCCTGATTTTCAGCAGCGGGTTCTGATCTGCAGACAACTTGATAAAACTTGATGATGATAGAACTAATAACAGCTGCTGAAGGATAAGGACCTTGACAAACACTGATACAGACATTACAGCACAGAGAACTTTATAAACTCTGTTAAAACCAGAAGGATGGCTGTCAGACAGTAGAAGAAGGAATACCATCCTTGGACAATTGACAGAATATGGACCTTTTTACTTTACATCTTTACCATTTCTGTAACTTGGTTCATCTGTGATAAGGACACTGACTTTGATCAAATTAAAAAAAAAAAAAAAGTTAAATCAATTAGTGAAGATGACTAAAGTAATAGATTTCTAATCATATCATTTCACTTTGTTTCCCGATATGTGATTTAAATGATTGATTCCTGATGATTATCAAATATGTAATTTTTAAAAATCATTTCTGGAATCATCTAGTTTGTTTTTATATATATATAACATCATTGTCTATTTACATAATCATAATGTTCTTTATCATGTGATTTATTGACACTTTTGGATTTTTAACTTCCTGAATCTGCATTGGCAAAGTATAAATGACTGATCAGTAGCTAAGCACTGGATAATGATAATTTAAGCGAAGAAAACAAAAAAGAAATACTAGAAGTTACATAAAGCAAAGCAGGGGTAGGATATAACTTTGTAAAGATGTAGATTTCTGTTGTCTTCTTTTTGTATTATTTTTGCTTAGATTGCTTGAAATAAACCATTTCCAAATCCAAACTGTATGGCTGGATAGTTCCAATATTGTGCGCCATTTCTGTTGCACTGGTAATGTTGAGGGTGTGAGGGGCTGTAAGCTACCAGGAGAACATGTAAACAGAGCTCTTGGTTGTGGGTGACGGCAAGGGGGAAAGTTGTCCTGAAATATGCAGCACATTTTTCAATTTTGGCTAAAAACGGCATGACCATGATTAAAAGACCACTGGAGACGCATTTAAAAGAGCTCAAAAGATGATCGGAGTGGGACTTTTAACTAGTTTTTTTTCTGTACTGAACATATAACATCAGATCTCCCTTAGTTTTCTGTTAAACTCACTGCTGCTTTACAAACATCAAGTCTATCTCTGAGATTTTAAAATGTTGTCTCAGGCGTTCCGAAGCTTTTTATGGTCATTGTAAAGTCAAAGCTAAACTATAAAAGCATAGCACTTTATTCTGGCACATGCAGGTCAATACATTTTTCTGCTGTTACCTGCTGATGTTGATATTATACAGAATATATAAATTATTCTTATTTTACTGACAAAAAAAAGTCAAAAGTAACAGAATGCTGTTTGTTTTCATATTAAATCTACTTAAATGAAAAAGTATGTAAACATACTTTTGGGAGTACGATTTGATAAGACAGTTATTGTAATTGACTTTTACTTGTGTGGCGCTTTTCTACCTTCCTTGAAGGTAGTGTTAGTGATAAAACTGACCAAGACATTTCTGCAGGTTTCTGTGCTGCTGTTATCAAAGTGTGTGTCCTCTGCTGATGTTCTGTGTGATCTCCTCTCCTCTGTTCACAGACCAGCTATGAAAACAGGATGTACAATCTGAAGGTTGAATGTGGGCCAGGTTACCCAGAGTCTCCACCGTTTGTCAGATTTGTGACGAAGATAAACTTGAATGGTGTGCATAACTCCAATGGTGTGGTATGTAAATCTTCCAAAAGACATGCTTTTGTGTCCCGTGACATCCAACAGTTACCCGTTTGTGTTTAAATGTTCTGATCATTTGCATGCGTTTCTCATCAGTTTCTTTTCTGTTCTGTTAAAGAGTACAGTGGTGTAGAAAAGGACTGTCCTGTGAAAAAGTCATAACATTTTAACGACTGAAGATGTGGTACCGAAATGGATACTGTTTGGTTCCGGTTCCATGTCAAAAATTATTACCAGATCAATAAGTTTCAGCCTTATTGGTATTACTTAATGGTGCTGGTGTAGTGGGGCGGCACCAGCGCAGACACGACATGCACTACTTTGTTTCAATGTGGCTTAAAAAGACAGCGCCTGCTCCAGTCTGTTAGGGAGGGGCTGTTTACACACCCTGACACAGACACACACACACACGCATTCCTCTGCTGACGAGTGACAACAAACGCACACAGATAGCAGAGTGACCGTGAGCAAAAAGGTCCAAAGTGTGTGTCTGTATTTTTCCAAAGTAGATGCAGAAGCGCGCATTGCTTTAGATGTAACAAAAACGTGGCTGTAAGGGCGGGAACACCAGTAACCTGTCCAAACACAGCACCAAAGTACACCAGATTCTAGCGGAGAGGTGTGCAGTGTTACACTGCCTAAGTGAGACGTCTAGCGCCGATATACAGGTGTGTACGCTACCTGTACACACGTGGAGCATGAGACTAAAGTGTTGTTTATTAAAGTTAAGTGCATAAAATTTGAATAAAGAAGAGGGTGAAAAGAATATGGCTGGCAGTACTGTAAGAAAAACAATGATCATCTAAAATCAACAGGCTGTACGTTCATATTGTGCCTCATTAATATTAATTAACCCCATAAAGAATGCATTTTTTATTTCTTGTTATTGTTCTTTGAAGTGAGTAGGCTATTTTTATATACTCTGCATTTTTGGTTCTTAATTTAACTTTTTTTTTAAAGTTGTAACCCTAAAGTGTATGTTGATACAAAGACACGTGAGTATTTATTGATAACTTTGAGTTTAGTGTTGCAGATGACATGAAATTAATATATTGTGCTTTAAATGGTTCTAAAATAAAAGTTGTCATGTACATAGTTTGTCTTCTCCCTCCTTGTTTTCACGTAGAACAGTATTGATAAGAATAACAGCAGTAACTATAGGAGGAGTAGTATCGATGAAATCTTAACGATACCCATCCCTATTAATAACTTTTGTGACAAGCTGCACGATGGTGTTGTTTTGTTCAAAACAGCAACTAGCAGCAAATTATGACTTTCTTTTGTTCTTAAAGACTTTTAGTGAATTTGAGATGAAGCCCTCATCACTCCTTTTGAAAACCAGTTGTTGGGATTAGCTTCCTATGTCCTTGAGGTGTAACAATTGATCGATTTATCCAACCTGATCTATCTGTCTGAGGCAAGTTGTTAATTGGATCGTTTAAATGAACCAATATTGACTATGAATCGTTTCAACAACCACAAATTATGATATGAATGGTATCATAGTTGAAATGAATCGTTACAACCCTAATATGTCCATTTAGACGGGTCCTTCCTTAAGCCTTTAACACTGGAGATGTTGCCGGTGACAAAAATGACACACTCCTTGAGCTACCATTAATTCTTCAACCATTTACGCAATTGATGTAGTTCCAACGGATTGCGGTGCGGGGAAAAGCGTCTTTGCGTCAAAATGCAATACTTTACTTTCTTAGTTAGTGAAGGCGCAAAGTTGCTTTTCTAAGATGCAGAATTTTTTGGAATTACATAAATTGCGTGAACAATTACAGAGTTCCGGCAGAGGTGTCAGACTCCAGGTCTTAAGGGTTCTGCTAGTTTTTCTGAAATCCTGCTTCACCTGCTGCTGATTACCTGGATCAGGTGTGTTTAGTCAATAAGTAGCTTCAATGGCAGGTTCATTAAAAAACATGTAAACACCTGTTCTCGAGGCTAGCAGTTTGACACCGCTGAGTTATGGTAATGGTATGATAAGCTCTGGGGTTAAAGGGTTCATCCTTCAGTCTTCTTTATGCAGCAGAACCTCTTAAAAGCAGTCCAAATAAAGAACAGCCACAAACTTCACTGATCCTAACTAATGTGACCTTAGCTGCAGTTTCAGTTCAAATGACCTGACAAAAACCCAGGAAAAACCCAAAAGAAGGAGATTAAGAACAGCATTTCTGCCTCACATAAAACGTTGTCAGCTGGTTGTTGGAAAAGGATTGACATTTGAGTTGACCAGGTTTTTTGCTGACCAGTCGGTGTGCATGTGTAAAAGGTGGAACCATGCAAACGAAAACTTTCTGTAATTTCAACACCGAGTGTTTCTGAAAGCTGACCTTTTTGTGTTTGCAGGTTGACATGCATGCAGTGACCGCTCTGTCCAAGTGGCAGAACTCCTACAGTATCCGCATGGTGCTGCTGGAGCTCAGGCGGCTCATGACCTGCAAGGAGAACATGAAACTTCCTCAGCCGCCAGAGGGCCAGATCTACACCAACTGAAAACTGTTGCTGTTTTTGCCTCTGCTTTTTTCTCTTCTTCTGTCTGACTTTCCCTACTCTACTGCTATCATCCCTTTCCTTTTCACACTAAGCCATGTGACACCCCACTTCCCACCATCAGACATAATTGAAGACCAATACAGTATCATTTGCGTACACACATCTGCATGCACACACACGCACACACACACATTCCATGACGGCCATTCCAGTTCCCGCCCCCCTCCTGTTTTCCATAAGTGGCCCTTTGTGGTCTCACTGCAGAGATGATCATCGGAAATCTGTACATCTTTTTATTGTTTGTTCAAAAAACGCTGATTGTACATTAACATAAATAATCTTACTGAGTGTTTCTCTTTGTGTTTTTGCCTTTTTGTAAAACGAAAAAAAAAAAAATTTAAATATGTTATGAGGCCAGATAAAAGATTTTTGTTGTGGGTTTGGCAAAGATTTATTTCAAAGCCTTTTTTTCCTTAATGTGCCTGACCGAAGTACAATATTTAGATGTAGCTGTCATCTTATATGTGAAAGGAGAAGAGAAATCAGCCACTTTTTTGTAGAGTTTTACATCAAATGAAGCTTCAAATGCAATATAAGCTATGAAGTAGTTCCTTTTTTTGTTACAAAGCACAGTTTACATTGAATACTACTACTTTGGTAAGAGAATATGTTGAAGGTGATGGAAGTAGGTCAGACGTAATGAAGTGTGTTCATAATTTCTTGTAATCTGCATGTGTGGATTATTTATAGGCCCAGTTTTATAATGGTAAGTCATAAAGTTAAAAAAAGATCAGAAGTGACAGCAAAACTGAAATCCCTTTGATACTTAACAGTAGAATAGTAATAGAATACATTTTCAAATCATGTTAAAAAATGGTTGCAAATGTAATAAAAACAAAAAACCTGAAAAATGGTATGAAAGTACATGTGTAGCTAACCAAAAGGATTTTACAACACTGTTGTCATGTTTACTTTCAAGTAAATCTGCTGCTTCAGGAGAATCTTATTTCAGACAGGGTCTATTTTATTTTGAAAGGAACTTGTATGGTCTGGTGTCAACAGTAAATAAATTAGAATTGTTATATATAAAAAGACATACCACTGTTATAATTTAATTACTAACAGTACATTTTATACATGATTGGCTTAAGGGCCACAAAATCATAAATACCGTGTATTACCGTGACTGGTGAAGTGGAACATTGAAATTCTCACTGAGTTTTGGTCAAAAAGAAACTGGACCGAACTGCTCTTTTGGCTTTAAAGATTGCAGACAGACAAGCTTCCCATGATGTCAGTGTATTGTCCATCAACAAACCCATGAAGGACCCAATCCTTTTGTTTGTTCAAACTCATAGTGGGCCTACATTGATATGCAGTTGAAACAGGTTGACATTCAGATATAAGTGTGCAGACTATATGAGTGTTTATTCATTTCTACCACTTTAAATCTCACCTCTGAAGCCTTTTTGCTTCATACAATGTTGGCGATGATTTTTGTAGATTCGGCAGTCAGTATGTGATTTTTCAAACTTCCTGTCACAAAAAGTCTGAAAACCAACAACAATATTGAGGACATTGGGAACTCTGATTTATGTTGAGATAAAGTCAAATTTGCCAAAACAAGCAGAAGAGTGACGGAGAAAGAGAAGAATGCTGCTGTTGAAGAAGGCAATACTTTGCTTGCATTTTTCCTCGCATTTGCGTGGATGCGACCCACGTAAGCATTTTTTACGGACTACTCATTCCACCCCTGCTTCCACTAACCAGACTCTCCAGGGATAACGTCAAAATGTTCTTTGTCTGGATCAAACAGGGATCCCTATTAGAACTTAAAGAGGACATGGTATAGTTTTTTTGATGATTGAATAACTAAACTTGATTTGACTGATTTGTTTGAAGCATTCAAAATAATTTTATACTGCAATAAAAATTACAAAACACAGATATAACCAATTTCAAATATCAATTTTAACTACATTGATGAGAAAAAGATGAAAAATGAACAAAGATGTTAGAAGAGGATGTCAGCTACTTGACAGTGTTATTACTCATAATCATAAATACACTTTTTTTGCTGTAATCAATCCAGTAGACACACATGTCATATTTATTAAATATGATGGTTCCCAATAAGTCAAGAAGAGTTTGATTAATTGCTTGAAAGAGAATGGGAAAAATCAAAGTTATAGAATACACCCCTATCATGTTATTTCTTTATATTTATACTTTTAAATAGTTGCCACTATCAAGTATTTATCCAATTAAGTGCAGAATATTTATTAGTGTAAGTGAAAAGAGAGCAGATAAGATTTAATGCACCTACAAAAAGGACCACTGAAAAACTGGACAAATCATTTGATGGAGATCAGACCTCTCCATCAAAGACTATTCTGTTGATGTTATGCAGACAGATTCAGGTCACCGCTTGAATGCTTCCTTTCCATTTTATTTTACCCGCTTCACCACATCAGGCGCTATGTGCTTTTAAGAAACCGAAGCAGCATGTCTGCGCTTAAGCGACTCAATCTGTTGTTTTATTGGCCAATTAACTAATAAAATTTTAAATTTTGATCCAATTGCTTTGCATTTTACACAAGCCAAACAAACCAGACTGATTATGAGTATTTGCTTATCGTCTAACAGCTTTCAGCTATTGACTCAAATAACTGGAATCATGAGATTTGATCAAAAACTTCCAAGATTTTCTATTCAGTTTTGTATTTAGTAAAGCTAAAAGTATTTTTCCTGGAATGTGCTATTCCTCTGATGTAAAAAACGTGGGAAAAAAATCCTGAATGTAAAATGGAACATTCACTCTAACCCTTAATCCACACACTTAGTCACACGGCCCCAGTTAAGCAGAATTACCTTTGTGGTGATATAACCCCAAAAAGTGATGTTTACACATGCAGACGCCAGGTATATATATATATATATCATGTAAAGGACCCTTAAAAAAAATATGAGCTCCAGGGGCGAATATTCATTTATCTTGTGGTCCTTACTGTTAATTTTTGTGTTTTTGTTTTATCTTTTGCTCTCCTTCAAATGTTTGCAGAAAATATTTATGAATGCATGTTCAAATACAGTTAAAACCTTAGACACAATGAATATTTATTTTGCCAAAACATGAATGATCAAAAAATGTTAATTTCACAGAGAACTATGTTTCATGCGTGAAAATAAAAAGATGACTTCAAAATAAGGGATACAAACGTAGTCAGCAATAGAGGAGAAAAACATCTGCTGAACTCTGACTGAAGAGCTGACAGGCTGACTTTTGAAGGCTGAAGATGACCTAAAATGTCTGAGGGAAAACCGCATTTTTATGTAAGAAGAAAGTTTAATTTGTCTTATTTACAAAAAATGTTTCTCATTCCCTGGATGGAGTCACTGATATCTTTTGCTCCTCTCACTCAGTTTTGACAACATGCTTTATAAAGTCAGAACTCAGATCTGGTTTTGCAAATTAAAGTTTCACCTTGGTTTAACTGCTTCCGCGCATCTTCAAACCAAAACAATGTTTTCATCTATGGCTCAACCAGCAGAATCCCCAGATGGATCGTCACCTGATGATCGGCTTTATTTCACTTCCCTAAAACCCGTCAAGAATAGTTTGTGCAAATAAAAGAGCACTGTTCCCTTTTCTCCTTTAGTCACAGCGTTTATTTCGTTTTTACTGGTAAACTAAACAAAGTCAGTGTTTAGGTTAGGTTGGTTTATTAATTGTGAAAATGTAAGCTTTTTTGAGCTATGTGTATAGAGAAAGTAGTTCCATTTCTTGTTGCATTGGCTTTCCTACTGGGATCGAACAGGTGTTGCTGCAATATTTGCCGACCGTGCAGAATGCAACAGCCCGCTTATTAACCAACATTTAACACTTCAGACAGTCTTTTACAATTCTGAAAATCCCTTTGATCCACTTAGGTTGTTTTTGAATGTCCTAAATGGATTGGTTGTTGTTTCTTGTGTTTTGACTGTTACACATGATTTTTTAGTCAGTGTGTTAAAGTGATGCCCGTCACAAGGTTTGTTGCTCAATTTTAGCTTGTGATCCAGTCCAGTAGGAGGTGGTGTTGGCTAAACACCCTCCTTTGGACTGCAGATTTTGTGGAATTTGAAAGTTTTGTAACATGGGAGGAAGTGAAAATGTCTTGCATAAAAAAGAAGTCATAAAACGGAATTCAAAACTAGAGCTCTAGCTCTATCACTGACCTAGTTTAACCTCCACATTTTAAGGCAACTTTGCCATCACAATAACAGACCAAAGTAGCTGTTAGAGCTTTCTCCTACAAATCTGTGACAGTGTGTCAAGAATGAACTTGACCCAAAAAAGAACAGCATCTAAACTCCACCCACAGCTGTGCTGTGGACTCTGACCCACACAGCTGAGGCCATGTGAGTCTAATCGTTGTCAACTGCGGGAGATCTGTCACAAACCCTTCATGAACAATGACGTTATAGACGTTTCCAGGGCCTTCACGAACTGAACAGCCGTGTAAGTACACGTTTCATCGCTAATCTGTGCTGAGTGTGCTCAAAACGCGCTCTCCGTTCTTCCTAAACATCATGTCTTGAACTATTTTGACCATTTCACTGTTTTTAGGTGGCCTTTTGGGTTGAATTATTCTAAATAAAGCAGGACTTTTTGAAAGAGGCAGCCGTTTGTTGAATTCAGAACAGCGAAAGGACATGAAACCTACTGAAATGTCAACTTTCTGCAAGGACTTTATTGCTGCTGCTGGAATCACTTCATTACATGGATGAAATCTTCAGATTAACCAATAAAAAGGAGAACTTATCTGTTCTTTTTTCAAATTCATATTTAGGAAGAAGATTAGACACAGATCCAAAGCAAAGTTTAAAACAGTAAACTACTTGATTAGGCTTTTGCATTTCATTCTTGAAAACTCTACATCAATGCTGTTACTTTTCAAGCAATACTTTATGTTAAAACTCCAAAACAGGATGCATACGGATATGACATTTCCATATATTGTAAGGAACCATGTCTCTGAGGGGCAATTCGGCAGACCAACGCCTCCTAAAACAATTGGACTGAGCAAACCTAATCAGAGAGAAATGAAATAAACTGAAAATAAACAATGTAACGGATGTAATGTAAGTGGTGGCACAAAAAAGAGAGATATTAATAAGAGAATGATGAAAGAAAATAAAAACGCCCGAGCTGGCGGCGGAGGGATCCCCCGTCTCTTTGCTGCTGCCCACCGGTGCCAGTGCCCATCAGTACCCAGGACAGGCTCTGGCAGCACTGTGACCCCGACAGGGATAGCGGGCTAAGAAATGGATAGAAATAACAAAGATAGGTAAGCTAACTCAGAGCTAAGTATGCTAACTGGCAGCCGACCGTAGCGATAGTTAAAAAAGAAAATTCAGCAACAGTCGGTTGCCAGTTAGCATACTTTAGCTCCGAGTTAGCTTACCTGTTTTTGTTTCATTATAAAATCAACCAATTTTTACAGAAAAGCTTACAGAAAATGTATTTATTTATTTTTACATCTAATGAGTGGAGTGGCGTGTCTGCTACGTCCTTTTTAGAATCGATGTTCCAGGACTCCATGGACAATGGGTATGGAAAGTATTCAGACCCCATTAAATTTTTCACTCTTTGTTTTATTGCAGCCATTTTCTAAAATCATTTAATTTCATTTTTTTCTTCATTAATGTACACATAGCACCCCATATTGACAAAAACACAGAATTTTTTACGATTTTGTAGATTTATTAAAAAAGAAATACTGAAATATCACATGGTCCTAAGTATTCAGACCCTTTGCTGTGACACATGTTTAACTCAGGTGCTTTCCATTTCTTCTGACCATCCTTGAGATGGTTCTACACCTTCATTTGATTGATTGTTTGATTATACTGATTGGACTTAATGAGGAAAGCCACACACCTGTCTATATAAGACCTTACAGCTCACAGTGCAAATGAGAATCATTAGGTCAAAGGAACTGCCTGAAGAGCTCAGAGACAGAATTGTGGCAAGGCACAAATCTGGTCAAGGTTACAGAAAACTATTTCCTGCATTTCCTGTGTTCCTAAGAGCACAGTGGCCTCCATAATCCTTAAATGGAAGATGTTCAGGATGACCAGAACCCTTCCTAGAGCTGGCCGGTGGCAGCATCATGCTGTGGGGGTGTTTTTCAGCTGCAGGGACGGGACGACTGGTTGCAATAAAGGGTAAAGATGAATGTGGCCTAGTAGAGGGATATCCTGGACCAAAACCTTCTCCAGAGTGCTCAGAACCTCAGACTGAGCCGAAGGTTCACCTTCCAGCAAAACAATGACCCTAAGCCCACAGCTAAAATAACCAAGGAGTGGCTTCACACCAACTCCGTGACTGTTCTTGAATGACCCAGCCAGAGCCCTGATTTAAAACCAATTGAGCATCTCTGGAGAGACCTGAAATTCGCTGCTCGCCACGTGGCCAAAAATGTGTTCCTTAAGCTCGCCGCCTCGGTTGCGCGTGGTAGGAGCTACCAGCTAATGTTTTTAGCCTGTTTGCTAAATGGAGATAGAAGCTAACGTTTTTGATCACTACATGAATCGGTGTCTGTATTTCAGTTACAATGCATGGAAGACACAGATGATGTTTAGAGATCAGTTTTTTTCTTTTTCGAAGAGCCCTTAAAAAACATCGATGATCACGTCTCCATGTAGATCGCAGGCCATCAAAAATAAATGATCGAATATATAAACCTTCTACCCACACACACGCAAAACGTAACCTTCAGTCACCAAATAGGAAACACTCCAATTAACACACAGTGCCATCAGCAGTTTGTCGTGCGCTCGAAGATCTACTATTCTAGATCTAATCAAGTTCAAATCTCTGTATTGTTGTTTTACTTTTCAAAAAAACAAAGTTGCTTTTTATGAAACATAAAGAATACATCGTTTTTTAAAATAAATTCCTATGAGCATCTTTTTCAAACCAACAATAAAACGTAAACTAAATGTTTCATAGACAACATTTATTTTGTGTTATCTATGTATTAAATAAAAATCTCATGGCTGTAAAAAATACATTCCAATGATGTTTCTAATCCAAAGAATTAGCCTGATGTTTTTAATTAATATTTATAGTATTGTGTGTTAAGTAATTTAGCGGAACAAAAGGAAAAAAGATTTATGCGAAACATCCGGCAAACATTTGTTTTTATACAACAAAAGGAACTCATAAGTGCAGAAATCATCTGTGGTTTTGTGTTTTATTGTTGTCTTTAAAAGTTCTCTTCCATTTTAATTGTGTTTATTTCTCTGGGACGTTTGTGCACAAATTTGTATTTATGACTACAACTTTTTCTTTGTGAATATGTTTCTTATTGACAGCTGTCTTATCTCACACAGCAAAACCTAAAGAAAAAAATCCCAGAAACCTTTTTACAACAAAAATAGAGGAGCTAAAACAACATAAAAAATGGTAGTGTAATTTTGAATTAAATGTCGAATTTCTGACATATTTCTTATAATTTAGTTTAATTTAGGCATACATCTTTCTGCTTTTCCTTTGTCATGAGAATAAATAAGGGAATAATTTACATCTTCTATGTTTTTAAGCAGTGATAAACAAGCAATATCAATCAAATATTATACAGTGAGTGTGAAAAAGCACCAGAAAGTTTTGTGAAACTCCAGATGTGTGTGTGAAAAGTTAGGTTGAATACATATAAGAAATAAAGCATCATAAATGTAGTTCTAGTTTTGTTGTGAACTTCCCAGGATTTCTAAATATAATGCTTCAGTGGTTTTTATTTTTGCAGGTATGACACACAGGTGCTGTTCATACTGATCTGGATGCATCATGGCTCTGCTCGTGCATGTGCTGGCTTGCGCCTTTGGGCTCGGCTCTTGGGTTGCAATTAACGGTCTGTGGGTGGAACTCCCGCTTATCGTCAACACTCTGCCTGAGGGCTGGGAGCTCCCCTCCTACTTGACAGTCATCATCCAGCTAGCTAACTTGGGTCCTCTGTTGGTCACCCTCATGCACAAGCTGTGTCCCGGCCGCCTAAATGAGCGTTTGGTGATTTACCTCATCCTTTCCATTGGTGTTGTGTCTTGTGTCCTGCTCGCCTTTTTTTGGGAGAAGACCGCCATAGTGGCAGGGGCACCACACAGCACAGCCTTCTTC
Organism: Adrianichthys oophorus; assembly: GCA_036245035.1. Taxonomy (NCBI): domain Eukaryota; kingdom Metazoa; phylum Chordata; class Actinopteri; order Beloniformes; family Adrianichthyidae; genus Adrianichthys; species Adrianichthys oophorus. The sequence goes on from BSAI01000015.1 coordinate 19,547,061, forward strand.
ATCATCACCTTCTTCCTCTCTCTGGTGGACTGCACATCTTCAGTTACCTTCCTCCCTTTTATGATGCAGCTTCCAGCAAAATACATCACCACGTTTTATATAGGAGAGGGGCTGAGCGGCTTTATTCCTGGTGTCATTGCTTTGGCACAAGGCGTCGGCATTGCAAAGTGTGTCAACTCCTCCAAGACACATGGAAATGACACAGGGGAAGAGCAGTGGTTCATGCAAACCGAGTATCCTTCTCCAAACTTCTCCTCACAGGTGTTTTTCTTCTTCCTAGCAGCCATGATGTGTATTAGTATGGCTGCTTTTATTGCACTGAACAAGCTTCCTCGGACATATGAACTGTCCACAGAAAACCTTGTGGAGAACACTGCAGCATCGGTCAGCTCCGGCTTGGACAATCCAAGAGCAGACACTGACGGAGGGGCTGATAAGAGCACAGCAGCCAAGAGCAGGCATTTGCCGCCTGCGCTACAGCACTCCATGTACCAGCTGATCTACATCTACTGTCTAGTGGTGTGGGTAAATTCCTCCACCAATGGGCTGCTACCCTCTGTGCAGACGTACTCCTGCATGCCATATGGGAACCTTGCCTATCACCTGTCTGCAGCTTTGTCTTCAGTGGCAAACCCAGTGGCCTGCATAATTGCAATGTTCTTTCAAAACAGGTAAATTTGGTTTTCCTTTGAAGAATAATTTTCATGATTTAGAGCTGATTTCTGCTGCTATTCTGAGCCTAATTTGAAGGTGACATCTTCAACAATATTAGCCATAGGGGATTTATCAAGTGAAAATGTCTAAACTGTGAGTTGTTTGTTCAATATCAGAGTAGAAGGTGTGAAAATTCGTCTGAACTCTAAACACAAACTCTGGTTCTATTAAAGAGCCACCTCAATCATGTTTTGATCTATTCTTAAAGCATTCCCAGTGGTTTTTGGTTTTAGAAAAAAAAAAGTTTTTTTTTAGGACGTAATTTCTACAGAGCGGCTGTAGTTTATTAGAATTTCCCCTCTGAGTGTAGGCCGGGAGCAATCCCTCCCTTTCCCATCTCTGTTACTGAGAGCGTGTGGCCCACCCAGCAAAAGTTTTCTATGTCCCAACTAAGCACTTTTTTAAAAGTCCTCTTTTCATCTGCTCCTGACTTAAAAAAAATGATTAAAAAATACTCTTAAACTTCATTTCTTTACATTTTTGCTCTCTGTTATCACAATACCATTTCCAAACAGTAGATGGCAGCACAGGCTCTGTTTACTGTAGCTAACAGCTTGCCAACTGATATTGCATTCCAGCATTGTAGTTCTCTGCTTGAGCTTTTTGCTTGTGCAGAAAATCAGAGAGGCATAGATCAGTGCAATAACAACGGACACCATGAGGCGATGTTATTGTTAGCATCATACTCCTCATCCAGCAGAACCATTCAAGACAAAATTCAAAAGCAAGTAGAAGTAAATATCAACACGTGCAGAGGACCCACCAGTCAGAGCTGGATGCTGATAGACTGACACAGTCATAAATAGACTGAAAGCAAGCCTTAATGGGTTAACTCTTGGGAACTGAATTTTTTTTAGAACTTCCATTTTATTATGGTTTATGTAAAAACTCTATGTCATTATCTTGCGTAAACACATCATCGTCTTTAAGACTCTATAAAGTATTTTGCTAAGCTTAATGACGGATTTAACTAAACCCACATTTTTCTTAGAAAAAAATGTTATAATCAGAAAGTTTTACGGCAACTCAGTGGCCTTGTGCTATAGTGTGCATACCAAAGACTCTAAAAATGGGACCCAGTGCCTCTCTGCTAGACACTCAGACTTAAGGAGTTGGATTGGCAGGGTAAACAAAGCAAATGATTTCCAAGCATGGCCATGTCGGCAGCTAACCATTCCCCCAGGCGATAGGTCAAATGCAGGGAGCAAATTTCACACACCTAGGAGAATGACAACGAATGGGACTTTTACTTCATTTTTTCATCAGCTTTACATGCACTGTAAAAACAGCCACCCTAGAAATAAATAAAAATCTTAAAATGTGAAAACTTTTCTTTAAATAGCAAAAATAAAATAAAATAAATAAATAAATCTGCCAAAAGGATAAGACAAAATGATCTTACCAATAATTCTTATTTTATGAAAAAAGGTCTAGTCACTAAGACATGTTTTCTCGAGTTAAGTTTATTTTGCTGTTGAAAAAACTTTTTATATTTTTCTTCAGTGCAGACAATGTTTTTTTTTTTTTCTTGAAAGGTTGGTCTTTTTACTTTCTTAAGATGCAGTGTGGGATCCAATGAGGCCAACAGTTGTTTCTGTGTTTAGATCCCTGACCTTTCTTGGTGTGCTCACCTTATTGGGGACAGGCTTTGGTGGCTACAACATGGCCATGGCAGCCATGAGTCCCTGCCCTTTGCTTATCGGCTCTGCGGTTGGAGAGGCTGTGATTGTAAGTAAAACAGCAAAAAACCCTTCATTCCAAAACAAATATCAGATTAGCCAAGTTCCAGAGTGGTCACATTCTTAAATTAAATTAAATTAAATTAAATTAAATTAAATTAAATTAAATTAAATTAAATTAAATTAAATTAAATTAAATT
>BSAI01000015.1:19549663-19598876 GCA_036245035.1 Adrianichthys oophorus
TTAAATTAAATTAAATTAAATTAAATTAAATTAAATTAAATTAAATTGTAAATTATTGATGAGATATGATGAGATATAACTATGAGTGCATGCTGTTCTCTTGTCCTTGCAGGTATTGTCATGGCTCTTTTTCACTGGGACTCTGTCATATGTTAAGGTGATGGTCGGTGTCATCCTGAGAGACCACAGCCACAGCGCCTTGGTGTGGTGTGGCGCCGCTGCTCAGATGGGCTCACTGGTTGGTTCTCTCACCATGTTCCCACTGGTTAACATCTACCACCTGTTTAAGTCAGGAGACTTCTGCAACACTCAGTGTCCGTCATGACAGCTGATCAGAGAGCAGCAGCTCACAGGAGGAATCAAAGTCTCTCCATCGAAGGAACTGATTTTCACTTTGAATGAACACTTCTTCACTGAAGTCCTTTCAATGTTCAATGAAACAGATCTAAATGGGTTGTTTGGTTTTTGGTTGAATGCTTATGTAGATTGAGCAGATAAGGATAAAGAATGTGTCTGTCCAAAGTACACTCATTCAGAAATGAACATCCTCTCTGTTTTTTTTTGTATTACAGCTGCAGTGTCTAACCTCATTTTCAAATTTATGTTTCCAAGAAACCTGATTTTCTGACACTATAGTAAATTGATCTTAAACAGCAGTTGTCAAAAATGTCTGAAAGTTGCTTTAGATGTTTAAAAAATGTGACTTATGATCAATTCAGAGTTAATAAAACAAAAAAAGAAATTATAAAATAACCAAAAAGTAACACATATAAAGAAGTTAGGAAAACCGTTGATGAGAACCCTTTAAAGAGAAAAAGATCGACCTTTTTTGAAAGTGACCAGCCATGTAGTCACAGTAGTGTATAAAACATTAGACTAAATATGACATAAATAAGTGTCAGGGGTGGGTTATTTGAAAGATAAAAATTCTTCAAATTCTTCAGCACAATACACTGATGATAATGAACTAGCAGAAATCAAAATTTGTAAAAATGTTTACGCTTTATCTTCAACATTTTAATTTAAAGCAAACAGGTTGTTTGACGTGTGTTTAAAATGTAATGACTTTAACTGTTTTCAAATAAAACGTAGCTGTCAGTAGTGTGACCCCATAGAATTGTGGGGTTGGATGAGTGTTGTGTTTTTCAGAAAGATGCCCCTTTGTGTCCTCTGGGAAAGCAAACAAAGGAAGAACTGGACCTCATTGACTTTTGCTGAATTCGAATGTTCTTTCCAAAGTTACTTTTGTGTTATTTTGCTGGAATGGAAAACAGAAACCAAAAATAATGTCATAGGTGCATAAAAACAACTAGAGTCTAAGTTTCATTGGCTGTTCTCAGGAGTTCCTTAGGGAACAATGAGCTGCAGTCACAGCAGTGCCTGAGAGGCTTTCGGATGCTTAACTCCAGAGCCGCTGTTGTTTGGTGTCAAGCACAGAAACATTTTAGTCTCTAGCATGATCTCCCAGGTTTAGGGAAGACACCATGCTACCCTTCTGAGCTGACAAATTCCCAAAACATTGCATCGAAGTGCACCAATTATTATGCCAAACTTCTTATTTATGCACCAAGAGAACAGCAAGTTTTTGTCTTGTGGTTTCCTAATTCTTAAAATGCTTAAATTCTTAAAATGATGGACATCACATTTTGGGTTATATTACCAGAGTGGTTAATTCTGCTTAACTGGGGCTTAGCTCAAATATTAGCTGAAGTCTTAAGAGGTTCAAGTGATTAAGCAATCATCAAATGATGAAGCAATTGTAACTAGCGGTAATAACACATTTAAGTTCTTTGAAATTTGTTTGTTTTTCTTACAATAAATGTAGCTGCAAAAACCTGTTAAATTGAAACAAACAAACCCAGAGTGATTGCAATGCATTAAAAACTTTGGTACAGGTGTTTTTTGATTGTACGTCTCTCATTTGGAGACTCTTAGCAAAAAGACCACTAGGTGTCACAAGAGCACTTCTTAAAGTTGTCCAGACAAGCTTCAGGTTTTCCACCTGACACACTAATGAAGTGTTTAGCTCCAAATCCAAAAAATGGAAACATTAAATGGACTAAAACATATGTTTATGTAGAGAATTAGGCGATAGGTGAAAACTGAAGGATTTTTAAAATCATTTTAAAACGCTTGTTTATGTTAAAAACCTATTGATTTTATTCACACATTAACTATAATGTCAAAGAAATATATATTCAACCAGAATAAATCTCTGAATGGGGCAAATTTAACATTTTGTTTCCGAAAACCTATTTTAGAACATGTTAGGGTTAGAAAATAATAGTGTAAACTGAAGGTTTGTTTGCAAAATCCAGCCACGAACGACGAAAATATGAACCGTCATCAATATTTAGATTTAAAAAGTCCTGAGTCTCCTATATACGCTGAAAACAACAATTGTCATCTAATGTTTTGATGTAGAACAACAATCGGTAAAAAGAAACCGGATCCTCTGAGATGTTTGGTGACCCCCCCCCCCCATCATCCTGGTGTAAAATGCTGCTGCACATCCTCCAGAGAGGACAGAGGGTCATCCATGGGAACCGAAGAGCAGTTTCCCGTCAGCAGCTGTCCGACCTCTTTGCCCCCCTGTGCCCTTCAGAAGGGGAAGGAGAGGGTACTCGGGCCGGGTCTGTGGGGGGAGCACAGGGAAGAGGAGGGCTCTAATTACTGAGGCTCAGCAAGGGGGGGGGGCTGTTGCTCCTGCCGCTGGTCACTTGGGATATTCTCTGACCCCGACACTGAGTAAAAACAAAAAGATAAGGGAGGAAAACGGGAGCACAATTAGCCCTGTGCAGCCTCCAGGGCCCGGGATCAGCGGAGGAGAAGCGCAGATGGGACTTTCTCACTTGGATTTGTTGAATCCACATTGCGGTGTGCAGAGCGGAAATCAGCGCACAGTTTGCTGATTCAAAGGAAGGGTTTGAGTGAAATCTTAACAAACTCAGACAGATGTATGAAAAAATAAATCTGTGTGTTCACCTTCAGAATGTTTTAAGTTCTGCTCTTGTGTGGTGAACCTGACCTTGAATGCTTGTGTGCAATCAAAAGGATTTTCTCTAAGCTTGATTAGCTAAATTCCTTGATTGGCTCTGGGCTTTTGTGTCAAGACAAAACAAAGCGGCAAAGAAAAGTGTATAATTTTCCTTGGGGTGTCAGATGGTCCCATCGCTCCTCCAGCTGGTCAGGAGGGGCCGTGGCCACCTGGATGCTGCGTCCTGGTCCTGTGAGATCCTGCAGTCTTCTCTGCCATGTGAAGACTCCACTTACTACACCACTGAGAAGTCCATCTGCTCGGGTCGACACCCCTCCCTCAAAAAAAACTCCCCCTTCAACACCACCCGAGCTCCCCTCCTTTGCTGCATCCCTCCCTTCCTCTTTCCAGACAGCCGCCGTGGCTCTCAGCTAAATGAGCAGCGTGTCAAATAGACAGAGGATTTACCCTTCCTTTAACTGGATAACGGAATGAATTCACGGCACTGTGATGCATTGAAAGCTGAACCCACCTGCACTCCTGCAGCGTCGCTGCTGAATCGACGCATATGTCACCTGAGTCCGACTTTGCACAATTCTATCTTTCTTGAGGTTCAGCTGGAGCTGTTTTAGCCTTTTAAGTCAGAAAAATGCTCCCAAGTTTCAATGTTTTGATCTAAACAGGGCAAAGGAAACACTGACACGATCTTGGGTGCATTTTGACACATTGATGTGCAGGTGAACAGCTTGTAGGGTAAACCAAATGCTGATGCACGCAGACAGGCACGGCTCAGGCAGCATCTCGCTGCCTCCCTTCCATCAATTTCCACGCAAGTTCGCTTTAATAAATGCCGTCCATTTATTTGAAATGAGATGTGACAGGCCTGTGTCATTTCACTACAGCATCTCGGAGCAGACAGTGATGCTCTCGGGCCCACTCCTCGTTTTCTATCAGCAGGTATTGATGTTGCTTTAATGAAGTGCCTAGCACTCCACTCTAGGAAGAGACAAGTCTGTCAGCATATGTAAATGCTTCCTGCCTGTCATTGTTGTGAAGAGTTCAGCATGGGTCAGCACAGATTCCCCTTCTGGGAACTCTTTGTTCTGGGGCCCGACTGTGCTACATGAGGGGACCAATTACAGAGGTTCACAGCAGGACAGGGGTGCAAACTTGTAACCCTGCTGCAGTGAGCTAATTATTACCTTGACACTGTGGGTAGTATAGGGCCACTGTAGCAGAAAGTGGCAACAAAAGCAGGGTTGTTTTTATTTGTATTCGGAACAAACTGTTGGAGACGACCATACAGTTCCTCGCTATAAATTCCGCCATAAATAAAACCGCCTTCAAAATTAAGGTAAAATACATTTCTGACAATAAACACTCCATTCCTAAATCCCAGCATAGCTTGTCTGCATTATCACTGCCGTATTCAGGCAACAGACTGCCAACAACATCATCTTGATTGGTTGTCAAGAAGTGATTTATGAAAATGCATCCTGCTCTCTCTGTCCAGACTGAGACCTCGCTGGACCTGGGATGTTGACACAAAGCCCATATGGCCGAGCAAACACGCTCGCCGAACTATCACTCATGTCGTAACAGCTTTGCCAGTTGCTGATGAGATTCTGGCAGTGTGCTGCTCACCGAGAAGTGCAAGCAGGATTTTTGAGCTGCCGGATTTCAGCCGACACGCAAACCAGTGCTTTTATTTTGACGTCAGGAAATCAGATGTTTGCAGAACAACCAGCAAGTTAGCCTGAATCCAAACCCACATCTGGGCACCATGGCATGGGTTTGAAGGGCAAAGTAGAGGATCATGCAAGATGCATATATGCCGATCTTATTTGCCACTAGTTCACTCTCCATTTTATCAAACCACTCATCTCCTTCTCCCCACCCCCCAGTGACCAGCCTAGCACAGCTGCTGGGGGCTACCAATCCCCCTTCATGTGTGGGACCAGTCAAGTGGAAAATGGCTGCCACCGAGAGAGCCCATTTTAGAGAGACATCGTCCTTTGAAGGGGCATGATGGCCTTTGACAGCAACAGTGTTAACGTGAAGCCCACACGTACACAACACTGCTATTATCATGTTTACTAAAGCAAAAGGAAAGGAAAGGGGATCAAGAGGAGAACCCTATAGGTTGATGTTTGAATCCGAGGGTAGTGGGGAGCTTCGCCGCAGTGGCATTGTGGGGAAATATGACAGAGTATCACTTACAGTCAGGTGGAGATTGTATTTCAACAAGTCAGCTGAGCTTTTACCGAACCAGTCGTTCAATATATATGTGTGTGTTTGTGTGCTGTTGTTTGCTTTGTGTGCTCCTGTCTGGGAGCAATGTAATTACCATCGAACCACATTACAGTTTTAGTCAGATCCTGCTGCTAACATAACTCCTGCGCTAACATTTTTTTTAAAGCTGTGGCCAAATAAGGAAAAAGAAAATGGCAAAAAAACTCTGGCTGGGATCCTCAGCGCTGCAGCCAGCATCCATGCATCTGTGGTCGCCTCTCAGACCATTCAAGCACCATTTGTTTCATCTGACAAACAGGCCAGAAGTGTTTGATTCATTTAAATTCACCCTACAATTTAAGGTGGACACAAGGCGAGAACTCAGGAAGATCCTGTTTGCCTTTGACACAGTGGTTTTGCTGCCATTCGGCTTTGTCATGGAGTAACACTTTCATTTGTCATGGTCCAGAGCATCTGAGCAGGTCGCTCTGTCTGGACTGGAGTTTCCTATCTCCCATCGCATGACCTGATAGTTAAAGGTGTCTTTCAGCAGTAAGTTTCAATAGTGTTTACGTTTACGATGTTTTTAGTTCCAAAGAACCTTTCCTGGTGGAAATTTTATTCCCTTTCAACTTGTCAAAACAACAGAAGAGTGCAAGTTAAAAAACTATGAAACTAAAGGTTTAACAAAGAATTGTAACAAAAGCTGCACTGAAATATCAACAAACAAAAAGAATGTTAAAGATAAAATGTCATTTTAAAGCTGTTTTCTTGCAATAGCGCCCCCTCTTGGTTGAATAAATGTCATTTGATTCTGGGTTGTGATGAGATAAAGTTAAAATAATTCTTCAAATTGCTTCTTTCCATTCATGTAGCTGTAAAACTGTGAAATTTACATGTACATCTTTTTGTATTTTTGATGCTTCATGTTATGAAAAAAATTAATAAAGAGAGAAAGAAAGTTGTAGCGGAGGATAGGCAAAAGAGGATCAGGATCAGGCATTGCACAAGGTCAACTAATCCCTGGATTACAATAAATGCTGCAGCATATTTCAAGTTTTCAAACTGTATTATTCATATTTATAATTGTCATCCTCCTGAAAAATTACATTATGCAAACGAATATTCGTAGATATTTGAAAAAACATGAAGAATATTCATATATCTTAACTTCACTTGAGGTTTGAAGTAGCTTCTGAGGTATTTGCAACAGAGCTCGCTGATTGAATAATACAGCTACGGTCACCCTTAGCAAAAAGTAATCTATTTAAGTGTACTACAAGTATACTTAGTTCATACTAAAAGTGAGAAAAGTATACTTGAACTTTACTTTTTATGTACATTCTACATATTGTAAACCTAAAATATACCAATTTAGTGTGAAGAAGAATTCAGTTAGTGTATGTCCTACACTACACGTACATATAGGTCATATAGTATATGTGCTATTCTTATACTCAAGTATACTTAATAAAATAAACTTCCTATATATCACTTTTGCTAAGTGCAACAAACCCTTTTTTCTTCTTGTTCATCATGATCATTGTGGAAAATAGTTTTTACACACAAAATGCTTTAAGCTCTTGCATGATTGCTTTTCTTTTTGTAATTTTCATGCCAACCATCAAAAACATTTAAATGCACACAATTTCAGAACATATTGAGCCCTTAAAATGTATAAACTGAGTGTGGCTGAACAGCTCAGCAGGGCAACCCGGAGCTTGTCAAAGCCAGAGGCTCTATGACTTCAGGTATCTTGCTTTAATCTAACAGAATAATTGTGCAAAATCCAAAAAAAGTTAAAACATGGTTTCAAGAGACATGATATACCAGTCCAAGACATTCCAGGACTCCAGTAGTAACACATTGAAAGGTTACATGAATTTTCTTCTCAAACATTAACACATTTATCTTTGAAATAAGATCACATTTCAGGAGTGAGTATGGTTTGTTATGAGTGAATTAGTGTATATAATTGTGTTGGTTTGATAACTGTGTTAGTTTGTAATAAAAAAAAACAAAACAAAGGAAGCTAGTACAAAAAACCCACTAATTTGCTCATTAGCGGATGCTGCTCTAATCTACCTCTGACCTAATGCAATGTGTGCTTCCCAATTTCTGGATGCAGCAGATAAAAGCTGAAAGCATTTCATCCGCCTCTGTTAAAGCTGGCTCCCTTCCAACACCAGCTGTATGGCTGCAGTTTGCTCAGGCCGCTCACACGGCTCCGGCACATGTTGCTGCAGGACACACGTGGAGCTCAGAATGAGCAACAGTGATTTTAACTGCAACAAATGGTCAAGGCATGTCATTATCCAGATTTTTGGTGAGGGGATCATTACCTGCCACAGATGCCACAGTTGTTTTGTGTCTCCATTTGTCCCAAGGCTACCAACCACGGCACTTGAAAAGAGCAGAAGGTGCCTTTGTGCGAAGGCACACCTGATCTTAGCAATCAATTGGCAGCTCAACCCTCAAACGCATCTCTCAGGCTCTGCCTCAAGGCTGTCCATCTGTTGCTGCAAGGAAGTGCGTCTGTGGGTGAGTGTGCTGGTAACAGGTTGGCATCTATTAGCGTTTGCGTTTGTGTCAAAAACAGGAGGCTGCACAAAGCAGGTGATTTGTGGTCGTGCTCTTTTTGACACCTTCACTCCCTGAGGTGTGGGTCTCTCGCTTTCTGCACTGAAAACACTGATTCTTTAGTGAAACAAAAGACAAATGTATGAGTTGGTGCAATTAGCACAAACAGAAAGAAAATGAGAAACGTCCTTGAGAAATAAAAACAACAAAAAGCCTTTAAGACTCACTGCAATGAAAATTGTGTTTTTAACACGATCTTGTAACATTTTTCTGATGATGGACACATATAAAGAAAATTAAGCTTAAAATTGCATTTTTAAGTATTTCTTTAATTGTGGTGAATCAGGAGCAGACAAAAAAAAAGTGTCATTTCAAAAAGATTGCAATTCATTCTCCAATCCGTTTGATCCCTTTCGGGGTCACAGGGTTGCCGGAGCCCAACCCGGCTACTCATGGGCGAAGGCAGGGGACACCCCTGGACTGGTCGCCAGTCTGTCGCAGGGGCCACAATCACACACCCATGCACACTGACATTCACACCTAGGGACAATTTAGAGTAACCAATTAACCTATGACGCATGTTTTTGGACGGTGGGAGGAAGCCGGAGTACCCGGAGAAAACCCACGCATGCACAGGGAGAACATGCAAACTCCACACAGAAAGGTCCCCCAGCCAGGACTTGAACCGGGAACCTCCTTGCTGTGAGGCAGGAGCACTAACCACTGCGCCACCATGCAGCCCCAAGATTGCAATTGTTAGATACAAACTGCAATGGGCGGGCTGCAAGTTCCCTGTTGCGCTCCAGTCCGATGCGTCTACTTGCAGGCAAATAGATCCATGTACATCTTGTGTTCCTTGTATGAACTGACATCTGACTCAAAACTGTAAGGCTGGATTGCTCTGACGTTGCTCGCCATTTTTGTTTTGTCCGGTAATGTTAGGTTGGGGTCAGGAGGAGCTGTAAACTAGCCGAAGAGTGTAAACAAAGAGCTGATGGGAAATGGGGTGGGCTTACTGCACAACTCAGAGGCAAATTTCTAATGAACTAGAAACTATGTTCTAGAAAACGTAAGGTTTTTTTGTTTAATTTTGGCCAAAAAATTGGCATAATCATAATTAAAAGACCACTTTTTTTCACGCTTTTAAAATATATCAAAAGATAATTGGAGTGGACCTTTAAGGAGATAGAAAAGGGAAATCTCATTAATATGATAAGATTCTCTAAAATTCTGAATACTTTGTTAGGACTAGATCTGTTATCCACTTTTCTTCTTTCAAAAACCCCAAAACCTTTTTTTTTAAATAACTGAAACGTCTCATTACTAAATAAAGTTCACAGGAAATATTTTTGTATCTACTGTCTTCCTGTGTCAACGTGATTGCTAATGAACTAGTCCTTGGGTGTTGTATTTCAATTACATGGGAGTCCAGAGGGGCATCTCTTTGTCTCGTGCATTAAACAAGCAGCTTTATCTGCTCTCTGGGAAGCTGTAGCTCAGAAGCTACAACGATTGTCCACCCGCAGGAAGGTCACTGGATCAATTCCTGGCTTTTCAGCTCCTCATGTTGGTCGCTTTGAGGGCAAAACACCAAAAGCTCCTGGTGTGTTAATTTGTTTGTGAGCACATGCATGAAACAAGAAAAAGCCTTTTTACACAAAGGAGCAGTGAGCTGGCTGCAGGTTTGGGTACAGTCAGAGATTCTGGAAGGGCATTACTCTTTAAAATACCTCGGTTTATGGTGATCCATGGATATCAGATAAGAACTTTATCATTTAAGGGATAACATTAAAACTATGAGGTGATCACATAAACACCAATATTTAGATGTTTTTTTACTTCACAAAAGATGTATTAAAAGTGCAAAATTAGCAATTTACTATACTTTCTCTACTTGAGATGTTATTAACCATTTCAAAGATGCATTAAAAGCTCTAAAACACATATTTGTCATTTGTTGCTTTTTCAAGAATTAAATTTAAGAACGAAATATGTTTTGATTGTTGCTAATTTATGCAAGAATCCACCCCTTGAAGCTACAAAATATTATGGTTCAACTAAAATGTTAACACTTCTAAAACTGCTGTAATCTTGACACATTTAAGAGAATGTCTCTGAGCTCAAATAGCCCAATTTAAACTGATACATGTAGAAGTCAAACACTTAGACAAAAGACTTTCTCAGAGGTAAAAGGGCTGGATGTTGTATTTTATTTTGATCCTTTGTCTAAAGAGCGGACGCCTTTTTCTTTTTTTTTTTTTACTGTGACTTTGATGGGTTATAATGCATCAGCACGAATGCATCACAGTGAAGAATATCTGCTTCCAAGGAGCTCCTGGGAATGTGATTTTTGATACTAGCGACCTTGCAAGTATTGAACTTCACTGATGGTTATATGATACATAACTCGATCCAGGGTTGTTCTGCGTCTATTCCGTCATATTTGATGTACATAATAGATAAGGAGCTGATAAATAATTGAGTAAAAAACCAAAGGAAGCATGTGTTGCGCTGCTGGTTTGTTCTGTTGCTCTGCAAAGCCTAAAGCTGTGGTGTATTCAATTACAGACATTACATTTCCTATTAATTGTAATCATAGTGGGCCTTTAATCAGTTAAACTTAAATTGAACAGGGGCATTTTTAGTTCCTTGTTGTTTAAAGGGCCTATACCATGCTATGCTAAGCCTTTCAGAGAAAACTAAATCCATATATATGATAATACGTAACCTTTGGCACACTAAAGAACATTTTTCTAATGAAATATGAGCTATTTTCATGAGGTCTTTTTCCTACCTGAAAGTAAGACGACTTGATGGTCCCACTTTGTGATGTCACAATGTGAGGACCCACACGTTTTTGTGGATTGGAAGGGGCTGGTGCTCAGAGCGCAGGGTTTTAGTAGAATGCTCAGAGATGCATGAAAAGAGCAAATACCACTCTGGGGATTTTATTTCGTGAGGACTTAACAAAATACATCGAAAAGCCCAAAATTGATTTGTGCATGACATAGGTTAAACCTCTCTTTTTTTTTTACAGCTGAAGACAAAAAAATGATGTACCTACAGGTGCTTCCTCTCTGTGTGCATTCCCAGGTTAGCATGGTTTCCTTCATTACAAGCATTTGCTGCTGAAGAAAATCTGGAATGTTATGTTAACCTCTGCCTGCATCCCTGGCTCACTGCCATTTATCAAAGGACACTAGCATGGACGCGCTGCCTTTGACGGTGACAACAGGCAAAGTCCCCAACCTTTCGAACAACTCCAGCCACTGCTAGATGTATCTAATGGTGTGAGTGCACTCAATAAATCTGCGAAGGTTTGATTCAGACTCCCACGCGCTGCCATTCAGTGTCCTTGAGAGCTTCTAAAGCCGCATCAGCTCAGAAAACAGAAGATCCATTCGCTCTGCCACATGTCAATGAGTCACTGAGAGCACTTTTAATTGTGTGGCTGGTGAGTGATGTCCATTTCCTAAATATATTGAGTAAAATACCAACAGATCATTACGATCCTGCCTTCCGAGCTTGTCTTTTCATTGTACGGTGTACTATGAGGACAGCCAACAATCCCATTGAGAAATTAGCAGGGTCTCTTGTGCTTTCCTCTTCTTTAATGAATAATTCAGCTGTCAGGGTGAAAGCAGTGCGAGGATACCTTGTTACTGACGACTGACTCAGCACTCTGTGGCCTGAGGGTGACTCTAAACCCGAGAATTGCTTCCTGTGCCCTTCCTAATAGTGCTTCAGCACATGTCCTGTACTGGTGGTCACATGATCTCCAAAAACAATAGGAAATACAAAAAATAAAAACACAGGAGGCTTTGTGATGCATATGAAACATCAGACGCTCCTCGTCTTTATTTTAGGCCACAATGATTTCAAAACCACAAAAACTCTTTGTTTTTGAATAAAAAAGTCTTTCAATATGACACTGAAAAACAAACTTCTTTTATAACTAAAACCTCAAAATCTTGTTTTAAAGACATCTTTTTCCTAAATTGTTAGTGTATTAGTTTGTATGTTTTTCAGACAATTCCTTAAAGTAAGTAATGTTTTTTTTAGAATAACAAAACTTTTAATTATAATCTGTGTCATTCTTGTGGGTGGAGAAGAAACGCATTTTTTCACGTGTTTCACGACAAAGGGGTGTGTTCTGAAGCACAGAAGTTTTCATTTAAATGTAAGTATTTTATTCATCTATGTGACACAAATTTTTGCATGACTTTTTAAAGATATAAAACCGATGTTGTTCTATATTTTCTGAGCGCTGGCAGCTACACACTAACATAGATGACAGGTGACTATTGAAGACGTTATCATGCAGTAGTAACGTCCGAATTTGAAGACAATTTTTTTTTTCCATATCTCTCCGCTTGAAGACATAAATAAGGAGAAGCTGTAAAAGAAGGAGAGAGAAGCAATTCAGATTCAGCCCCAGTCTCACAACAGAAGAAAAAAAAAGCATCATTGGTCTACAATAACATTTGTCAGTTTTGTAATAAATGTTTAAGTATCACACAATTTTCTCTTTTAAAGTTCCACTCTGATTATCTTTTAATTTATTGTAAATGTGTTCCCAGTGGTCTTTAAATTATGATTCTTCCATTTTTAGCTAAAAACCGTTGTCATGTTTGCGAAGCAGGACAGTAGTAAGAAAGTAGAAATTTGCCTCTGAGTTGTGGGTGGGACTATTTGTGCAAAAGTAAACCTCTGCTGATATCCCATCATCTCTTGGTATACACTCTCTCCTGCCAGCTTACAGCCCGTCACTACACCAAGCTAACATTAGCGGCGTAACAAAAATGGCGAGCAATGTCACAGCTATCCAGCCGTCCAGTTTTGACTAGAAAAATTGTCAAACCCACACAAGGAGCACACCCTCGTAATGCAAACAGCACTAATGGGCTCCTTGTGCAGGCCGCAAGATTTGGAAAAGGGGGATGTTAAAAAAAAAAAAAAAAGTTAAATTTGTACAACACGACTGCACCTGCCCTACTTCACCCTTAGTTATCCTCGTGTGTTGAACAAGTGTTTGCTACAACCTGTTGCTTGCAGCATACCCACAGAAAATATGTTCATGAACCTTTTCTCTCTACAGGCTCGCACAGTGGTCAACAACGTTTCTGTTTCGTGCAACTCACCTCCATGCCCTGTCCAGGTTTGCCCATTTTTCACCTGCAGACAGCCTATATCCACCTGTAAGGGCAGTTGTGTTGGCAGTTGACTAAGGCCTAATATTGTCAGCATCTTTCTAAACTGAATGTGCAGTTTACTCACACTATGGTCATGGATCCATCTAGCTCCTTTCTCATGCTCTGGTCTTTTCACTTCACAAGCATGACAAATACAAAAGTGGAAAATACTTCCACTATTTTTGAAAGTAGAGTTCAAAATAAATTAGGAGATCAAAATATCTCACAATGTCTTGCACTCTAGCAGACTTCCTTTCAGCTCCATTAAAAAAACGAAAGGAAAAATCATTGCTATTAATATTAGTACACAGCTGATGCACTCTTTCAACCTTATACCTGAATGGCCTGGAGATGGTAATGTGCTTCTTTACGAATAAAAGGGAAGGTGCAATTCATTTTAATGTTTGACACATCGTTTCAACTGCACATCTAAAAAAGAGCACATGTACCACTTTACATTGTGACACCAACATCAAGGGACAAATGACGCCTGTATCAGGCAAACTTCAAAAATTACACCAAACTATTTATACTATTATAGTACATTGCCCTCAAAATAGATGAATAATTAGGACGCTAAAAGACAAATGATCACATTGGCTTTTTTATATTTTATAATGAGCTCAGAAAAACATTTTAAGGCCATCTTATTCGCTATTTGAAATTTTTATTTAACTGTAATAAAAAAATAAATAAAGATGCATGACATTTAGCATGAGCATTTATGGTTTTAGAGGCCTAATGCTTTTGGTGGAGGTAATCCACCCACACTGTACTACACTAAAGCTACCTACTCTAATCATGAATGTTTTGCTTGTACTGCCACTGCCTGCCTGTAACCCACTGATCACCTGCTGTCCACTCTCAGCCAGCCTGCCCACTCGTCACCTGTAAACCTGCCAGCTTGTGCCTGTCTGCTCACCAATTTCCAACAACACTGCGCAGCCTTCCTCTATCTTGCTACTTGCTCATTACACATTCTGTATCCACATGATAAAAAGCTACTTTTAATGGTTTAGACATGTTTATCCCAGAAGATAGCAGTTTGGGGACCCATAGGACACAGTCTAATGACTGCAGGGTTCTAAGGTAAAGGACTATTATTTGTTGGCCTTCAGTGCAGCCTGTGGGTGAGTATTTTTTTTCTCCCTCTGGTCACTGTTTAAAGAAACATGCAACAATACAACAATTTGTGTTATCTGTCCAATAACATCCCTACCATCACGTAGACTCATTTATCTGGGACATACAATGTATTTCATTTGATTTGGATCTTGAGTTCATACCACATTGGTGATTTATAAAGCATCAATTTAAAGTTAATTGGATTTTTTTTTAGGTGGTTCGTGTGGGCTGCACGATGGTGTAGTCGTAAGCACTCTTGTCTCACAGCAAGAAAACCCTGGTTCAAATCCAAACGGGGTTCTTTCTGTGTGGAGGTTTCATGTTCTCCCTGTGCATGCGTTGGTTTTCTCTGGACACTCCGGTTTCTTTCCACAGTCCAAAAACTTGCTTCATAGGTTAATTGGTTACTCTAAATTGTTCCTAGGTGTGAATGTGTGAGAGTGGTTTGGTGGCCCTGTGATAGAATGGCGAACTGTTCAGGTGTACCCCACCTTTATCCAAGAGTAGCTATCAATTTGTAAGTTATCAACCATTTTATCATCAGTAAAGATGGTTTGAATTGTTGTGTCCTTGCAACAGACTGGCGACCTCTTAAGGGTGCACCCCTCTTTCACCTAACAGTGTCTGGGATAGGCTCCAGCAACCCAGTGACCTCCAATATGCATGTTTAGAAGATGAATGGACAGATGAATTTTCTTCACCTTTATAGAAACTGACACTGCTTCGTAACATTACTGCTCCTTGTTCTGCAGTCGTCTTCTCAATATCATCTATGAACTTGCGCCATTCACGGTTAGGATCCACCCCAAAAATGTTGGGCACATTCCACGTCTAACAGAAACAAGCATCTTTTAGACCTGGCGGCTATTGGAAACTGGCATTAATTAGAGATGAGCCACAATTGGAAGATATACGGTGTGCATCTTTGGAGCATTAACCCCTAAAAGCTTGAACACCAGAGATGTCGCCGGCGACACCTAAATAAAACACGCTTTTTGACATGTGGCAACTACTCAACCGTTCATGCAATCTACATGATTCAGATGATTCAAAAAAGGTGGGAAAAGGTGCTTTTTTAATCGGCTTTGCACTGATATGCAACACATTACTGAAATAAAGTGTTGCATAACAGCGCAAAGCCACTTTTCTTCGAGGTGGAATCAGCTGATTCATGTTAATTGTGTAAACACATTGCTTCTGTGCAGTGTTGTACATCTGTGCAAGGCTACTTGTCTCCACTTCAGAATCTGCAGGAATTACGTTACTTACATAAACAGATGAAGAGTTATGGTAGTCGAAAGAATGTCAAGACTGGAGCTAAAACTCTGATTTAAATGGGTTAAGCCAACTGATAAAGGTAACAAATACAAAGACTCAGCTTGTTCTTTTGGTATTTGTTAGTCACATACTGTACATGGGAGGTTATATGTGATTTGTGCATTTAGCAAATCAGAAAATAGAGTATAATTATGCCTGTGGGTTGAGTCACAGGGAACCACTGACATGTTTCCTGCTGCTGTGGGTATTTAAAATGTGCTTTTAGAAAGAGAAGGGCAGAGAAGTATGTGTTTTTGAATGGCTGCCATTATTAGAGTAATTATTTGCTGTTTTTAAGATGTTCAATAATGAAGCATTTCAGCAACATCTAAATCTTTTTTAAAAGTCCCAACTGTTCTATTTAGACTTTTTTTTTGTCAAGGAAACTTAAAAAAAAGTTTCAGTGTGAAAACGAATCTTAAATGATTAAATGTTGAGTAAAATATACACAGACTGAAATACACTTATGGTTTTCATCTCCACAGGCAGTTTTTGTCCCTTCTTATGTGTATTGCTGTTAATGGGAACACATGATGCAATTAGACTAAAGAAATTGGCATCCAGATATTGATTATTGACTAATTAAAACCTGCTGCAAAGCCTTAAGTCTCTGCTGCATATAGCAAACACCTCCTGGATTGAAGCCTTTGGTATGTACGTAGACTCGATTAACACTTATCACAAAAAGTACATTGGATTAAGTGAGTTTCTACAGGAGTATTATTCGTTATTTGAGGAAAACTGACTGTAGTATAAGTATTCTTTTCTCCTTTTTTTGAATTCTTCTCTTAGAAATCTATCACTGCACATGTCAACCAGGCCAAAATAATCTTCCACCTGTCCATTTCTGCCTCATTTACTTGCTTTTAACGTGTCTAGACAATCTAAACAAAGTTTATCTCATTGTAGACAGGATATCATGTTACAATTAAAAACGGTTATAATTTTATGTTTTATGACAAAAACATAAGATAGTGTGCAATGTTTATGAAAGTCGTCCACCAAAAGTACAGCTATAGATAGATTAGACTGAATAGATATGTTGTGTTGTTTTAGTTCAAAGAGAAAATTGAGAACGACTTTAATTCCTGTCCAGATGGAGATGTATGCTTCAACACCTCCAAAATGTTTGACCTTTGAAAGGTGACTCGAGAACCGTTGGGAGCACAACCGCAAACTGCCACAGCAGAAGAAAAAATATTTTATTGTCAGCTTTGTGGGAAAAACGGCGTCCATCATGGGTGACATTGAAAGAGAGATTAAGTGACAACAGCCTTCTTCCTGACATAAAAAAGCCTTTTATTGAGGATTCAAACAGGTGTCATACGGGTTTCTGAGAGGCAAAACAAATGACAGACTACTGAGCCGTAAATAGCACAGCAGACGATGGAAGATTGGCCATATGTCCACTTTGTGTGTGCGTTTGTTTATGAGTGCCAGCTACGTTGGCTTGGTTTAAGATTGGATTCTTTTGGGAATGTCCCAGTGACAGCTCCTTTGGGATGGAAAGAGCTGCAACATTCATTCCCTCATTTTTGGTCAGCTAAAATGTCTAAACTGCACGCTTTTCTCCTCTGAGGTCTGCATGTGTTCAAATTTTGCTGAGTGTTTTCAGCTGCATGGCAGCTAATAGTCTCAAAGAACTGCCAAGCTTAGTGACAAAGCGTTAAAGGGAAAATGTCATTTGTTTCAAATTTCTGCTGCTCATTAGGCTTCTTCATGTTCTTGCTGCATTCAGTACCAAGAGAGTGCAGGTTCTCTGTGCATGTGCATGGGTGTAAGCCAAGGATAGGATGTTCTCCAAGGAGCACACTGCTCCATCTGGGCCAGAGTAATTGGTCTACTATTCATATTCAGCAGTCTAATAGCCTCTAGCCATTCATACAGTTGCACGTGAACTAGTTAAAGTGGGAACAACCAAAAGACGGGATGACCTAAGTGACAGTTTTCCACGAGAGTATGCTGAAGGAACACTAAATTGAATGCAATTTGAATGGATGCAGAAACAGTCAAATCCAACTCTGATTGCATGTTCAAACATTAACCAAATGGATTACATTTTTTTTTAGCATTAACCTGTCAGTCACGGTGAATCCAAAGGCACTGGAAGATTGTTCCTACTGTGTTGATATAAAGGTGGGAAAAAAACTGGAGTTTATTTCAGCAAATCAGCGAATATTGCCTTATGATGAACTGCTATTAAGCTGCCAGTGGGAAAAAAAAATAATAATCTGCCCTCCTTTCCTGGAGAATAGCCTGCAGCAACGCTGCACTTGGAAATGCATGCAATGAATCATCAATTACAGTGGCAGATTCTGCTGAAGTGTTTTGTAAAATAAATGCTGAAGTGCCACACAGCTGAGTGCACGCTCACAGCATTTGTACATAAACATTTCCTCTGCAATTGCAGAACACAACCTGAACGTTTTTCACCTTTGCAACCGTTACTTACCACTGACGGCGCAATGAACTATACAGCCCCATGCTGCTCAGGTAAGGCTGCTGCTGCTGTTTTCTTGCCTGTGCAAAAACACCTACAATTACTGGTTTGATGAAAGGAAGCACCTTTCATCATCTGATCATTCCTCAACAAGATAAATATGGTGGTCAAGGCATTTAGAGACAAATGCCATCCTTGTGTTGACAAGGGTTTTGAGAGGTGTATTTATCAGGGTTTGAAGTGGTGTCTGAGTCTAACCAAAGTACTGATTATTCAGAGTGAAGAGGAGCTGCCAGCCCATTACCTCTCTGAATATAACAATGTGAACACCCGCCTCCTCGGCCCTTCCCAATGTAGTCTGTCAGAGCTTGTCAGCTGCAGCACTATTCATTCAATCTCAACAACCGCAGAGCTCCAGGATTCACTCCTTCTCCTGCTCTGTCTCTCCCCTTTTCCCTGTGCTGCCTCGCATTACCTCCCAGTGTCTTGCAGGTTGCCCCCACTCTTCAGCCCCACCCCATGCGCTCACTTCCTCCCATTCTGCAAGCCCTCTGCTGCTCCACCCCTCCACCCTACTTGGTCTTGATGAGCCATTGTGAGATTCAAGCAGATGGATGGGGAACAAAGGGGTGAGAGGGGGGCCCCCTCTGCTTGTCCCCCTTGTATCACTGCCAACCAGGCTCTGGGTAATCTTCTCAAGCTTTCACAGCAGAGCAATGAATAACCTCAGCCTCCACTCTGAGACCCAGGCTGCACCGCAGCCGCCCCCCTCTTATCTCACCCTCTGCAGACTCGCCAAGGCCGGCTGCTCCTCGGATAGCATCTCTCACCCTCGCTTTCGACTCACTGTCTCTGCCCTCCACACCCAATCAGTTTCTTCTTCTTCTTTTTATTTTTTTTTTGTTTCTCAGGGCGTGTTACAAGGACCAGAGATTAATTGGGGCTGTGGCTGGATGACATCTGGTCCTAGCTTCATAAAAGGTCTGCTGGCTTTATAATAGAGTCTATATAAGTTCATTTTCTCATTTAGAGTGTTAATCAGAGCTTTTTCAACACCTCAAAATACCTAATTTGATTACAGCTACAAAAAAACAACATAAATTATGGAAAAAACCCAACATCTTGCTAACATTTTGAAGAATGTTAGTTAAGATGTTTCTCTCAATTTTATCACGTAAGCAAACAGGCAATGAACTCATCCAACTAATAATTCTCCAGGGTGACTAACTGCTGACATTTATTCCTCTGTGCCACATGGGTTGAATCCAGTCCTAAAATTATTACAACCTGTCAGTTAGCTGCTAAACAGCATGTTCTCTATGAAGGTAAAAATGTGTCAAAATGCATGAGCTTGTTAGTCTATCCCACAGATAATGTTTCACAAAATAATTTGTATTTACAGTCTGTACATATATTGATGCAGCTAAAACCTTTATTAAACATTTATTTCATGTTTTATCAACTTCTTAAAGACCCACCTCAATGAAAATCGTTTTTTTGGGGGGTATTTTTAACGTGTTCTTGTGACATTTTACTCATGATGGAGGACACGTAGGAAAAAAAAATCATATTAAAATTGCAGTTTTGAGTTTGTTTTTTTAAATCGTGATGGATCCGGAGCAGAAGAAAACTTACTGTTGAGATTGTGACACAGTTAGTGCCACACATAAGTCTACCTGTTCCTTCTCTACCACTATTCTATATCCTCCATTTGCAAACAAATGGATTCATTAATGTCTTCATTTTCCTCGTCTGAGCTGACATCTGGATCAAAACTGTACGGCTGGATAGCTGCGTTTATTTATTTTTTGCTACGCTAATGTTAGCTTGGGCTTGTGAGGTGCTATAGGCTAGCAGGAGAGAGTTCAAACATGATGGGAAATTAGCTGGAGGCTAACTTCCATGTCAACAGTCCCACCCACAACTCAGATGCGATTTCTAATGAACTCCTGCTGCTCTGCAGGAAATATGTCTTAAAAAAGCAACATAGGCTTTCCTCTTTGGCTAAAAACTCTATGATCATAATTAAAAGACCACTAGAAGCCATTTATAATAGAATAATTAAAAAAGACCCACCATAAACGTAACTATAATCCAGGGTTGTGTCAGGAAGGGTATCCGGCGTAAAACTCTGCCAAAACAAGTACAGAGACCCTCGAGGGAATATGCAGAAAAATCAACAACAACATAATCTTACCAGTAACATGACTGTCAAGCTAATCTTCCTTGAGTTCTGTTGTGCTTACAGTTGGCATCTCAGGCACTGAATTATCAAGTCACTTTCTGCAGATAAAGAATCCCCACAGAAATGCCACTCTGCATGAAGAAGTTCACATAAGGGCCTTCCTTCAAAATGGCCATTAAGTTCAACCAGAAGCTTCCTGAGCCACGAAATCACAGTGGAACAGAGAAAAGACAGTGTTTCACAAGGCACCAGCCTTGTGAAACACTGTCTTTGTAAGTCTTATAAGTCTCTTATAAGTCTATATGTATTTTCTCATATATATATTTATATATATATACACACACACATATCTATTCGAATTATTTCTTCTCTACTAGAGAACAGAAGCACATGTTTTTTTGTTTTTCCCCAATACATTGATTGAAGAAAAGGCAGAATTTTTTAATCCCATTTTTAAAATGGAAAACAACTTACAAACCATAATTATGAACAGTGTTGGGTAAGTTACTTCTAATAAGTAATAGATTACTTTACTTAGTTACTGGATCAAAATTGTTATTAAATTACTTTACTCATTACCTGTTTGAAAAACTAATTCACTACTAATTATTTTATTTTTTTTCCACATTCAAATTCTCCAGGGAAAAACAGCTTTGCACAAACAAGATTCTCTTGTGTGTCATTTAACAGAGCTCATTTGAAAAGAGATTTTTTATTTCAATAGGACTTCTGTGGTTAAATAAAAGTAAATGCATTAAAATAAAATTAAAATAAAAACTATTTTTAAAGCAATAACCGTGTGCAAACTCATAATGACCACTACTCACATGCAGCTCAGAGAGAAAAATAAGGTCAGAAAGGGGGAATTAATCTAGAAAAAAACGCTCTCGTCGCTCACAACTAAAGAGCGGCTTTAGAGTTCATAACCAACACATCAGCACACGGGGAGGGTCTCTGCCCTGCTGCTCACCTGCTGCTCCACTGCCTCGGGGACGACAGGACTCCTTGCAGCTTTTCTTTTCGTCTCATTTTTGAGCCAGTTTGGAAAGCACTGAAGGCATGTCTGTACATTGACTGATCCCCAACTCTGCGCACACGTGCATGCATGTATGCACCAGTTACTCTGTTGGTTTTTTTTTTTTATTAATCTTCGTTTTGTTTCATTTAACCGAGAGAAAATGTTAGACCCTACAAAACCAAAGTAACTAAGTAACAAGGGTTTCTAAAGTCCAGAAATTTAATTAATTACCAAAATTTTTACTGTAATTTGTTACGTTACTGAGAAAAGAAATTAAATTACAGTAAATTGTTACTGTGTAATCCGTTACCCCCAACACTGATTATGGAACAATAAAAACATCATTCTAGCATAACTACATCACAGCTCTACTGACTAGCATTTCTGAGTCAATCATTAGAACTGATACAGAAGGTCCTCGGTCAATACAATAGCTCCTTGCCTGCTTGCCTCAACATTAAAAACAATCTACCTGTTCTGCTTTACAGGAACAGCTCAGCCACAGTGCTGCTTCCTCGTACGGCCCTGTTGAAATATTGAGCATGTGCTTAAGTGCTATTTGGCCAAGTGTCATTTAGGCTGAGGGGCTCTCCATCCACCCAAGATGTCTTGAAGTGACTGGATCAGAGTTGGTAGAGAACCACAGAGGAATACACAGGTGTTGAATTATTTACATGTGATGAAAAATTTACACTTTTGTCCCATAAACTACATACTACCAGCATAAAACAGCACTGCAGTTTTAGTGAACGTTGAAAAAACGTGTTTTTTTAAAACTGTTTTTAATAACATTGCTGAGACTTTAAAGGGATATCTCTAAATGTAAAAACATGGAGAAAACTGATTCTAGTTTTGTGATTGAATATTTTATTTACCAGTTATCCTACAAACTAATAGATCCTTAAACTGTGCTTCTTTAACAATTTCAGAAAATATAATCAATCACAGAACAATTTGAAACCTTTGTTTTCAGTATTTTCGACTGAATCACATATTTTTACTTTTTAACTTAAAATTATTTGATTCTTTGACTAAAATAAAGACTTCTCAAAAAACAGAGAGGCCATCAGCACAAGTAAACTGTCCATTTTGCTGCGCAAACATGACATGACATTTCCTGATTAAATTACAGCTTTATTGACTTTCAGGAACCACTTGCCTAAATCTACAAGATTAGTCAACGATTAATGCTGGATGCTTAATCCTTTAGTCAAATTGAACCGTTCAAAAAAGATTGCAGCTGAAGAAGACAAAAAAGCTTACTTTCTCCTTCACCAGCACCTTCTACCTGCTGCAGCTCCGCGGAGCTACAGAGAAGAAAACAGACTGTAACTAAATAACCACAGCATGCCTGTTTGCATCATTTGCCCTTTCAAAAATGCCACACAGTGCGGGTGTTACACTTTCATACAAATAAAATGTTAACAGCCTGAAAGTCTGTCAAGGAGCATTATGCGATGCAAAATATCTAGTCTGGGTTTTGTGAGCTCAAAGATTCACATTCTGGGAGGAGAACAAGATAAAAAGAACAAGGATTAGTCACATATTCAACTGGTAATTGAGGCTTTCAGACATAGTATGACCACATTTGACAGGGAAACAGGACTGCAAAGCAACTTGTTTCACTGCCACATTTTATTTGTTTTACATTTTCTGACTGTGTTCTGATATTTTCCCATTACATCCATTTTAGGCAGCTGAACGGGTAGCAATTGAATGACCTTTTCATATCTACTTTAAGTGATTTTGGACAAACTGTTTCCAAACATAACTCATCTTTAAGTCCATAAAGATGAGGACACATATCCTATGTGATATGTGTAACAACACAGCACAGATCTAATGTGTTGCACTGCCTGCACCTTTTTACGTGGCATTGTGAAAAAAAAAAACCAAAACTATGTAGCGGTTCTGTCAGATCTGCTACAACACAATGCTTTCAGGGAACAATTATTTAGTAGAACTTGATATAATTGGTTATAAATTCAGCCAATTAGCTGCAGAATGCTCAAGTGTGGTTGAAAAAGAGGCCAAATATTATGTGTTTGACATATTTAAGCATTATTACAATTGCGCTGATGTTCATTTGAATGGGGCTGCCAGCTGCACTAACTGCAGGTGCTGCTATTGGTATTCACTCACCAGATACTGTATTAGGTACACCTGTTCAAGAGCTTGTTCATACAAAAGCTATTTAGCCAATCATATGGCAAGAATCAATTTGGAGAAGAAAATGATTCGAGTACTTTTGAAAGTAGCATGGTAGTTTGTCTCATACAACATAGTTCAAGGTCTCCAGCCAATCAGGACACAGAACAGGGTGTGCTATTTGGAAAAAAAAGCAGCAGCATAACCTTCTAGAAGAATGAGAGACCGTGAAAGGTGAACTGTGATGTAGAAAGGGAACTCTGTATTTCTGATCTATTTGAATACCATGTTTTATGAGGGGACTCGATCGTGTGGCCAGATAGGGAGAAAAAAAAAAAAATCATACGTCTTTAAAATTGTTCAGGGGACTGGGCAAAATGTGGAGGCGGGCCGGATTCGGCCCGCAGGCTGTAGTTTGTGGACCCCTGCTTTGGAAAAAAATATGCCCTAATGGGGAAAGCCAGTTTAGACTCCAAATGGATAAAAGGGCAGTTATTGTCACACAATACCCACTGAGAGTGTCTTTAGCAAACACTGTTTTGCTCATTGTTTAATAGTAGATCCAAGTAATGAAATAGAATTAACCCTAAAACTATTGGCCCTGCACCTTGCAAAGAGCAGCTGCTTTTATTTTGAAATCTCCTTCATTTTTGCGGCAGGTTAAATCATATGGTGTTGATGTGTCATCTCAAGTTCAAACTTTTGTAATGCAAGTTATGCGCCTGTTTAACAATACCATACATGCAGCGTTAAAGCCAAAATGATGGTAAAACTGTGCATCGCTTAGCAATATATCTGTAAAATATAAAGTTTCACCACTTATAGTAGTAAAAAAAATCTCCCTCTAATGCAACTACACAGGAAGAAGAAATGCTTTTCGGTTAAAAGCCTGGTAATGCCAGTGTTCAGTGCTTCTGAGACCACAGAGTCTACTGCCTTGTGAAGAATAGATTATGACTTTGGACGCCATTTGGGTGCAACTGCATCTTGACCTTCTGCAGCAGGTTTCCCGTCTGCAACAAAGTCAAGGTGAGTTTCCAGTTATATTTGTGAAACAATCAAAAATACTTTTATATTATTTTAAAACATTGAAGTTATACAAGCTGATGTGTTCATACATGCGCCGGATTTAGCACAACTCATTAAAAGACGTAAGGATGTTGCACAGAACTTTTCTTAGACTGAAAATTAGAATCACTAGTAACAGCATTGAGGCGACAAATCTGCTTCAGATTCTTTTCTTTTAAAAGTATGTCATGAAACACAAACATGCTATTTTTGTTGTAGTCTGCATTACCTGTCAGAAGAGAGCACGTTCATGTGTCACATAAAGAGAGATTTATGGATTTTTATGAAAGACAATGAAGAATACAGAATGGTAGCCTTATTTAGATGAAAAAGGTTTGCTGGGACATCAGACATCAATGTGTGACACTTTAATCACAGACAGCATGCAGGTTTATACATAATTCCTTTGTACTTTCAGGAGCTTATTCTGTGGTTGATCGTATTCTTCTGTATCTGTGTTCAGAAGCTGACCTGTTGTGCAGAGATGTGCATATTTACTCTATTCCAGGCTTCGCATGCTACAGGCACATATTCATTACTTAGTAGCCTGTGGCGACTGTCATGTGTAGACAATGGTTGAAGACAAAAACAGTGTATCTAGCACGCAGGGAAGCTTCCACACTTGTAGTCCCGCCATGCAGATTGCACACCCAACCAGGAGTCTTTTTAATCATATTCACATAATCTTGTGAGAGTCGTTTGTGAAATCACAGATAAGCCTCCTTATGTTGCTCACATATTCCTGCAAATGAGCATGTCTGAGAAATGTAACACCTTGCACAGACTCTTGCATTTTAATTTCTGTGGCATCTGTGACCGGTCCGTCGTGTCCCTAACCCCCTCGGGGGGACCCCCAACCTTTCTGCTGCAGACCCCCAAAACCCAAGAGGATGGGGGGAAGCATGGGGAGGGGGACACATTTGATTGATGATGGTGTGAATTAAACAGAAAGAGATGGAGAGAATCCTTTTATCAGGCCAGAAACACGAGTGGATTAAAATGTAGTTGTACAACCCCTCTGTATAATGCAGCAGCCGGACTGCATATCACAAGGCAGCAGAAGCCAAGTCGAGAGACATATGCTATTATTGCATCTACCTCTGCACAACGCTTTGCTCAAGCAGGAAAACACGACAGAGACAAGACAGAGAGGGTTGAAGGTTCAACCTATACAAACGGTTTTATTTTATCTGAATCTGAACTGTGATTATGTCCAGTTTTTCCTTTTGGTAAAAAAAAAAAAAGAAAAAAAAAAGAAAATATTTCTATTTGATTTGTTGGGTTCACAAAAATGACTAAAAATACACATTTGTTATAATATTTACAATTATTGTCTTATATTGTAAGAAAATGGGTAAAATTATTGTAAATACTGTTCTACATGATGAAAACAATAGAACTTTAGATTATTATGGCCCATTTTGCAGCACAATGTTAACAGTGCTACAATAAGACGGTGACATTTAAAGAAAGCTGAATTGTTCCTGGTAACAGCAATATGGAGATCATGTGACCAGTCTGGTAGTACAGCGGGGTTGTCCTTAAAACTCCCACTAAAATAATCTTTTCATCTATTTTAAAAACCTTCCCAGTGGCCTTTCAATTATGATAATGCTGGCATATTTTCTGCAGAGTAGCAGTAGTTCATTTGAAATTCACCTCTGAGTAGTGGTTGGAGCTGTTGGAGTGGAGTAAGCCCGCCCAAATTCCCCATCATCCATCTGTTTACACTCTCTCCCACTAGCTTATAGCACCTTACAATCCCAACATAACATTTCAATGCAACAAAAACGGCGAGCAATATTAGAACTATCCATACGTACGGTTTTTAGCCTGATGCCGGCTCGGACGAAGAAAACAAAGGCATACATGGATTTATTTGTCTGCATTGGAATGGAGCAGGGAGGTTGTGGCCCACTGATTGTAGCACCTATGTCATTACTACAGGTTTTGTTCAACAGCATTTTTTGTCTGCTCCTGATTTACATAATTTGAATTAAAAAAATACCCAGAAATGCCATTTTATGCTTGATTTTCTTTCTATATGTTCTCCATCGTTAGAAAAATGCCAAAACATGATTTTCGTTGGAGTGGGTTATTGAAAAAAAAGACATTATGAGTGACATCCAATTTTTCCTTTGTGTTCATATCTAAAACAACTACCAATTCTAAAAACCCTCAGTAAAACAAGTCTAAAATTACAATAGCATCGAGGCGGAGTTCAGATTTATGTTTTATCACGCAGTTGAGATTAGAGCTGAACCCTTTTCATTGTTCAATACATTCACATTTTAATAAATGAAAAGAGCTACAGGCAGAACTGTGTAAAGATGTGGCAAAATGAGATACTTTGACTAACCTTTATAAATACCTCATGAAATTGTCTCAATTTCATAAAAAGTCTATGATCTTTGAACTGCATCATGGAGTCAAAATTTGCATGACTGCTTCTAATGCTTTTATAGACCAGCAGCATGTTTCCTTCAATGCCAGTCTCTGCTGCTGCAGTGCTGATGTTTTGTGCCACTGCATAATTTATTGCCCTCTTTGCAGGCCCATCCGTGCATATCCCCTTCGCATCGGGCAGGTGGGAGTTCAGCCGTTTGCTTCAACAGAGAAAGGTCTCAGACCCAGCTCTACAACTAACGTGGTAAATTAAATTACAAGAAAATATACAATCACGGCAATCCCCACACATCGATATGGCCAGACAAGAATAATTTTTCAATGAACCCCTCAGTTGCATTTATCAAACCTTGATAGGGAGCTATAGTCCCTAATTTCTAGTCAAAAACTGGCCTGCGGCATTGAATGGACCACTGGAGGCTTAGCAGAGAAAAATACATGCTTATGGAAAAGATGAAAGGTTGAGTAATTAAGACAACACTTTTGTTAGTGATTTTTTTCTTACACAATGTCTTCTTAAAGCCAAACTTAAGGAACATGTGTTTTTGTGCGGTGACTATTTGCTAAATTTATTAGTTTTCATTATTATATTTAAAAAAAGATCTTATTTATGTTTTAATAACTATATGCTAATTTTTCAGCTCAAGTTACAGAAAAAATGTTGTTCAAATGTTCTATAAATTTAAGGTGTGGTGACATGCACCCACAGGTTGACCTGTACAAGTGCTGGGGTTGATCAGGCTTGTGGAGGGTTGTAGAAAATGGGGCCGGTTCAAAGCGCATCTTAAGGGGAGTGCAGGTGTGTTTTGTTGTTTCTTTAAGGCTCATTGAAATAGAATTATGACTTTCATACGTGTGGCAAGTGAATCTTGAAGTATTTGTAAAGCTACTATAAGGTACACGCATTTATAACATTTGGGTGATGCTGTCGTACAGTGTCCTTATGACACACTAGTAGTTAGTAAACCATTAGTCACAACTACGCATGTGGCTATAAATGAGCTGTCTGTGGACAAAACCTGTACGGGGTACACTAGGAGCACTCACAGACCTTTGTGCTGGCCACAGGATTTAGGGGGCATTTAAAAAATTAGTGCATGTGTGCCCTCTACAGATTTGCCAATTTTTCGCCTGCAGACAGCCTGTTTCCACCCATAAGGGCAGGTGCTATTGAGGCTTTTTGTGTTTTCTGGCCTTGACAGTCCTTGGACAAGACACTTAACCCCAGGAGGGCTCTGAAGTGTGAATGTGAAAAACTGTGTAAGTCAACCATCTGCTAAGTGACTAAAATGTACAAATATTGACTATTTTTGTTTCTTGAACTAGTTCTTAATATTTCTCATATTACAGATCTTTTAAAAACTAATTTCAGAGTAAAAACACCTTCCTAATATGGATATGCCAAGCCGACCCTACTTTAGAACTTTCTAAAATAGGCATGCAAGCAGTCTTTGCAATGCTAAACTAAAGTAAAAAAAAGCTTTTTAGCAATAGTTAAAAATATGCATTTTAGACAAAACATAATGAGAAAATGATCAGTAATGAAAAACTTGAATTAGTTAAATAATGTAGATTAAAACAAAGAGCCTATAACATCTTTGAGTTTATCTACTAAAGGAATGAACCTCAGATAGATCTAAAGATCTAAGGCAGCTATTGCTTGTCTGAAGATGAAAAGTGGTGTTTGCAACTAACTATAGTCAACCATCAAAGGTAAGAGTCGTTAGATAAAAAAAACATAAAATATTCAATATTTTAAAAGGCAATAATGCTTAGGCTGTGTTAATTAGTTGTAAGTAACTTTGAATAAAAGTGTATTTTTAATTATTAAATGTGATACCAAAGTGCTTACATTGGTGATTCAGGATTAGCTCAGCTACTAGTACACTTTTGAAAGCTTTGGAGGCTGGATTAAATATGTGCACGTCTTTTAAGCAAACACATGCATATGTTAATAGTTGGAGTGGGTTAATGCTACATTCATCTGCCATTTCATTGCAGTAAGAGCTTTCATTCTTATACAGACAGAGACGCACAAAAAGAGAAAGAGAGTGGTTATTACAAGGCACTGACCAAAATCTCCAGGCAAAGACGCCGTCCCACAAAATAATAAAATCTAAAGCTTTCCTTTATAGTAAATGTGGCACCACCAAATCTTTCAATGTAAAAATACTTCCAACTAGGCACGGACACATCTGTTAGATATCTAAATCATAGCTATCTCAAAGCTCACAGCTATAGATATGCATTATGCATCTGATAGACATCAATTCATAGAAGTCAATTGCATATCGTAGATTACATCTCCTGCAGACGACTTTCCCACAGTTAATTGTGTCACGGTCCCATAAATTCTGCAGGGTTCCCAAACTTTTGCACACCATTATTTTTTTTCCTATTATTTTGAAAGGGTAAATGACAGAAATAAAGCCATTTTTTTTTTTTTACATATTAAATGAATGTCTCATCTGTAAACTGATGCCTTTAGGAGATTTTTTCAATCTTTCCTTGGGCTCTTTATGTACGATAATGTCACCTTGGGTGCCCAAATTTTCGATCCCCACTGTAGATGTCTTTAGATAAATAATAGACATCTACTGTAGATCTCTACTAGACATCTCAGACGACTCTATTTTGTTACTCTATTAGATGTCTATCAATAGTGTTCTGCATATAGAGCTCTCCTACACATCTGCCTGTAGACAAGTGCAAAAAAAGTGGACCCTAGACCCTAGAAGAAAAATGTCGAACAATGTTTGTTGTTGTATTTGCAGTTTTTTATTCAGCATGGTCTGGTTCATTTTTCATATATTTAGAATCTTTTACAGAACAGAAGAAATGTACTTAAAATTTGTCTTAAACGTTCTCTGTATGTTTAAACAAATTTAA
Organism: Adrianichthys oophorus; assembly: GCA_036245035.1. NCBI lineage: Eukaryota > Metazoa > Chordata > Actinopteri > Beloniformes > Adrianichthyidae > Adrianichthys > Adrianichthys oophorus. The sequence goes on from BSAI01000015.1 coordinate 19,579,241, forward strand.
CCAAAGTGGAAGTAAGCTCATGTTTTTTATTTATATTATTTGATGTATGTTTTAACATTCTTTTGATCAGCACACTTCATTTAATAACAGCATCACTTAGTTTTTCCATTTCAAGAAAATGTTAGTTTTTGTTACACTGTTGTAAGTTCAGGTTTCCTTATTCTTAAATCAAATGAAAATCAATGTTGTAATTGTTCACCCATTTAAAATAACTGTATTTACACAGTCAAAGTATGACTACATTTATTTATAGACTTGACCTGAGCTTCCTCTTTCTTTCCTAATATTTCATATTATGACGCACAGAAAAAAGGACTTTTTTTGATCAAATTTTACATTCAAGATTCTCTTTATTTTATCGCCATTTCGTATTGTCCACTTAAGGGACTGAGTAGATGCTTATTAGGCATCTAATAGACATTCTGCATATCTTATCTACTTATGCAAACAAACCAACACATTTAAAGCATTTCATTCTGTCAATTATACTATTTGTGCAAAGGTGAGGTGACACCTGTGCTCAGGAGGGTGTTTATATTTTGCTGAGGTGGATGATGGAATGTAAAAAAGAAAAAAGGAGGGAGAGTGCAAGGTCATCCGCACACTAAGACCCCCGCCAAAGCAACAACAGCAGCCATTGAAAATGTGGTTTCTGCCACCAAGTTTTTTTTTCTTTAACCACTTTTCCTGACAGTTAATTAAAAGACAGGTAGAAAGTTATATTCAGAAAAGTTAACAACCTGGATAAGATCTTGTAACAGGAAGTGCAAGCATCACTCGCATCTTATTTTGGACAAGGTAAAATGGGACATGATCAAGAAGAGTGCCTTAAATTCTTAACAGGCTTTCTGATACAATCCAAAAAGCATTTCTTTATCTATTTTAAAATGTATTGCTTTTACCTTTACATTTTGACGATATCTCAAGATTAAAACGTTTTTTGGTGAAATAACTTAAACAGCCTGAGCACACTTGGAGCTTTTCCTGGAATGGTTACCCTTTGTTTTCAAAGTAAAACACTTCCTGTAGACATCACGCATTGCCTTTGTGCATGAGTAACAAGCCCTGCTGAACTTCAACACCCCTGTCCTGGTGGGATTTGAAATGAGGTTGCAAGTGAGGCAAAAATGCTTTGCTAATACTACAAACTGCAACTGGACCTGATGGTCATGGTCTAGTGCTGACAGAGGGTGTTGTGCTTGAACCTGAGGAAAGCTGGTTGAATCAGAACAGATTGAACCAAATAAATACTACTGAGAAAAAGCAAAACAATTAAGGAACAAAGAAACACAGTGAACAACAGATTTTGTTTTATGCAATTGAAAAAAAATATTTTGATGAACAAAGCCAAGGTATCATCAACAGCAAAAAATAAGTGTAACCCCCCCCCCACTTCTGATTGATACAGAGTGCCAGTAACCCGGTGCAATTTTTGAAGCACCAACGGATTGGGAGAAGAATACAGCTAAAGCCCTCAGTCTCTCTGGTTTTCAGTGGTCTCAACAAGTTATGACCTCACACTCGAAACAATGAAGATTTATGTGTGCGTGACTGAAACACTCATCTTTACTACTCAGCACCAGCTGACATGTGAAGCAGATAAACTGCTGCATGCCTTTGTTTCGTCTTTGAGTGGACTTGATAGATAGAATCGGAGCAATGAAGGCGGAGACCATGACCATTTGAGCACTGACCTGGTTTTCACTGTAGTCACCATAAAACACAGAGCCAGCATCCTGGAGACATGTAATAACATCAGGCCTTTGGTGTAATTCACTATCTCAGTCTGTGGCTATATAGCAAAACCCATTACATTTGCCTTGTAATTTGATGCCATCCCGGCGAGGGGATCCAGGTGACTGCAACCCCCCTTTAATGGAGTTCCAGTGATAAGGACAGGTCTGTTTATTAGCCACATGCAGTCATGCGCAGCAAGAACAGCTGAGCGCAGGCAGGTGTCAGGCTGGCGAGGGCTCAGGCACCGCTGGCAGGCCCCGGCACTCATTTCACGCACGTTATTGTCACAGCAGCTCTGTGAATAAGGAGGTCACTTGGTGCACAACAATATAACTGCTGAGTGATGAGGTTTCCTCAGAAGCACATTGGTGCGAACGACTTTCTGCAATTTGGTTTGTTTCTAGAAATCAATGAGTCATCTGTGGTTTTGTTTTGGTAAAAAAAGGGGAGGAGCTTCCTTCACTGAGGCATTACCAAGTATGTTTTGCTTTGTGGAAGCATCCGATTTCTAAAGCTCTGCCAGACTAGAAGGGGTCATAGTCTTACACAATACCAAAATGTTGAAAATGACAAATGAAAATTTCATTAGGACACAAAACGCAAAAGATAACACTGAAAGGTTATCTCCTGGAGAATGTGCGCTCGCAGACATTTACAGAGCCTTGAGGAGAAAATGAACTTCAAATTAAAATGTCTATTTGATACATTATCCTAATAGGCACGGAAGGGAGGAGAGAACTCCATGGTGCTCTCATCCTTCAGCCCGAGGGGACGGACTTGGAGAGTTGTCATTACCAACTTAGCCCATCAAAATGAGCCTGTTGGGACGTGGATTTACAAAGATTGTCTGGTGTTTTGACAGGTGTCTGTGTTGCTTAGTTTATCAAGCAATTACAGAAATAAATTGAGCTATCTTTCCATAAGAAACATGATTGATCCTGCTTGAATTCATACAATTTAAACTTGGATTTGATTTGAGTATTGAAGGAATGTAAAGCAGCTGCACATGAAATATATAAATAAAAGCTACCTGAAGGTTTTATCTTCCAGAGGCTAATTTGTCAAACTCTGAGACCATTTGGCTTTTTCCAGCAAATGTGTGAGAAAACAACATGCATCTAATTTGTATTGTACAAAAATGAATTTATTTTTAACTGTTTAAATTTTAATTTCAAAGATCCGAACTTACATAATGGATTTTTTCATTTTTATGGCCAACAAATAATGCCCTCCCTACAAATATTATATTGAATAAGCACATTTTTAAAATAATTTGCTGAAATGTTATTTTATTTATAAAATGTAGTTGAATATCCAAATCATTTTAATCTCATAATTATAGTTTGTGAAAGTCCCAAACACAGAAGACTGGAGTCAATTGAGGATCAGTTATAGATTAAATCCACTGAGACACAAATCTAGAAAATACACATTTTAAAAAATTTAAATGAGCGAGATCTGATAATAATCAGCTATCAACATCAACTGTAGTGAGGGCTATTTAACAAAACTAAAGTGGATGTAGTGATGGCTTACTAAAACCTGGGTTGTGTTTGAAATCACTCACGTAACCCCTTTCAGTGCTCTGTAAAGGGCGTTTGCCATTTTGTCGGTGTGTCCAAATTTACGATTCAAAAATCCAATGCCTTGGAAAGTTCCCAGAAGTCTCTGAGAAAAAACAGTATGCAATGATGTTCATTAGTTAGGTGAACATACACTAACCAGTCACTTTATTAGGTACACCTTGCCAATACCAGGTTGGACCCCTGTCTGCTCTCAGAACTTATTTAAACTTTAGTGGCATAGTCCAGTGAACTCCTTGTCATGTTCAAGAAACCAGTCTGCGACGATTCTAGCTTTATGACATGGTAGTAGCCATCTGCTGGTAGTAGCCATCAGAAGATGTGGTCATAAAGGGATGGACATGGTCAGCAACAATACTCAGGTAGGCAGGTAGGCTTACACCACCACCACGTGCCTGAACCAATGATACAAGGATGGATCCATGCTTTCATGTTGTTGATGCCAAATTCTGACTCTACCATCCAAATGTCACAGCAGAAATGGAGACTCATCAGACCAAGCAACATTTTTCCCATCTTCTATTGTCCAGTTTTGATGAGCCTGTTCAAATTGTAGCACCAGTTTTCTGTACTTAGCTGACAGGAGTGGACCTATAGTGTTTTTTGCTGCTGTAGTCCATCAGCCTCAAGGTTGGACGTGTTGTACATTCAGAGATGCTCTTCTGCAGACCTTGGTTGTAACTAGTGGTTATTTGAGTTCCTGTTGCCTTTCTATCAGCTGGAACCAGTCTGACCATTCTCCTTTGACCTCTGGCATCAACAAGGCATTTCAACCCACAGAACTTCCACTTAATGAACATTGCCTCTTTTTCGGACCATTCTCTGTAAACCCTAGAGATGGTTGTGGGTTAAAATCCCACCAGATCAGCAGTTTCTGAAATACTGAGACTAGCCTGTCTGACACCAACAACCATGCTACATTCAAAGTCACTACATCACCATTCTTCCTCACTCTGATGCTTGCGTTGAACTGCAGCAGATTGTCTTGACCATGTCTGCGTACCTAACTGCATTGAGTTGCTGCCATGTGATTGACTGATTAGAAATTTGGTTTATGAACAGTTGGACAGGTGTGCCTAATAAAGTGGCCAGTGAGTTTAGACCACAATGCATTATGTTTGGACAATTAGTCAAAAAAAATTATATGTATAAATCATTCGAGTTTTCATCATCAGAACAAAAAGATTTATAAATCCATCTTTTGTAAATGTAGTCTTTGTAAAATGTCCATATTGATTAGGCTCTTATTTTGGCAATTGGGTAACGTCATATTTAGCGCTTTAAAATTGAAAGGAAAGAATGCCCAAACTGCATTAAAATCTAGGGCACTGAATAGTTCTACATTAATATAGTCTTGAAGGGGTTAGAGAGCAGTGAGGGAATTTGGACACAGCCCTGTTGTGAACATGAGCAAGAAGTGAAAAACTAACAGTAGGAAACTGAACGCAAAATACAAACCAAACATGAAAAAAACACACACACACACAAAAAAAGAAAATCAAAGACTCAGATCCTCATGTCTAAACTGAAGAAAGAACAGTTTTTACACTGTCTATAACAATCTTTATGTAGAGGCCAGACAGCAGACATGCAGACAGGCCTTTTGTAGCCTTTTTAAAGTGTGACCCAGGAGCCACGGTTTCCTGTAAGTGTGCCAATGCGGACATGCTTCCAGCAATACTCATGCTTCTGCCAGCTGCATCATCTGTGCCTGCACAAAAGCATGCCCTTTGAAAGGCGCTCAACACACACAAAAGCAGTGATGCGTGGTGCACATGCCTCAGTGTGCAAACACGAATGCTCACGTTACTCCTCACACAACTTCACATAGCCACTAAAACGAACTGTTGAAATAATTCAGATATTGCATCTTACAGTGAAGTGGTTCAGTGTTGTTTGTGAGGACAAAACCGTCGAATGTATTCTCCTTTTCGGTGAATCATATCCCTTTTAGGATTAGATTGTCATCTTTTCCGATTTTTCCACAAACAAAAATATCAAGGTCGCTTTAGAAATATTTAACAAGAAATCTAATACACTGAAAAAGAATGAGGCAGAAGCGATGGAGCCGATCTGTCCTCTAGCTAAACACTCACAGTGAGTCATACCAAGTACACACATTGCTGTAGAAACACTCAATTATGATTCAAATCTCCATAACAGTGTAATAATTTGTCATGTGACCATCTGCAGTGCATCTCCTCCTATTCGGCCTGAATGTAGTTATCCCCTCTGAAAGTGCAAATAGAGGAATGTGTGGATTTATTTCCAACTGTAATCACCACAGAATCAGTGCTGCACTGATAGATTAATTTCATCTTGTGTGAATTTCGTTACCTATAAGAAGCTTTGAAGTTTAGGAATATATATAAAAAAACATTTACCTCCAGCAGTCTTTGTTTTACTGTTTTTTCCTCCTTGGATTTAAAACTGTGTGAGGGGAGGAAACAATACCAGTTTAGACTCAGCACTGTAATTATCGCCTGCTTTCTTCAACCAGGGATGTACACGGACAAGGGCCTCATAACAGGTGACAGAATGCCTGCCAGCCACCCCCGGTTCCCCACCCCCACCCCAGAATGGTGACTATTATAAACCAAAAACGTATGCTCTCAATATATATGCAAATTATGCTGGGTCCCAAGGTGAAGTTCGCAGAGCAGCAACGTTGTTCGCCTCTGTTTTGCTCATTTGCAAAAATGTTGAAAGTAACAAAGACCACAGGAAATTGAAAAATTGTTGCTAAGTATTAGAGAAAGCAATCATTTTCCCTGGGCAGCCTAATCCTGTAGAAATTGATCTCACCTCTTTCCCTGACACGTATTAGTACTGAAAAAACACACACATAAGAGAAAAATGCCTGTCTCAGTGTTTTCTGGTGGGAAATTTGTTTGGTTGCAGATTTCTTTTATTTATTTCAGTCTGGTAATGTCACAAACTAGTGAGTCTTTGCTTGCCCACCTCAAACCTCTGTTAAAGCAATTCACAGGTTTTACTGCTGAACAAAGCTGAAAAGATTTTCTGTTCCATCCGATCTGCACCGATGCAAATCTCACCATTTGTTATCTAATTTTAAACCGGCTGATATCATCTTGCTAATGCATTTGCTCTTTCTTCACGAGGAAGTACAAATTAGAAACGACAGTCTATTACCCAGCGCTATGACCTTCGTGATGGAACATAATATAAAAAGGCCCACAATGCCTTCATTTGAGGGAGTTAGGCCAAGGGCACAGTTGTGATTAATTCACCTAATTAATTTAGACTAAGATTATCCAAACAATTATTTCTCAATAAATCAGGGCAAGGTGTGGCAACAATTATTGTAGTTAAGGTTAAACTGAAGCATTAAAAATAAATGTTTTAATCAAGAACACATTTAGGTATAAATAATGTTGAAATTGAATAATTTACGCTCTTTTTTAAAAAAAAAAAATCCAAAACAAAGAAAAAGTCCTCTTCAAGACAATTAATTTAAAATAGTTCAATTATAGGATTTGATAAAGAAATTGGGTTTTTATACCTTTTCCTTATTTAAAAGGATACATTATTGTCATTGGTTAAATAATAGTAGCCAAGCCCGTATAAAGACTATAACTGACAGGTTTCTGGCATAAAACTATGCTTTCTGAAGAAATGTTTTCACATCAGAGAAATAGGGCAGGACTGTTTAAAGTCCCGCTTTTAATCTATTTTAAAAGCATTCCCAATGGTGTTTTACTTATGATTATGCGGTTTTTAGGCAAAAAAAACCTGTGATGTTTTCTTTGACATCGTTTCTGCAGAGCGGCAGGAGTTCAGCAGAAATTTGCCTCTGAGTTGTGGTCTGAGCTGTTGGCATGGACTAAGCCCTCGCTGATCTCTCATCATCTATTTGTTTACACTCTCTCCAGCTAGCTTACACTTCCTCAAAACCCCATCTTAACATTATTGGAGCTACAAAAATGGCAAGCATTATCAGAGCTATCCAGCTGTACAGTTTTGAGCCAGATGCCTGCTAAGACGAGGAAAAAAAAAAGAAAATGGATCTAGTTGTCTGCAAGTGAATGCATCTGAGTGGAGTGGAGCAGGGGGCTTGTGGCCTGCCGACCGTAGCATCTATGTCACACCTACAAGCTTTTTCAAATTGCATTTTTTTGTCTGCTCCTGATTCACAACGATTTGAACAGTGAAATACTCAGAAACACAGTCTTAAATTTCTATATAAACAACATGTCCTCCATCATGAAAAATGCTACAAGAACATGTTAAAAACACAATTTTCATTGGAGTGAGTCTTTAATGAACATCTTAAAACAGTAAATAATTACTCCAAAAATATAAACACCCTGAATTTGGTTTTATTCTGCTTTAACACTGCACTTTTGAGATTTTAAATAAAAATGTAATGCCCTGAGTGTCAAAGTTTTCTTGTTATTTTTCCATTTAAGCTGCATGATACTGATGATTTCTGTTCTATTTGTTTGTTACTTTTGCTCTTTGGTCTGCTGGATAGTCCAGCCAAGATCCCTTCTAGACTTTTTGGGTGGTTCAGGGTTTGCTTGTTATGTCTACATTGGTGCTTGTTAAACACGACGGGCACTGAAGCAGACTAAACAGTCCAAGTGAAAAAGTATTTTATTTGTGAATAGTTGGCATCCAACTAAAAGACCTTAAATTAAAGGAAATTGGATTTTAGTTAGTACTTGGCATCCAACTAAAAGACCTTAAATTAAAGGAAATTGGATTTTAGTTAGTCTCCAATCAATGGAGTGAATTTTTTTAGTTGATTCATTTTCTGTACATGCTTAACCATTTATCAAGCAAGGAACCATATGCCACTTCTATAATAACTTCAATTTGCATAAGGATGTAATACTGTTTAGAAGTCCTAAAAATATGTTTGTGTAATGATTTGAAGTTTAAGGCTGAATTTCTCTATACTACTGGGAGTGCCCAACGAAAGGTTAATCCTGTTAATCAGAGGAGGTGGATTCTACCTCAGCTGTCGTTGACTTATTCATTCATTCATTTTCCAATCCGCTTTATCCCTTTCGGGGTCACGGGGTTGCCGGAGCCTAACCCGGCTACTCATGGGCGAAGGCAGGGTACACCCCTGGACTGGTCGCCAGTCTGTCGCAGGGGCCACAATCACACACTGACATTCACACCTACGGACAATTTAGAGTAACCTATTAACCTATGAAGCATGTTTTTGGACGGTGGCAGGAAGCCGGAGTCCCCGGAGAAAACCCACGCATGCACGGGGAGAACATGCAAACTCCACACAGAAAGGTCCCCCAGCCAGGACTTGAACCGGGAACCTTCTTGCTGCGAGGCAGGAGCGCTAACCACTGCGCCACCGTGCAGCCCGTCGTTGACTTATATTTTGTAAAATTGTAAAAAAACAAAAACACCCTGTTATTCATTGCAATGTTGATGGTGTCATTAGCGTAAAAGAAGCTGGTTGTTTTCAGATATTGATTTTCCATGTAGTATTGTGCGGTTCAGTGTTTATGCATGTATGTCTTTGTGGTATTATTTAAGGTTTAGTTAAAAACTCAACAGGTTGTAGATTTGATTTAGTTCAAACAGCTGAAGCCAAACGCTGGAAATCTTTAACTTGCCATGCTTGATTTGAAACCACTGCATGCACAGTAAAAACTTTATTGATGGAGCTAGAAACCAGTGCAAAGTATGTGAATTGCAGCCACATAAACCCAAACATAGAAATACACAACTGATATTGAAGACCCCCTCTGATGAAAATCATGTTTTTTGAGTATTTGACATGTACACGTGGCACTTTTTCAATGAAAGAGAAGAAAAGTAATAAGAAATCATTTCATTTTTGCATTTTCGAATATTTCTCCTTTTAAATCGCTGCCATTCAAACTGTTGCAAAGATGCTCTGTTTGAATTAATGAGTCGCTGTGATGTTACAACGGCCCAAGCCACGGCCAGCAAGCCATTTAGGTACAGGTGAAAAAAGGGACACTTGGAACAGTTGGCCACACATAAAACCTGCAGACAAGATGCACATTGCTGCATTGTATTTGCTGCATTGCTGCATGTATTTTAAGTGTGTCCAAGGCTGGATTTTGTTGTTGGCCACACATATTTAAAATGAAACTTACAGTCCTGTTAGCTGTCACGCACCTACAGTGGGTGCATGAAATGTGCTTTTTGCATTTGATCCATCCCCTAGAGAAGCGGTGAGTTGCAGAAACAGCCACGCTCAGGAACCATTTGCTGGTTTAACCCTAATCGTAACCTGTAATCCTAACTTTAACATTTCCTCTGGGTTTGTGCTGCCATGAAAAAGGTTCAGCAACGGCTGCATGTATTTCAAGAATTACGTGCAAATTACTTTTTTCTTTATCCATAAGGCTCTTCACTTTCCTCGTCTGATTTGGCATCTGGCTCAAAATGATACAAGTGGACATTTCTGGTATTGCTTAGCATTTTTTTGTAGTGAACATTTACTAGCGATACACAGCTATCATCATCAGAAAGGGAGGATCAAGGGTGGGGCTACTCACCTCAGAGAAGATTTTGGAAACAGTGGCTTCAAATAAAAAAATAAATATGGCTTTATAAGACATTTAGTAAATGTAAAATGTAAATTCCCTGAATTTACATTTTCTCACCCACTAGCTTACAGCCCCTTACAACCAACATTACCGGTGTTACAAAAATAGCGAGCGATATCAGAGCTATCCAGACGTACAGTTTTGAGCCAGATGCCAGCTCAAACGAGGAAAACATAGACGTGTATGAATCTGTTTGTCTATAAGCGGATGCATCAGAATGGAGCGGAGCACGGAGCTTGTGGCCTGCCAGTTGTAGCACCTTCATCCCTGTTACAGGCTTTTTCACACTGCATTTTTTCATCTGCTCTTCACAATGATTCACAATGATTTGAATAAAGCAGTACTCAGAAACTCCTTCATTAGAAAAATACTTAAAGACCGTGTTAAAAACACCAAAAAACACAATTTTCATTAGTGAAATGTCATTGTGTGTAAATTATTTCCCGATCAATCTTCATTTAGTTTAGATTCTTTACAATAAATACACCTTTCATCTTTTAAGTCAACAAGAACATGATGACTAATTAGCACATTATTCTTAAAACACAGTAATGCATGTAAAATCCCTTTTTTGATTTACATGAACTGACTATGCACTCTTTGCAAAGAAAGTGTGAAACAGGTGCTCAGATAAATAAATCCAGAAAAATTAAATTTGGCAGCAAGGGCATTCACAAATGACCTCCAAGTTTATGACAGTATTTTCCTTGAGTCTTTGATAAAACATGGTAAAAGACATCGCTAGCAAACACAGTGTTTTATTCACATTATCATGCCTTAAAATTTCTCTTTCAATTTGTTTATGTCTCTGCCAAAACTTTCCCAACTTTTCTCGACAAATATTTTTGCGTCAGTGCCTTTTGTGACCTTTTATACTTTTTCCTAATGTTTAATTTTACTGCATCACACCATAATAACTCAAAAGAAATCTCATAAGTAAAGCAAAATTATGTTTGATGCCCTGGAAACAGGTATGATTTGGCAAATAGCTAAAGCTGCTACAAAGTGAGATTCCTCACACAGTCAAACTTTGAATAGGCTATGATGTATTGATTGAACAGACTGAAACTTGCCCGCTTTGTTTTTTTCCAAAAATGTTTTGGGTTTAAATACCTGTAAATGCAATGCACATTCTAATCAGACATTCCTGTACTGGCAGAAGAGAAGATAAAGAAGCCTACGCATTCATTCTGAGCAGCTGACATGGGAGAACCTCACTGAGCATGACTGTGGGCAGATGGTAGAGATTTTATATGGTTTATTGCTCTCACTTTCACTGGGATTATTTATTGAACTTCCCTTTTCTCCACAGCCACCCAATGCTTTTGTGCCCTTTAGCATAAAATACATTTTTGTCATGGAAGGAACACATGAGGCTGGAATTTAAGATACTATTTAAAGAAATACATTGACGGTGAATGCAGATTCCTCTGACAGCTCTTTAATGAAATACAATGACAGATTACGTTTAGGGTGTGTGGCTCTAAGAGTGTAGGCAGCAGGCAAAAGGGGAACTAGACTTCAAGTATCCCACAGGCAAAATGAAGAACAAACATGCACTATGGAACGTAGCAAAGAAGAAAAGATTATCATCTGCAGATGAAAGGCAGGCAGAGAGGGAAAGATTTGTTTGCTGCGACACAGCTGTCTTATTTGCAAGGTGTTCAAAACCACTTTTCCAAGAGGATGAAAAGATTCTTCTGAAGCCAAAAGGGTCTGCTATCATTTTTGGGCAGCTTGAGCAGTAGAGATGTTATTAGCATAAATTAACTCCCCCACCAAAGAGAGAGAACATGCTAGCTCCTTTCTGCTTTTCACACTTAATTGCCCTATTTACTGAACAGTTGCCTGTGGACAACAAATGCACACACACTCCGAGATTCATACAGGACAACAGGCAGACACAAGCCAAATAGGGCATGAGTGATCTGCAGTTTAGGTCCTTTCAGACTTCATCTAGACTTTAAATCAACAGCGCAATGTTTGATGCTGGTTTTCATGACATTCTTCTCTGAGACATATCTCACCAGCGTCTGAGTAAAAACAATTTTCATGCATGACGGCCAACACAAAAGTCTTCTTTAGAGCGGTTCATACTTGTTGCTTGCTCAGTCAATTTGTACTCTATTTTAAACTTTTCCATCAGCAGCAAAGGCTCTTGCTGTTCTGCACTGTGCAACAGCCTCCTACGGTTAAAGCTTAAAAAAGACTCACTGAAGTGACCCTGTAAGCAAAAGCAAGGTGAATTATAGATGACTGCACCTAATGGACTTCTTTTCCCAGATCTTGCTGTCTTTAGACTGACATTACCTTAAATCTTACGTTTTATATATTTAAACGCATTTAACTCCAAATGTACTGTTTTCTGTCAATAATTTTAAAGCAATTATGATGCCTTAATTAGGTGGAAGTTAAATGGACAATTTTAGCATGTAAGTGATGTAAATTAAGCTGTGGATGGTATTATTATAAATTATGTTGATTCTGTAAAGTAAATGTGGTTTTAACTAAAGGCTTATCTAAAATGTTTTTTCACAAACTCTACATTTTAATTTTTTGAATTTTTCTTGTCTTTGTATGTTTGTCTCATTTGTGATTTTTTTTCCTGTATTTTGGGTAAAAAATAATTTTAAAATGTAACAAAAATATACACACGAACACCTTGTGGTGTGTTTTGACTTTTTCTCTTTAAACAACTGTGGACACAAAAGGTTTTCGGACCAATTCTTGGTGACACTGTTAGCAAACCTTTCTTAGGGTCTTAATAACATGACTAAACATGTTGTTAAGGCATTTGGATTTTGTATATATTTTTTTATTTTTAGAATTGATAGAACTTCAGGTAAAGCTGACCTGTACCTCTTTTTTCTTTCCTCTGAAATCATGTCTTTCCACTATGTTTGTTTTTTGTTTTGGTTTTAAAATCTTATAAAAACTACATGGAGGATGGAAAACCTTTTTACTTTTTAAGCTATGTTCCCACTGCCCTTGGCAACGAGCATTTAGGCGACCACTTCCAATGAAAAGTCTATGTAAACGCGCATATACGCATTTCAGGCTTATGCGTACAAAACTGCGTTCACGAATCACAGCAGATGTTTCTATGACCGTTTTTGGGCTCTAAACACATTTATTGAACACACCTTGAAAGTTAAACCAAGTCTAACTGTGACCAATCAGGAGCTTAGATTTGGAAGTTATGTATGGATGGCGTCCCTTTTAATTCATGGAACTGACAACCATTTGGAAAATTGATCAAGAAGGAAGGAGAAATTCATAATGTTGGCTTGTGCCTGGCCAAAATTATACCACACCAAGTCGTTCATATTTTGAAACAGAGCTGTGAAAGAAAATGTATGGAGCAAGATTTTCACCGCTTTGGATATCTGCCAGTTTCAGGTAGCGTCAGTCCAGCTTGATACACGTTAAGCGTACTTTTTTTGACCGTAGCATTAAAGTAGCACACAGGTTCTCTAAAAACTAAATCTAGATCTCATGCCTTAAATTAAAAATAAATTATCTTTACCATTACTAATTGAAATAGCCTACATAAAATCATTTGGTTTTAGAAAAACATGTTCAGAAATTCACAAATGTATCTAAAATTGCTGAATGTGACAGTGATGCTGTAAATTAAACATTTTAACAAATTCCTCAGTGTGTGCTCTAAATGTTTTACTGCTTGCCCTTAACAAAAATGTCTGTTTTGTGATTGCACCGTTGGAATTGGATTTTAGTTTTCGGTCTTAATTTACACTGCATCTTTCAAAAAACAACAGTTATATTTAATTTAACTTAGATTTGAACTTGTTTCCACTCTGATGGTACATTTTAGATATCTCAAAAAATTAAACATGCTCATAAAGTTCAGAAGAAGGTTCAGTTGTATTTCTGGCATTTAAGAAGAACTTGTGAAAATCCCTGTTTTGTTTAGCCTGACAGAGCAACCCATTGCTGTGTGCTTTTATGTCATACTGATAAATGGCAACTCCTCTTTTTATGCAGTGGCAACAAAAAGCAGATGATTCTAGACCTAGAGGATCATTGTTTTTAGACATTTGCTAATTCAGTCGCATCAAACTGGATCTTTTCTGCCAGTCCTTTGTCATTCAAAAATACTGCTTTTGAGCCGAGTCAAATATACAACAAGCATCACCTCTTTAATATTTGGTCTTCACTATTCTTTTTTTTTTCCTTCTTTTTTTGCTCACAGTAATGTACAGCTGATTAAACTAATATCATGTTTACCACTCTGGATGGGGTAATGCAATAAAGTGTCTGCAGCCTTTCCTCTATTTTCTATTAATCAGAACATATATTTTTAAATCTTCAAAGTGGTTTTCAAACAACAGTCTGAAGGAGGGCATGAAGTTGTGCCTGCATGTTAGTGTCAATCTGGAGGCAATAAACAGAGCCCAGCAGAAGTTCAGCATGTTGGCATTTGGAAGCGAAGCTAGATCTGACAGACGTTTCTATCACAGTATGTTTCATTTTTTCCAAAACAGTTGCCCTGTAATTTTTAACTGATATATTGCAGTTGTCTTTACAAATAGGTTTAGTAAGATCATTTAGTAATTAATGAGCAGTACATGTAAGTGTCTTGCAGAAAGCTGTAAACACAGGATGTTGATTGTGAATTGAGTGTAAATGTTCTGGATGACGCCTTTTCAAGTTGCAGGTGGTTTTATCCATTATGCCTAATTACAACCAGCTGTGTGATTTTGAAGAAATCAATATTGTATTCTGTTTAAGTGTGAGAACAGTTTTGACTCGATGCCTCTTCATTCTTGGCTTTTATAGACATAATTTTGGTTTAAAGCTTTTTCACATGAGATAGAGGTAATATAACTGTATTATACTTAAAAATGCGAATTCTTAAAACAAGTAGGCAAAATATATAGTATATTTTTTATTCAAGTATGATAATGGTGTTGTATTTTAGGTTATAACTAATAAATGATCAAATAAAAGTGATCAAAAATCTTTTTGTAGTACATGTTGGGAAAACTTGATTTGCACAAAACTTAAAGCTGACCGGTGTGACTCAATTCAATCTTACACTGAAAAACATGGGCAATAAATCCAGCTAGAAATCAAACTAAAGACGGAAGCAGACCAGAACAGATGGAAACGTCATGCAGTTGTTCATTTGGGGGCAGTGGTGCCTAAAACAAGCTCTGACCTGGAAGGAAACAAGAACAAAGCAGAAAACCAATAATTCTCTTTGTCTTGAGACTATAATACACTGATCAGAACCTTCACCTCCTCACTATACCTTATGAAACAATGAGACATATTCCATAATTTTGTTAAAGACCCACTCAGATAAAAATTGTGTGATGTGTTTTTAACATGTTCTCGTAGGGTTTTTCTGATGGTTGAAGCATATATGAAGAAAATTAAGATTAAAACTGTATTTCTGAGTATTTCTCTATTCAATTATTGTGAAACAGGAGCAGACAAAAAATGCAGTGGAAAAAGCTTGTAGCAGTAACTTAGGACTTAGAACGGCGAACCAAAACTCCCAGCTCCACTCCATTCTGACGCATTCATTTGCAGAGAAATAGATCCATACCAGTCCATCTTCGTTTTCCTTTTCTCAGCTGGCATCTGTCTTAAAACTATACCTCTGGATTGGTCCATTAACTCTGGATAGCTCCAGGGTTAGATACACTCAAGTGAATTCTGATCTGGACAAATCCATTTGACTGAGACCCATTTGAAAAGGTGGTCTCAGTCTGCTTACAAATGAACTGTATTATGGTTCCATTAAGGTACGAGTGTGCCAAATCTGACCCAACTTCAAATATGACCATTTTTGTAATTGACAAGCTACCACAGCTGGGCAGAGAAGGAAATAAACAGGGCACATCTTATACCAACAACTGTTTTGCAATCTGCATTTGCCATTACAGAATAGTGAGCAGAACACGTTGAGACAGACTTTAAAAACAGTTGATTTTGATTTTCTATTTGATTTTCATATATTTATAACTGTAACAAAAGTAAAATAGAGAATAGCTTATTAGCGCTCACACTCTTGTTAAATCGGACCAGGGTTCACTTGCAAGTGTACGATGACCTTTGTTTTCAGGCAAACTTTTAACAGAGTTCAAGTAAAATTTCACACGAGCAGACTAAAGTGTATTATCCAAGGACACAACTTATTTAGAATACTGATAAAATATAGACAACACAAAATTTAAACAATTAACACAAACTCACATCTGAAAAGCACGGTAGAGGAGGTATGTTCATAATTATTAAATTTTTAGGCGATTTTCATTTCACAATGAAGGAACAATGAATGTAAATTGAAATGTATTAGAACAAAAGTTGTACTTAAAGCTGAGGAGTGGCTGGATGTTTAGATACTACAAAAGGTCAAAGACGACAAGTTAGTCCATAACAGGGTGTTGTCACAGGGTCCTCACAGCGACCAAAAGTTTTTTTTTCATCGGATGCCCTTCCTGAAACAACCATGGATTTTTTCCAGGCTGGGGACCAGCACAAGGAGACCCAGACCTAGGCCCTCTTGTGGCTACATACTTAGGCAGTAAGGGTCATGCCCAAGGACCCAAACCGGATGAAGCGCATTGCACACCCTGGGAATCGAACCTTGAATTCCTGTGTGCCAGTCATGCGCTTAACCAGCTGAGGTGGAAACATCTAGAATTACTTGTAACTTGACTTCTAAATCAAATATTCCCTCACAAAAACTGAGTTTCCCCGGCTTGTTTTAAATAGAGGCATACTGGACGAGCAGTGATGAAGACAAAAAAAATGAATAAAAAGAGCATCAGGGAGAAGGGAATGGGGTTCATGACAAGACAGCATGCAAAGGTCTTCAAAGCTGCTCAGAAAGGTCAAAATGAGTCAAGAAAGGTTCATTGTCCTTTTAACCTCCTCAACCTATAGAATATAATATGAAGACTAATTCAGCAGTAACAAAGAATTTTTCTGATGAACAAGATACGCTTTGTGCAGCAATGTTCAATTAGGTGCAATCAGCAAACTCAAAAGTCCAAACTAATTACAATGAAGCATTTTCCTGTGAGGTGACTCATAGTGAAGACATTCAAATACAAAGTGTTTTTCTCCACAAAAAGGACATCTGCATTGCAGTTTTTTTTTTTATTTCTGACTTTTCCCATGACCTATCTTGTCCTTGTCTCTGCACTACATGCTTGGCTTGGTGACAACATCAACTTGTCCTGTAATGTACAATCACATATATGTGATAAATCCTCACTGCTCTGATTTAACAACGTCCCCTTTCAACTCCTGCTGTGTCCGAGCAGCAGGGTCACTCTTAGTGACAGGGATGATTAAGGGCGGCCTGGGTGGGAGGGCACATTGCAGAAAATTGAGGGTATCTTAAAAAATATATTTAATTGCGAAAAATATTAGAAGTCAGACCAATGGAAAAAAATCAAGTTGATCAGGAGTAGGAATTAGAAAATACGGGGTAACACACAATAACTTGAAACCCAGAGCTTTTTTATTTTAGCAGAGTGTATGTTGGAGGACAATCTTTTATTTCCGTGAAAATCATTCATAAATGTCTGCGTCTTTTTAATGGGGTTGATGTTGTTTTTCTTAAAAAATGACTCAAGCTGCAAAAAATTTTTATTTATTTTTTTTTATAATTTTTTTATTATGTCTCTAATTCACTGCCCTGGAGGTTTTAAAACCAAAAACATACAACAGCAAAAGCAATGTGGATATATCCCACTGGATTTATCCCCCATTTTTTTCTCTTATTTCTATTTCCACTAAGATTAATTACTGGTATCCTCCAAAGGTTTTTCTGTAATTATTTCTTGGCTGTCAACACTCCTCAGCAGATAAAGCATATTTCAAACAATTCTGACCAAGCTCAGGTCTGTGATTCTTAATGCCGTGCACTGAATTAGCAAAATATAAACAAATCAATGTTTTTTCTTTATACTTACTTGTGTTGCACAAATTTAATGTTAAAAAAAACATAAATCAAACCGAAAATCAAACAGGTGTGTCATTTCTAGTTCCTTGAAACCCACACAAAATGGTTTTTAACACAAATATCTCAGCCTGATAAAAGGTTTTAACAGAAAAAGTATATAATGCAGCATCATATTATATTCAGAGGTAAATTAATTTCTACACAAAACACACACCTACCTAGAGATATGTAGCCAATTTGGTAAGCATGGATCTAATTCCGGATTTCACCCTAATCAAAAAAGATGTAATTAATTAATCAGATAATTCGGTGCTACGCATGGCAGGACACACATCTGTGCAGCAGTAATGGGAGGGAGTCAGACAAGCTGAGCCGTGCAGTACTAGTACTTTCCTGCTGCTGGGTTGTGGTGGAATCTGCAGCAGCTTTGAAAAAAGGTCCAGCACTTCCAAATGCCCCGATAACCTCTCATGTACTGTAGGTTTGCTCTCTGCGTGTGATTAAAGCGCGGGCTGTCCATGGGAAGGCGAGATCTGAGACCGTCTGAGGTAACAGAGATGACTTGAGGGAGGCAGAGCTTGTACAAGACAAACATAAACTGTGCCACTTCATCTGAAGACAATGGGGGACAGGACACCAAGTGTGCTCTCATCCACATCTCCATTGTCTGCCCATCTCTTTTACTCCTCCTCTGAGCATGGAGCATAAGCGGGGTGAAAGAAAAAGGGGATGGGAGGAGGTGGGGGAGCAGCAGGGGGGCAGTGGGGGTCTGGCTGTGTTCTTTCTCCTCTGTCTGTGTGCGAATGCACAGACGGTTCAGTAGTAATTTGATGTGTGTCCCCGGGGACATTTGATGGATTAAAGCTAAGCAGCTCCATTTCGCAGCACCACCTGATCTTCCACTGCCTGTGCCCCATATAAAGGCTCGCGTGATTGCTGATCTCAGCTAGTCTGACAGTCTCCCTCTCCCTCCTCTCTCTTTCTGTCTCTTCCTCACTGGTCCCTTAAGCCTGCTGCATCACAGGAGCTATCCAGTGCTGAACAGGATCGCTTTTCTTTTTTATTTTTTTTATTTTTCCGGTGGAAGCTGAGGAAACCAGAGAGTATCACATAGCATCGCCGTCCGCCTTGTTCTTCCACTGGTTTCCATTTTCTTTTTTTGTCTTATGTTTTTGACCATTTTACCCACAAGGATTACTACCAAGCCAGCTCTGCCCGTGTGCTTCCTGAGAGGGTCTCTTATTTTCCTCTCATGCGTTTTTCTCAGCACTCTGTGTTCATCCATTGAAACATGCCCCGCTCATTTCTGGTGAAGAAGATCAAGCTTGATGATTTCTCTTCATCCAACGTGGCCACCTCCAACCATCATCACCACCTGGAGGACTCCTTCACTTTTGCACGCTCCATCACAGACTCGGTGACCAGCCTTGGGGTTCGTCTGAGTGAAAATGGTGAGTAAACATGCCTCCAGTCTGAGTCGCTCTAGTTAAAGATGAGCTAGCTCTCGTGCCTGTAAACAGCTCCGCTGCTGATTTCAGCATGCCTGACATTTCCACGCAGATGGTGTCCTCTTTTGTTTTTTATTGGGTGAGATTTTTCTTTGAGTCAGCCAATAACACCCTTGTAGTATGTAAATCAAAGTGACATGTTTTATGCAGCCAGCTGATTTTTTCTGCACCAACATCCAATATAATCCTCTCTGGAGGCACCCCACCCCCATCGCTGTGCTCCCAGACTTTTGTTTTTTGACTCCAGCAAAGGACAGACACAATTCAGGTCACAGCCACGGATTAGTTTAT
>BSAI01000015.1:19598886-19809385 GCA_036245035.1 Adrianichthys oophorus
GTACAGTAAAGCCAGGAGGGAGGTGGGGAGCACGGCTGAAGGGAAGAAGAATAAAGAGACCAAAAATGCTTGGGGCAGCAGGGAGGCCGATCATGTGACCACGATTGTACAGTAAACACGAAGAAAGGCACATAACTGCACTGTGGTCAACACTCTGACCAGCCACACCAAGCTCCTGTCAGAGCTGAGAGGCAACCTTCACTTTTGCAGGCTGCTTTAAGCCTGTCGCTTCCATTTTGTGGCTATGATTAGAGCGGCTTTGTTGTGATTTCTTAAGACATTTTTGCGATGAGAGGTATTGCAGTGCACAATAAAACATTGCGGTTGATAACCACCTGTTATCCAAGCATGTCAGAGACAAAGTGGATTTAAAATCATTCTTTCAGTCTTAAGTTAACTTTTTATTTTTTCACATTTTTCCTCTTTTTTATTGTCATGTTATTGCATAGTAGACAAATCCACAAATGAAAGCAAAGTCAAAAGAAAACTGGAGTAATTCCATACTCCTACAAAGAATGCTTCTACATTAAAGATATTTTTTGATTTATCTGTGGATTTTTTTTTGTACAGTTCTCAGACCCATTGTTTAACACTATGAAACATTTCAATTACCCCATTTAATGGGACAAAAGGTATTTTTGTTGGAACAAAAGAAAGATTCTCCAGAGCTGACTTGAAAAAAAAAAGGGCAATATGAAATAATTTTTTGACATGGCTGAAACTCCTAACATCAGCACTTCTGGTACGCCGGGAGATTTCCTTTCCCCCCATTGTGGAGACATTTGACTTGAGTGTCTGTCGAACAACAAAGAGGGGTGGCTGAGAGGGTCCATTAATTACATGCTTGCTTTGCATTACAGAAATGAGTCTATGAGCTGTAAAGGCTGATACAGCGAGAGTCCTAAACAACCATCTTTGTGTCTGACCTTGAGTAATTGAAATATAGTAAACATAATTGTGCACTTATAGCATTGTTAGTCGAAAATATAGAGGCCAAACACAGAGTAAGGACCCCTTAGGTAATATTTCATGATCGTTGGTAATGCTAACTGTGGAACAGGTGGATTAGATCGCTTGTCTCTGTTAAAGCTGAAGCAGCATTTCTTCCTTAAATAGTCTGATTTGCTTTAAACGCATCTTTTCATTTTTAAGTGGTGTTTTTGTCAGAAAAACCATCTGTGCGGGTAGAAACTGCAGTGCTGCATAATACCACGTGTGCAGGCCTGGTGTTTCCCTGTCCTCAGGTGTCACGGTCATGTCTTTGGCAGAGTGGGTGTGTGAAGTGAAACCCTTGGGAATGGAAAAGCTCCACAAAGAGAGCACTTAAACTGATTTCTTAATGGCTTGTTTCTTAAAAGCACTTCAACCCTGCTCGCTGCTGTACACAGGTGACCCTTTTCTCTTCCAACACGTGTGATGCCATGTCTCCCATTATCAGCCCCAAAGAAAACTGCACTCAATAAACTATTATAGTGCATTGCAGATACTTGATCTGTTCCCAACATTATTTCTACTTTCTCCTGAACTCAACTCTTCCAGCAGCTGCACTATTTTACGGATGATAGCCTATTGATCAGTTCGAAACTTTGAATTTCATTAAAAAACAGTCAATACCTAATTTCCACTGCTTGCTGCACACAGTGCTTAGGAATGGCCTTTTTTCTGCGGTTATGCACTATTTGTTTCAGAAAAGAATTTTTGCCACATTTTACATTTGCACTTATAAAATGCTTAAGCCACAGAATCCAACGCGAGCAGGTAGAAGACGTAACATTTATTAAGCACCAGATATTTTCAGCATTTACTGAACTCAGTTTGTGTTCGTTTAGCTGCCAGCAAGCCTTTTAGCTCCTCTGGCACTGAGCGGTTTCAGATGGAAAGGAAAGACAAGAATGATGCCAATAACAATATCTCTCAGAAATGCTTTGTATTTCTTGTGCAACACATTTGAAATACTCATATCTGAAAGTTTGCTATGTCAGTTTTTAACTTGCAAGACATAGTGGCAGAAAATTTTAGTCATTTATTTAAAAAACTTAAATAATTTTTCTGTTAACTGTTGCACTTACATTTGATCCTCTGTCTTGTATTTGTACTGGTAGCACCTTTCAGAGAACAATGTTTAATCAATGAATCTGCATTATTGAAGAAGGGCTTTACTTTGCATCTTCCCGCACAGGAAACTTCTTTAGTGAGCTATTATGAAGAGCTTGTCCTTTTGTGTAAAACTGTGATTATCCTATAAACCGGTGTGTGTTTACTTTAGCATTGTGTGCATAGACTGGAACTTTAAAAAAACCATGTTTAACCTTTCTTTTAAGTGAGTCTTATAAACATTTGGCCAACCGAGTTTCTGTGCTTCCTGTCCCAGGATATATCCAGGATTACATCACACCATCTGTATACCAGGGGGAGAAGAAGATGGAGCATAAGTTGACTTCTCCGGTGTCAGACCCCCTGTACACCCAGGTGAACAGTGGAGGGGAGTACTGCGACCCTGACCTGAAACACCCTGACAGCCCCCAGTCTGGTATGACAGCAAGCGGCTTCTACACTGGTGAATCGGAGGCCCTGGCCGAGGGTTACACTATGGATGCCTTCTTTATCTCTGACGGGCGGTCAAGGCGGAAGGGAGAAGGGGAGCATCGTGAAGGAGGCTCGAGAAGCAGCAGCGCCAACGGTGGGGTTCAGGAGAGGGGAGGGGGCATACCCCGCCACACCTGCAACGAGTGCGGCAAAACCTACGCCACGTCCTCCAACCTCAGCAGACACAAGCAGACGCACCGCAGCCTGGACAGCAAGATGGCCCGCAAGTGTCCCACCTGTGGTAAAGTGTATGTGTCTATGCCAGCACTTGCCATGCACATCCTCACCCACGACCTCAAGCACAAGTGCGACGTGTGCAGTAAAGCTTTCAGCCGGCCGTGGCTGCTGCAAGGGCACATGCGCTCACACACAGGGGAGAAGCCCTTTGCCTGCGCTCATTGTGGCAAAGCCTTTGCTGACCGTTCAAACCTCCGCGCCCACATGCAAACACACTCTGCCTTCAAGCACTACAGATGCAAGCGCTGCAATAAGACCTTCGCTCTCAAGTCCTACCTGAACAAGCACTATGAGTCAGCTTGTTTCAAGGGCTCTGGAGACGAAGATGACTCTGGATCAGAAAACTAACCACAAAGAAGAAGAAGAAGAAGCTAAAATTTGAACCCCTGTTGTAGGTTCACAACCAATAACCCTGATCACTCTGCCCCCCATGCCTTTTTTCTTCCCTTTTTTTAGAAAGCAATATTTTCACCAAGAATACGTGAAGAAACTCTTATGTTTATGGCAAAGACAATTTCAAAAGATGCTGGATTTTTTCCCCTGCACAGTAGCTAATCGTCCACAGAAACATACAATCAAACAACCTTCCCCAAAATAGAGACTGTAGATGATAGCTGTACACACTTCAGCAACATGTGGGAACATGTGTACACACACACACAGACATGCATGTATACACATGCACACCACACACACCTACACTATTATATATGAGGCCTGGCATGTGAATTTTTATCAATGACTATAATGATATTGATATCAATAGTAATAATATTTAGATTCCTGGTATTTTATAGGAAATAGTAATAAGAAAAGGACAAAAAAAAAACATAAAAAGGACTAACAATGTTCTTTTGTTTTTTAGAGACAAAATGACCTCTTGTATTTTTATGCTGCTTTTTATTTGCTAAGAATTGAATTCTTTTGCAACTGCCAACATGAAGTTTTTATGAAAATGTGAACTATGACAGTATTTGCAAAAAAAAAAGGGAGATCATTTAAAAGGTAAAAAGACAAACCCTTTTTTCACACCAATGTTTCAATTCAACGGATGTTATTTTTCTATATGATTTTTCTAAATTTTATTTTTTTGTGCTTATTATCCCTTTTTAACTGAACGCATCTTTGTAACTGCGGGTACAAAAAAAAAAAAAGCTCATTTTAAATAAGCTATAAATACCACAAGTCATTCAGTTCAGTTTTGCAAGAGCAGTGATTTGAAAACACTGACCTGTTGAACAGGTCGTCGCCAACACAAATACAAAGTCTCGCCCTGATGTTCAGACCTGGACAAGAACAGTGAAAGCAAGACCAAATGATCTAATAATAAGTGCCATGTGCGGTTGACTCGTCTATAGCAATGAAAACTTGTTGTTCTTCCTCCACCGTGGTGGCTTGCGTAAACTCTGCTGCCTTTATGGGGCATGGTCCAGTCTTAACAAGCAATCTTCACCCAGTATTTGAGGTGCAGCCGCTCCGCCAGTATTACCTCAGAGTGAAGGTACGGACTCAAACACCCTCAGTTACAAAGTGACGGTTAAATTTTCGTTTGTCTTTTTTTATATGTGGCTAAAAGCTCCGCCCATGGTTTAGATGCATACCATCTATTTATCATGTAAATACTTTATTTATCTTGCTATTTATCTATTTATTTATTTATTCACATTATTTTTGTGTATTTATTGAAGACTCACCAATTTATCATGTATTTATTTCTTGTTTATGATTTAAGAAAAAAAAGAACATCCATTGATCTTGTAAGATGCTGCTGATCTTCAAAGAAAATGTTTATATGCATGAAACTGTAGACAGTCCAAGGGACTTAGTTTTTAAAGAGGAACAATGTACAGTACCAGTGCTAGAGGACTTCCAGTGAATGAATGCAGAATGGTTTTTAGTTTTGTGGCAATAACTTGACTGACAAAGCAATTGACATGTAAAACAATCACAACTGTTCTGTTTACGATCTACTTAGGGCAATAAAAAGAAACAATGAAAACAAAAGGCGATAAAACTCCTCATCTTGCTGTTTCCTAAAAGCCTTTGTCTCCTTTTGACTGGAGATGTTTGGCCCGAATTGACTTTAAATTTCAGGCAACAACTTATTTTTCAGAAATATTTCATACGAATGCATCCAGAAATGGAAAAAAACTAAATGGTAGTTGCTCTAGTCTAGAGCCACAAAAATCAAGTAAAACAAAAAATGATGATAGTTTAATTTCAAGAAAAATTTACTTTAAATAAAGAAAATTTTGGCTTTCTTTACACTGTTTATAAAAAAAAAAAAGAAAGAAAAAAAAAGAACAAAATAGTAAACCTAACATTTAAATACAGGTAAAATATTTTCTTTTCAAAATGTTTTGGGAAATTATTTTGAGGTGATGTCTCCAGAAAAGCATAAAAATTACTTTTTATTTTAACAATAACAGTAAATACTATCTAGATGTGGATTACCTCCTAAGAAAACGTTTCTGCAGGGCCATGTATAAAAAGACAATGCACAGTGATGTACTTCCAAGACCCACTTTTCTCATCCAGAGACCCTTCCCTCCTCAATGCCTGTCCACATCTTGTCCCAACTGCCCCTAAACAGACACAGTGAGCATAAGATGTGGTGAAGTGGGATTGGCGGAGGGGTGGCAGAGTGTGGGAGGATAACAGGTGTTTGTAGACAGACTGCAGATAGGGAGCGTAATTGAGTCACGGAGCGACCTCCAAGGGGAAGGTCAAGCACCAGCAGGCAAATGCACTGTCAGCGATTTGCATATTCCACCATCACAGTAATGCTGAGTTCACCCTGACCAAACATCAAAAAAAGGCAGAGGATTGAGGAGCTTCTGCTCTGTTGGTCCGCCTTTTCCTCTCTGCTTCACGACCATCCAGTCTTGTGCTGCAGTTGAATCACTGCATGAGAGCATCCTGACCACCTGTCTCCTTGATTTTCTTGCAGAACACAGTCTGGCAAATTGCTGTTTTCCTAAACAAATGTAAAAATCAATGCTTCCAAAAAGTTATTTTGCAATTTTACAGTGTGAGGAAAACACACGATGAGGGCTGAGTGGTAATAAGGCATCTAACACATCCTGACATGTCCTGTACTTGGCAGCATTAAAGATCTTCCACTAGTTTTAGGGACAAATCCATAATCTGACCCCCCAAAAAAGAAACTCCTTCATTTAGAGGGAGAGAAACATTGTTCCTCTTTGATGGTTTTGTAAATAAAAATGTAAATACATCACAGCAATAATA
This sequence comes from Adrianichthys oophorus, assembly GCA_036245035.1. NCBI lineage: Eukaryota > Metazoa > Chordata > Actinopteri > Beloniformes > Adrianichthyidae > Adrianichthys > Adrianichthys oophorus. The sequence goes on from BSAI01000015.1 coordinate 19,604,959, forward strand.
TGACAATGCATGTAGACTTTGAATTGCTCTTTTTTTCTATTCATGTTGTCTTTTTTTCTATTTAAAAAGAAAAAGGCAAAATACAGGTACCAACTGTAGTCTGGGTGACAATGTAAATCAGGGAGTGTCTTGATTAAGAAGCAATCTCTTATGAGTTCAAACTAAAACTTCCAACTCTGTGTACTCTCAAAGATTTGATCATTTCTGTATATTTATTCTGTTCTTCGTTTTCTTTTGATTTATGTGCCCGGCTTGGCTGCGCAATGAAAAAGTGCCAAAAAGTATGATTTCCATGACAAAAGCCTTCAACATATGGTTGGCTGCTTGAAACCTTCCATATGGTTCTCATAGGAGAAAAAAAAACTGATTAAGATTTTTTCACTTTCTTTCTCATCTTGTCTCTTTCTTTTTACCTCTCTCCTTCTGTCTGTTGCAGATAAACATGTAGAAACTTAAGCCATGATTGCTGAGGGATGTTTGGATTTTTTTCTCTTTCTGCTACAATTAATAATGACATCAATAGCAATTATAACAATAATAAAAACAATAGCACAAGTAACCTTCAAGTCTAGTTGTACTTTCTTGTAAATAGTCAAGTTCTATTTTTTTAAACTGGATATTCTTTTATTTGTTTTTTTTAATCCTTTATTCCTGAGAAAACACACACTCACCCACGTTCTCTGCAAATGTTCACACTTAGCCAGTCTGGTGTCTGTTTGGAGTAGCTGTTAGTCAACATTAACACAGTGACTAATTATATTTAGACATTAATGTGCCTTCAGCTGCAGCCTCTTCTTTTAACTCTAGCTGAATTTTGATGACATTTAGTACAATTTCCCCGACTTCTTCTGTAATGTTTTATGGCAGTAGAAGAAATTCTTCGCTGCAGCTAAAGATGGAAATGGTCGCAGGACCTGACAACACCAATACAGCTTTGAGTAAGAGTTCTTGAGATGTTGGCGTTCTCAAAAGCAAAGGCATCTGTTCCACCACTATTAAGCCCTTCCTGGTCATTAAACTTTAATGGAACATTGATTTTTATGCTGAAACTACCATTCCTGACTGACTCAAAAGCCCAAGAAAAATATGGAACAAAATAAAAATGAATCATGACAGAGGACAAGGATTATCATTCTGGGCCCTTTCTTGATTGGTTTCCAGGGAATATACAACACTTGGATTCAATCGCTTGTGTCCTTCAGTGTCCTCCAGCAGCACAGCAGCAGCATAATGAGACAGCAGGCAGAGCGGAGCAGGGACACTGTGCTGCACAGCCCTCGCTTCATTGAGGAAAAGCCCCGACTGTTGCTTCTCTGCTAGTTGTGCCGATTAAGCCAAACGAAATAACTTTTATCTCCTCATTGTGAGTCAAGTGTTTGCGACTACGCTGTGAACTAAGCAAGAAACAGCAGCGCAGCTGATCCAAACCACCACAGATCAACATTCATGTGCAGCACTCACTCAAACTTCACCCCAGCAGATGTTGTCCCTCATCAGATATTATGATGAAAGTAAATAACTGATTTCATTACATGGCAATGGACTGTAAAATGGGGACCCATGGAATCCAATTACATCACCCGTGGGTGTGCTGTGCGTGTAGTAACAATCAGCACAGAGAGGCAGGTAGGGCGGTTGTGGCCCTGCATACATATCACTGAAACGCTCCACAGGCCGACGCAGCAGCCAGCACCGCCCATCGCCACTCATACTCACAGGTAAATTATTAAAAACAACCTGCAGAACTGAGCACGCAATGCTCACACTTCACTTCAAAGATATTGAGCTGAGAACTCCCATATCTTGTAAGAAAGGAGTAGAGTAAAAATAATGCTTTCATTTACTGCAGGGTGAGAGGTTACCACAAGGTTACTGCTCAATTCTGGAGCTACGCTCACACCCGTTTAACCCCGTTAAATGGGGAGCAACTCTTCAGAATATAGCCCTTAAAGAATGCATCATTTCTATATGCTGATTGTTCAATTATTCAAACAACAGCTGTGGAATCTGGACTTTTTACATTATATTTTTTTACTTTAATGTGTCTAGCAGGAAAATGTTGAAGAAAATCACAAATTTAATTTTTTAGATCTACCGATACTTGCTTAAAAAAAAAAAAACTGCCAAAACCAGCTTTAAAAAATATGGTGGATACTGTGTAAATTTTTTTGAACAACAAAGTAAATATTAACAGTGAAATGATACCATTTTTTTTTTTAAAAAGTCATAACATTTTTGTGGTTTTTCAAAATTTCTTCAGCACCATGTAAAATCTTTTGGTTAAGTCAAATCATATTCTATTAGGATTCATGTCCTTCCTGATTTGCTGATTGTGTGTATCCAATATTTTGAACAAAGATGCCTAATAGTGAGAGAATCAATTAACAATAATCATAGAGCAATTTTGGAAGGGAGACTGCTTAGCCCGCATGTTATCTCAGCTGCTTTTTAATTTAATGTATTCTTAATGTGCTCATCTTTATCCTTCTTAGTGCCTCTGAGTCAGCTCAACCCAGCCTTGCTTCAAGCCTCCTAAAACAGAGACCTCCAGAAAACTATTAATTAAATTTTACGATTTCCTTGAATATGTCAATAAATAATCATGATCATCTCTGCATTTCATGATTTTTCCACTTGGATTACTTTAAAAAGACCTAAATATTTTGAAATCCTGTTTTTTTTTTTATTTTAATATGCTGATTATAAAATATCTTGTGACTTTTTGTGGTTTTTATTTACATTTTTAATAATATAATTAGGTAAAAATACAAATCTATTCTTTGAAATTTGTATTTATTGAAAGTCATAAGTTATCAGTTAATTATTAATGGAAAAAGCAGTTTTGCTGTAACTCAGGAGTCTAGAGCTGAAGTAACAATAACCTACAAGTTATTTGCCCTCTGCACACCATCCAGACAGGCTACATCCACTTTGTAAACATCTGGCGCCATCTGTTGGGCAATCACAAACTTTCTACATCGGTTTATCCCCAAAAAAGTAGAACAGAAATCCCAAAAAGAATTTTCTGTTTAATTATATCCTTTAGCTGAAAAAATAACTTTTGCTGTTTTCCATTTATCTTCTAAATAATAAAAACAACATTCCCATCAACTGAAGCACAGAATAAACAACCTGCTTGCAAAGGGCTCAAAGTCATTCAACAAGAACTTATAACAATGTGCTTTAGCTCGTCAGGACCGACCGAAACTGTTGCTTTAAGAGCTAACAGTTTGTCTTTTCACATTCTGCATCACAGGAGAGATGCTCATTAAAAGCGCCTCCATTCCTCACTGTTTCATCAAGTGAGACTGCCAAGCTCTTTAACTCAGTGTTCTTGATGTTTGTGCTGTTTGTGTAAAACCCATCTGTTTCCTCCCCTCGCTGTTGGCAGAGGGTCCACCTCATCCGTATGCTTCTCTTTTTGAAGTCATGTCAAAATCTCATTTTTATGCATCTAAGATATCCAACTTGTCATCAGCACTCAGGCAAAAGTCAAGGAGGGCATTCCTGAAATAGCTCTTTTCTTCTTCCTCACACAATGCACAGCAGAAACAAGGACAGCAGACGATTCAGAGCCATTTGTAGAGCTGCAAAACCCAACTTGATTATAACTGAACAAGATTAATCAGCAGTCATTTTACAACACTTTATTTTTTTAATACAAAATAGACAATTTCAGTGTCTATTTCTCAATTTGAGTGCTATAATTTTCTATAGCATCAATAAATCCAGAAAATATTTATCTAAATTACATCATATGGAACAAAAAAAGTTTTCTATAGCCCATAACTGATTTGTTTTATGTAATTTTTACATTTTCCTCTGTGGATTTGAGTGTTGATAGTACAGCTTGAACAGTTCAAAAAATTGTGCTTCTGGCATTAGTGCAAGGTTAATGAAATGAACCAAGTGGAAATGGGAAGACAGACTGCAGCCTAATCCACACATAAATAACCTCACACCAAAGCTCCACTTATTCCTCTTCTGGATTAGATACTAAAGGAGACATTTATTTCAAGGCAAGGAAAGATCATTAGGCAGAAATCTCATTCTGGGCAGCTGCACTAAAAGGAGAAAATAATTTCATAGACTTAGGCAGCAAACGACATCAGTGAATAATCAACATCAGCGTTCAGATCGGTCACACGGCAGCGTCCACTGTTGCTAAATTCTATTATGATTTCACACATCTCACCCATCAAAAGCTATTGTCTGAAGTCAGAAAATCACCCTCAGAATAATTATCACTTTAAAAGCCTGTCTGTGTTTTATAAAAAGAGGGAGAGATGGCATAAATAAATATAGCTCCCTTTCTGTCAAAAAGCTGGCAGGTAATTTTCTCAAACTGCTGTAAGTGTGACAATCCCATAGGGACTAAAATCTAATATTAACAGCAAGTCATTATGTGGAAACTGTTCTTCCATGACCTGCTGCTGTACCTGTGTGACTATCTCAATCTGAGTAATTGAGATGTGTTAGCAACTACAATGCAGTTGTGCTGTGACAGCTGAGGGTCATGTAGAGTGTAGTGGGACTCCAAACACACCTCAACACTGCAGATGATTTGCATGTCTGATTTGCATGCGGTTTGACTGACAGTGTCTCTTCTTAACACGCCATGCTGATTTATTTTAGTCTTTGATGAGGTGGCTTTTGAATGAAAACAAAACAGCAACTTGGAGACAGCACTTAGCAGCTAACAGCCATGAGGATTTGTCACTATACTTACAAACCATATTGCTGATATTTATGCTGAAATACCAAGTCATGCAGCCAAAAGGCTGCTTTCAAACGTCAGCCGTATTTATGCGAAATAAAAAACAGATTATTACAGTCTGTACCAGATGGGAAGGCCAAAATGTTTATTAAGCTATTTATTACCACCTTAACCACAATTTCAATTTGTTAAGCATGATTTTTTTTAGGAGCGAATAATACTGATTTCACCTATAATAAGAAAGAATATATGGACCTCTTTTATGTTGTAACTGATCCCCCTGTGACTAATTATTCTCATAAAAGGCAGCAGTTCGAGGACTTTGTAATTCCATACAATTATCTGTCTTTCCTGTTCAATGAATCATTTTTAATGGTCTCGTTAAAAGATGCTGTAGCTGAGAGTTACAGAAAACAACAATAGTTGGTTTTCTTTTTATCCGATGCAGATCTTTGAAGCCTTTCCCTTACTTGTACAGAGCTGTGATCCCAGACGTCCTTTTTGTAACCACAGCAACCTGGATGCCTCCTGGAATATAATAGATTAACTCGTTAAGTTTGAAGGAGGCTGGCAACGGTTGACAATACAAAGAAATTACCTCATTAAAAACTATTGTTTTCAAAATGTACTGTGGTTTTGTTTTTCCCCTTTTCCTTTTGGTTCTTTGTAACTGCATGAGTAATTGGTGGAATTTTAATGAGAAGCTGTTTGGCTGAGAAATGTGTTTAGAGTATGTTTTACAAACAAACACATGCTCGTGGCTCCAGAGGTGTTTGTATGATAAAAACACGTTAGAACTTTTGTCCTGCTTTGTCACAGTAGTTCAAATTTATTATGTAGAACATTTAATACTTGAAAATTAATTATTTTTGAAATGCCACAAATAGTCTTTTGGATATATAAAACATTTTTAATTAATGTGTTTTATTTTTTTATTAATTTAATGCCTGGTAAAATATCAAGAAACCAGAGTTTTAAAGTACTTGAGTAAATTGAATTTATTACTTTACTTAAGTATGTTTCTTTGGCTACTTTGTACTTGTACTGAATATCAAAAATATAAGCAACTTTTACTCTCTCCTCGACTACATGTTTTGAATGAATATTTGTGCTCTTTAATCCACTACATTTGAATGGAGACTCACATTTACTCATTACGTTAACTTGAGTAATTTACTTGAGTAAATGTAACTGTGTAAAACACACTGGATGATTCTTTTTACTTACCAATACTTAGTTGCAGTGAAGTATCTATACTTTTCCCGCCTACTTTACAACAAATAAATTTGTTTAAAAAAATTTACTAAGTGAGTCCAAGTTTTTAAAAAGTTTACTTTTTTACATTTTACCTTTTGATGCTCGGCGCACCAATGACTGACAGTCAGTGCAGCCAATCATATTTCACCTTCACGAACCGGAAGTTGACCAAAACTTAAGTTTCAGGAAGTGCGCTGTCCCTGTGTAAAACTGTTACCGTATATGTTCCGTTTGGTTCAACGCCGTGCAATAGAAGCAAAAGCGGCTATTGTTTCGTATAGAAACATGTCGAAAACAGCTTGTGAGTACGGGACATGTTGTTCTACAAACAGTGAGGCTAACAGGTCGATTCATTCTAGTACTATTGGGGAGGTTCATAATGTTCCTATGAACATCATCATCAGACCCTTTCCTCCAGTGCTGGATGAGCTGAAAGTCCAGAGCCTAATGGACACTATAAAGGTAACCTGATTATTCTTTATTCGTCTTTCCTGATTATCACTTCATGTACGGCTCCCTAAATTAACCTAATAAATATTTACCAATTATTTGTCATTGGAAATGATTCCTTCATCTCTCCTTAAGGACAAATAATTTGATTATCAAAACCAGGCCAAAATACCTGTCTGAGCAATAATGTTTATTGCTTTTTTAAGTAAAGAAAAGCTATTTAATAATTTAAAGAAGACCTTAAGTAATAAATAAACTGTGGTGCCAATGGAAGCAAGTAACTAATCTATATGTTAGTTGTGTTTATAAGTCTGTTTTATGCAATTCGTTCAAGTTTTAATTTCTTCCCTCCATACAATTGTCCTATAGCCTATTCCACTATTTTAAGAGACTGTAACCTTTTTTATTTTCAATTTTATTTCCAACCTCAGTTCCAAATTATTGTTATTATTGTTATTATGTCATATTGTGTAATATGTAGCCTAGTACAAACAAACTGGTAGCCAAAAGCCTAAAGTTTCCAAATAAAAAACAAACAAAACTGCATTGATTCATTGATTGATTTGTTTCATGCAATTTGAAACACAAGTAGAAAAAAAGACAATACACATAAACATACATACATTAAATATATTGGAGAGATTCATTTATAAATTGATCAGAAAATAATGACATTATTCTAATCATAACTAGGCACACTTGCACTTAGAGTGTACACACACAAGATACTTGGAATCCACTAGATGTAAAAATTATGTAGTAGACTTTAAGTAATCAAATAAAGTTGGAATTTTTGCTTGAAATGAAGCAAGTAAGAAAACACTAATTATAAACGCTAATTGTGCTTTTGATGCACAACTACTATTATTCCTCTTTCCATCCCATGATTTTTTTAGATGCTAAAGTCAAATTGTTTTCTGTCTGGGTGGCATATGCTTGCCCTATCAATTTTTTCCTTGTATTCATGAAAAATTTGAAATTTTCATTTAACTAATAAAAGAAAATCAAAGAAGTCATATCCTGTTTTTAAAAGCTGAAACCAAAGAAAAAGTCGTAATGGAAAATCATTAATTTCTTAAGGGAATTAAATAACAGCTGATAAGACTGTGCTGTTAATCACAGAACAAAAACTGGGAGAAAGTGTCAACTTTTCATTTCTCACTTTCAGTGAATGCATTGTGATTTGACATTGTGGGTGGAAGTGACAGAGAGAGTGACAGGGTTGTATTTTTCCTAGTTGAAATTGTTACCAACTTCAGACACCCTAATATATGCTTTCAAGCAGTGAAAAAGGTGAATAATGTATATGTTCCCTTCCTGTATGTTTTTTTTTTTTTGTTGTTGTTGTTACACAACACCGATGGCTTTGCAAACTTCAGAGGAAATTATGCAAAGAGCGCATAATGGAAAATTATTGTGTTTGAAGCACTAATGTATTGTTTGAGAGACAAAAAGAGTTGGAATGTTGTGGTTCATTCAGTTTCATGCTACAAGTTTACCTGAAGCTAATTTTTGTTTTTGTAAAGGTTCCCATTCTTTCACAGCTGTTTAATTATAAAAGTGACTTTTGGACTATATTCTGAATATTTCTTAATAAATATAAAAGTAAAAACAGTTTGCATAGTTAAATTGTGTCTCTGCATACAATACTTACCCAATAATATATTTTAAAATTCCTGTATTTAATTTTCTTGTTCAAAATTCAATTTATTAAGAATAGGCCAATGCTGTTTATGAAAAGCAATAAATTTACAATTTTCTTACTTTGGTATATGTCTTGGGAGACTGGGTTAAGATAAGTAATATTTTTATCAGTAGTGTCTCAAGGTTAAAAATTACAGTTCATTCATTCATTTTCCAATCCGCTTTATCCCTTTCGGGGTCACGGGGTTGCCGGAGCCTAACCCGGCTACTCATGGGCGAAGGCAGGGTACACCCCTGGACTGGTCGCCAGTCTGTCGCAGGGGCCACAATCACACACCCATGCACACTCAGATGCACACCTAGGGACAATTTCAAGTAACCAATTAACCTATGAAGCATGTTTTTGGACGGTGGGAGGAAGCCGGAGTACCCGGAGAAAACCCACGCATGCACGGGGAGAACATGCAAACTCCACACAGAAAGGTCCCCCAGCCAGGACTTGAACCGGGAACCTTCTTGCTGTGAGGCAGGAGCGCTAACCACTGCGCCACCGTGCAGCCCATTACAGTTTAAAAGTAAATTAAAACATTTAATTAAATTGCAGGGTGTTTGCATTTTGTACAGAATAGAATAGTGCACATATGACCGAGTCCCAAAAACATATGGAGTCTGTAAAAAGTAGGGATAAAATTTTCACTTTTCCCATGATTTGGTAAAATCTTGATTTTTAGGTTTTGTTTCGGTTCGAAATAGGATACCAACAAAAAAAATAAGAACTCAGAAAAATCCTTTTATAATTTGCTAATAAGAGCGTAAAAATAACCAAAATTTCAGTTGGCTCATACTAAGCGTGGTTTGATGTAAGAAAACAATAAATAATAAATTATTCTTAAATTTAGCGCAATACGTGTTTGACATTTGCAACGTAAACATACGTGTCTGCTGCTGGGATTCAAAGATTCACGTTTCTCACAATTCAGTTTAATGTTGTGACACACAGTTTGATTTTTGATCCAGAACAGTGGCATCCCTTGTAAAAAGTGTAATAACTCACTTTTTAAAAATGGCTTAAAACAGATAACACAGTGCTAATTTCCATACATAAACATGCATAGGATATTATTATGTGTGTCTGAAAAGATTCTATTGTGGAACGCCAGTAAATAAACTTACCATTGTAATTTACCATTGTTCACAGACAGAAAAGAGAAAAATATACATTTGGAGCTCATCTTGCAAACTCAATGTCTGCATTTTCCCCAAAACATAATGGGCTATTTTCATAAATACACAATTTTTTGTCTAAGGATGAAAGGCTCTCTGATGGTCCATGGGATACTTATGATACATTTTTTGACACCTTCATCATCCATAAGCAATGCAAATTTATTGCAGGCGTTAGTGTTTGGTCCTAGCTTTGAGAATAATAAAGTGTCTAACTTGTGCACAGATGTAGTCAGCTTGGATTCTCTCATCCCCAGACCTGTTAAAGTCACTTATCATACTGTCTGGGATGGGAGCATTACTCTACTCTGATCAGTTGATTTTCATCCCAGTTAATTTTTTTCTTGTTTACCTTTTATCTTCCTATGTACTGTTGCAAAAAAAAAAAAAAAAGTTTAGCAGAAAATGCTGTTTATGTGTATTGTGCTCTTTAATCTCAGCTTCCATTAAATATGGGAGAAAATAGGTCATTGAATATCTGAATTCTAACAGTGTATTATTTTGCAATCAAAAGATGTAAATAGAAATAATAGAACATGCTGTAGCTGATTAGGTTGACTTTCTGGTTGTTTTACTTTTAGGAAACAGCAGACATCCGTGTTGTTCCTCCTATTGATGTGCTCTGGATCAAAGGAAGTGAGGGAGGAAATTACTACTATTCTTTTGGAGGTTGTCACAGGTTTGCTGCATATCAAAGAATGAACATGCCATCCATCCCTGCCAAGATCATCAGATCAAGCATGTCTGACCTCAGAACTTACCTGGGAACTTCAACACCTGACCTACGGTGATCCAGATTTATTTATTTATTTTACTCCCCATCTTTTAAGACAGTCCTTTGGGGCGGTCTCTGCAGATCACAAGATTTACCAGCAGGGGGAAATGTAAGTCTTTATTGTAAACACTCTGGGATTTTGTTTTTGTAATTAAAATGTCTAAACTTTATTTATATTAAACCAGATTTTTTTTCATGTTTTCAGAAATCAATTAAGAATCACTTAATATATATGTTTTAATGTTCTGTTAAATTAAAAGCAACCGTCACTTAAGTGGTTAATATATTGAAAAAATTGCAAAGATAATCTGAAAAGTTCCAGACATATTCACTCTAAACATTTGAAGTATAACCATAAAAATGTGATAATATAATCAAAATGTTGTTGGAAAGATGATAATGAAATCAGCATCATAAAAAGAAATAGAAAATGGGCATGCAGATGACAAAATCAATGTAATTTAAAAAATGGATTCACCAGTTTCTGTTGAAACTAATGTTTTTGGTCAAACATCTAAAACAAGGAACTCAATGGTGAAGGTTTAAAGCCTTTTCTTGCTTCTGATAAAACATAAAAAATGAAATTGTTTTTATTTTGTTTTGCAAATTGTTGCATTTATTCAAGATATGAAAAACACAAGTTAGCAATTTATAGAATTTCCACTGCATCTATCCAAACTCAGTCTTGCTCTTTATTTGTTCACCATAAAACATTATATTTATGCCTCTATAATATATATGTGCTTACTATCCATGGACAATGAACGTATTTGATGCTAAAGCTCTGATTTCTTTGAAATTCTCAAAAAACTAATTGCTGCACTTTTAGCAACCCTTCTCAACTACAAACTAGTTGGATCAAATCCTGAATTATTTTTCTGCACCATCATTACAGATTGCAGTGCTCCTCATCAGCCAAAGATACTCCTCTTCTTCCCTCTGGGGAAAGAGATTCTTCAGGAACACAAACAAACCTGGTCATTTCCAAGGTCAATAGTACTGGCATAGTTTAACATATTTTCTTTCCTCTAAAGAGAACATATAAAATCCAAACAATTTTACCTCCAAGATTTTGAAATGCAAAAAAGTTGAATTCCAAGGGATGGTGTTCCCATAAAAAATAGTTTATCTTTTGCAGGATATTTTAAATGCATCAACACTAGTTTGACCATAGAGGTGCCTGCTAATCATCTTCTCATCCAAATGACATCAAAGCTTTTTCTGAGAAGACTTGTTTAAGGAGCTTTAGTGTCACAGAGGTCTCCTGTTTTCAAAGGTCTCTCATGTCATTCACCCACAGTCAGTTTTTATTGACACTAAAGGAGCAGATGGTTTGCAGAAGGAGCTGTTTAGAACATCAGGCTGACAAAATGCACAGTGCTGTCAAATGTCTTAAGGTTTAGCCTGTTGTCAGACAGTATTTTGTCAAGTTGCAGAAAAAAGAAAATTAAGCAAAAGTTTTGTTGTCATACTGTCGTAAACCAATGGTGCACTATGTAAATTCCATTTCGTGTTGGATTATAAGTTTCACTTTTTACCTGTCCTGCTGTACCAAATGGGGTTTTTTAAAGAATGATTTAATCGAACAATAAATGGTGTAATAAGTTATTGCACAACATTCATACATGATGACTTGTTTGTTGTTTCTGACCTTGACTGGCTCCACTTGCTAAATCATGTTAGACAGCAGCTCCCCTGCCTCTGTTTTAGAGGAAGGAACTGCAGTTTTACCGAATAATATAAGTAAAATACAGATGAGGCCTTTCCAACATCAAGCCCTTCACAATGCATGCTAAGAGCTGCTTGACAATCTCCCTCTGTGACCATTGAGGAAATGAAGGGCGACCTGTGGCAACTTTTACCGACTGGCCCTAAAGGACTCTAAATTTCTTCTCTGAATCGTCGCGTGTGAGAAGATTTCCTGTTGCTCACTCACTGTCTGGAAGTAACTGTATCCTCAAAGGATTTTTGACACGCAATACGGGTTTGAAAAAAATGCGCAGCACCTGTTGCTCTTGCGAGTGGTTTCCATGGGTAGCTTTGCACATTTTATCTTTGGAGATTATAACTTAGCAGGTTTTTTGGGGGGAGGAGCTCAAAGAGTTTGGCATTTTTGGGGCCACCTACAAGTTTTTGGGTTTCATATTCTTCAAAGGTGCTTCTTCAAAATTGTCTATTTTCTGGGTTCGATGATTTCAGTATTGTTTTGAAATAACATACATTAATCCTGGCTTTATTTTGAGTTTTCTCCGTTTTTTTTCTTTCTGTTTGTGGGGGGGTTTACTTTTATTACTGAAATGTTAATTAAGTGTTAAACCGTTAATGTAATGACATCTGAAATGTTATATCTACAAAAGTAAAGATATTTCCCTTTTTTCTCATTCATATTATCATTTATTTAGTTCTTGTTATGTTCAGTAATTATCTATTTTTTTTAAAAAGTTAATATTAATGTGTTTTCTTTTTCTACTTTTTAACAGGATAAAAGCAAAAAATATTGCCAAAAACTGGCACCAGGATAGCTTTTTTGTGTGTGTGCAAAGCACTTGCTAATTTTGGAATAATAGAAATAAAAGAAACTTGTGTGCAAGAGTTAATAGAAATCACAAACATCATAAATAATGGCTGCAAAGTTTTCAAATGATTAATAAAAGCCAAAACGAGACCTAATGTTTGCCTGAACTCAATACTCAATTTACAAGGCAAACCATATACTGTTTGTTATTATTTTAATTAGAAGCATATCAGGTGATCCAGGAATTCAAAAATAATCCAGGGAATAAGTTCTGTATAGTCAAAGGAAAAGAAACCATATAATTTAGTTTTCTTCAGAGACTACAAAGGCTGCCAGTAAGTATAGCAGTATGGTGAAAAACAAGCAAACTTAACCTTAAATTGTTACTCGGGGACTGGTGTAAGAAACTGGAAAAAAAAAAAAAAAAAGAGCATCATCTAAGATCCCACAGATTCTCCAATTATTACGATTTGTGACAGCATAGTTTTAAGAGGCTTTAAGGCAAAAAGTTTGTTACTCTGTAGAACACAAAAGGCGCAGTTCAGGCTTACAAAGATGCATCTCAATCAACCAAGATGTCAAGATGTGCAATAATATTTAGGCGTAAAAACAAAATGGAAATCTCTAAAGCAACGTTCAAACTGGGCATGGGATACTCTTTTAAGAACGTGCTGAACGTGGAGTCTTAAAAGGGCTTTTTAGGATGTCTACACTGGACCTTTGCTACCCAATACTAGAGCACGTACCTACAGAAGAGGCTTGATGTGAGATGTCAAAGCGATGCAAATCTCATGAATCTTGATGCAGGGTTTTTCTTTCACAGCTCTTTTCCAATTTATGAAAGATTTGGTGTCATAAAATTCTGGTCGGGCACTTTCATGTATTAAACAGGATATTATCCATACGTCACTACCAAATCAGAGTCCCTGATTGGTCAAAGTTCAACTGGTTTAGCTTTGACCACTCATTCAATGGCGATGAAACCCAAAAACAGACTTAATAACTTGCATAGCGACACAAATGCAAGAGTTCTGAACGTGGAAGCTTGAAAAGCACATATACATACTTTTACATAGACTTTATGATGAAAGACGCAAGTTTCTGAGTATTGACTGTATAAGAGAGAACTTTTCAGGGCGAGTGTGACATCATCCATAAAAAATGCCGTACTTCTAGCTCCAGTGAAATGAAGTCATTTCAGTCACCATTTTTCTGTGATACAAGCGTCACCATGTTGGAGCCAGGCAACAGTGATTGGTCCGAGCCGGTCTGAGTCATCGCTTCTATGGCAACTACTGTCACCAATCATGAGTGAGCTTGTTCGAAGTCCACACCCCTTTCACTGAGAGTGGACTTGGGAGAGTCTGTCAATCAAACATTTGAGGTGGTGCTTCATAAAAATCATGAAAGCTGAAAACACGTGGCTTAATAGACGCACTTAAAATATTTCCTATGCCACTTCCTGTTTTTACAACTACCCTATAAAATACCCTGTGAAGCAACAAATACCCTTAAAACAACTAAATTTAGCTTTGGGTACAATTAAAATGTGTGTGGACATGCAGCAATGTACATGTTGGCCGCACGTTTCCATCAGTGTGAATAACATCAGCCAAATTATGAAGAGGAAAACAAATACAGTTAGGTCGGACATTTATTAAAAAAACATATTGAAACAAATTTTCATTGCAATTGGTAAAGTTACCTTTTGTTGTTTACATAAAATTACGTTAAAGAGCATTCAGCTGTCAGCTTTTCCTGTCTAGATCTGTAAACTGTAAGTAACTTGACACAGTGGTGGAGATGTCGCCGTTTCGTCTGACTTCACCGTGAAAAGGACCTATTCTGGTCTATGTACGTTTGCAGACTTTTCATTGAAAGTGTCCGCTTGAATGTGAGTCAATGCAGTCGGGGTGAATACAGCATGAAACCCGACTTCAAACTTCCATAGCAACACGTGAACCCGAGAATTTTTGGACGCAGAAGCCCGGAACGCGGGGGTTTTCATTGAAAGTGGTCACTAGAACACGAGTCGGCAAGGCTAATGTGAATGTACCTTCAGAGTTTTGAACACAGAAGCCCAATTTGCACATGTACTTTACTTTTAGTTAACATTTACCTTTCTTTGGAAGTGTTTGAACACGCATTGCCGAGGTCGGTGTGAACATAGCATCATAGACATTATCCACAGAGCTACAGTTAATGACTCACCTTCTGCACATTTCCCACCAGCTGTCAAGCAGAGGTGGAAGAATAATGATTTGTTCTTATTCTTAGGCAAATTGCAGTCAAAAAGACAAATTATTCTATTGCCATTTAAAATATGCTTATTTATGTACCATTTTATATTTTAATGATAGGTCATATGATCATTTTAGAGTTTACTTTCTTCCTCATTGATCTCTCATTAAGGTTGTCAAGTCTGTAAACATGCAGGAGGAAAAAAGTTTTAAATTATACAATAGGTTTTTCTGAAGCAATTTTGACTTCCTACTTTAGTCATGTGACTTATAATAGATGAAGCTGTGACATCTCAGTTCATCGTGATGCAATTTGCCCCAGGATATTTTAAACCACTGAGCAGACAGCTCAACAGTAAATGAAAATGGTGGGATGTAGCATTTCTTCAAAAGTCGACAGCTATTCCTTTGAAAACAATCGACCCCCCATTTTTTTTCATCCTAATAATTTTTGAGGATGTTCTTTTTTTTAGTTTTCCAAGCATTCATTCTTCCCTTAATTTGACTGAATTAAGCTGAAATTTGATTTAAAGGTTCATCTGAATAATCTTCTAGTCAGTCAATTCAAACTTGTATATCATTATTTCTATATCTAATCTATATATAGTTGTTAAAAATAGATAGAAACATTTCAAAACTGTATTTCTTGTCATTATGAGGATGATGATGATGTAGAGAAAAAAAAGACCCTCAAAATTCAGTGTCTCTAAAAATGAGAAAAACAAATATGTCGAAAACTCGTGATCACTCCCAAATCATTTGATACACCATAAAAAGAACTCATGCAATGTTTTTTTCTGTCTAGGTCAGTGAGTTATGCAATCATGGTGCAGACTCACACGTCCACAAGACAGTTAACACCCTTCACAAAGAGGGGAAACCTGAAAAAATCACTGCTAATCAAGCTCTTAGTTCACAGTGTTTAACCCAAGCAAGTAAAAAGGAAAAGAAAAATGAGTGAGTAAAAATTTTTGTTGGAAAAGGTGCAACAACAACAAGGATGTCTGAAGCCAAAAATGTCTCACCTTGGATGAGGAGAAAAGGAACTTGACGTTGGTCAATTGTCCATAGTTCTATTTTTGTATGACAGACACATTTTTTTCTATTTTATTTGGAATTTGAGGTCTCAGAGTCTGAAGAAAAAGTGGAGACCTTGTTTGAAGTACAGTGTGCTTCCACAGTCGGCAATGGTTTGCTGGTGTTGGTCCTCTGTTTTCTGAAGTCAAGAGTCAATACAGCCAGGCAATCCTGTAGAATGACATGCTGATTTTTGTAGACAAACCTAATTTAGAAGCTGATTTTATTCGTTTAGTTGGTAACTGCCAACACTGCAAAGGTATCAAAAGCTGCTTCGGTAACCACAATTTTCCGATGTTCAGTTCGGAAAATGAAGATGGACTGCTGCCAGAGGGCTGCACAGTGGCGCAGTGGTTAGCGCTCCTGCCTCACAGCAAGAAGGTTCCCGGTTCAAGTCCTGGCTGGGGGACCTTTCTGTGTGGAGTTTGCATGTTCTCCCCGTGCATGCGTGGGTTTTCTCCGGGTACTCCGGCTTCCTCCCACCGTCCAAAAACATTCTTCACAGGTTAATGAGGTGTGAATATGAGTGTGTATGGGTGTGTGATTGTGGCCCCTGCGACAGACTGGCGACCAGTCCTGGGGTGTACCCTGCCTTCGCCCATGAGTAGCCGGGTTAGGCTCCGGCAACCCCGTGACCCCGAAAGGGATAAAGCGGATTGGAAAATGAATGAATGAATGAATGACTGCTGACAGACACCAGACCCAACAGATTACCTGTACATAGCTATCAAAGCAACCCGGACTTCAATCACACCTAGACACTCCTACAGGGTGTTGGCCATCATTGCACGGCGCATCAATGCAGCAATTCATGTATTCAGAATATTCAGAAGCCATACATTTGTGTTGACATTGTAATTTTATATGACTCAAAATTTTAGGCTTGTATTATCTGTGTAATCATTGGAATTAGTAGAAATAAATGCTCAGAATATTTCAGTCTATGTGGAATGATTCTCTCTAAATGATGAGTTTTTGGGATGCCCATGTGCAGAGGTGGAGCTGTTGATCTCTGATTGGAAGATTGCAGGTTAGATTCCTGCTTTGCACACCCATGTGTCAAAGTGTCCTTGAGCAAGACTGGTCGTTGTTCGGCAGCGATGCCACCATCAGTGTGTGAATGTGAGTGTAAATGGGTGAGTGGGATTGTGACTGTAAAGCGTCTTGTGCCTTCTAGGAAAGTTGTAAAGTACTATATAAGTATATGTCACTCACTCTTTGAACTAACAAAATTGATTTTTTTTTTTTGCAAAACTCCTTTTTTAAATACTTTTAAGTTCTGGTCAGTCAGAAAGAGAAATTGTATTGGATAAATCCCTAATTCCAATAAACCTTATTTTGAAAATCCTCACACCCTGTAGATTATTATTTCTTACTCTATTTACTCTATTTCTTTTTATGCAGGCTAAATTTGCAATTTGATTTGTTTTTTTTAATGTTTCTTCCTTTTATGAAAGAACTACATAAACAGCCACATAAAAAGAATTTAATACATCTTTCAAATATACACAAATTGCAGAACTATGATCCATCCATTTTAATCCCTTTTGGGGATTAAACAGTGTTGCTAGAGCCTATCCCAGCTACGGTCGGGCGAGCACAAGGCACAAACTGGACAGTTTGGCAGTCACAACCACACACATTCACACCTAGGGACCATTAAGAATAATTAATTAACATACGAAGCACGTTTTGGACTGTGGAAGGAAGCCAGAGTGCCCAGAGAAAACCCATACAATGCGAAGGAGAACATATCAACTCCACACAGACAGAACCCCTCCATGATTCAAACCAGGACCTTCTCACTGTAAGGCAAGAGTGCTAACCACTACACCACTGTGCAGCCCCAACCAAAAATGCATTTAACACAAATTGCTAATCAAAGCATGATTCTAAAGGGGCAGACAGAAGATAAAAAAAATGTCTACCCTCCATTTAATCTTAATAAAAACACAATGATCTTAGATGATCTATACAGCCATAACTTACATTGAGATTGAGGACTGTTGTCACAACTGTACATGCATTTGACATATTTTTAAACAGTCTGTGGCACTCTTCCTGGGCTTGAATTCGTGTCATTTGCTGTCAAAAAATATGTGATCATCTAAAAAAGTTTCAGAATTGCAGCTTAAAACATCAGCAACTTGCTGCTGCATTAACAAAAGATGTGACAAACCTTTCCATCCCTCCCTATCTTTAAATTTAAAGACCCAATTCATGGTTTTTACACTCAACTATATACTGTGGACAATCTGATCTCTGTCTAGCCCCATATTTGTAGCATTTGGGGATGTGTTTCAGTTACATTTTCTTGCAGGCGTTTAGCTCTGACTGTTTGACTTGATGAGGATTTCTCACAGCTTCCTTCCGGAATTTCCTCAGACTACCGTTGGCTGCAAGCGTGTAATTTGTGCCAGATTTGCAGTGTTGTATCCACCCTCTGACCTCACTGCACGGAGACATTGTGCAAGAGCATTTCTCACTATGTAGCTGTGAATATCTAGAGACTTGACAGCAACAAAAGATTTATTAAACAGATTCCAAACATGCATTGAGACATGTCTGTAAATTAAAACTACAACAGGGAGTTTCCTCTGTTAGAGCCTTTCTAACAAAATTTTAGGTTTAGTGGTGTTTTTCTCTAAAGCTACTCCTTCCTTTTAAAAGATACGGGTGGTTGTGATCTTTTTTTTAATTTCACATTCTTTTTGAAGAAAATTAGAAAGCTGCAAATGAGAAAAAAATTTACTTTTTAAAAATGTTTCCTTTTTTTTAAAGGCATTTTACTTTTATACACACTTGATTTAGGCCATTTTTTTACTTCACAAAACAAATTTAAAAGCGAATACTGACATTGCTTAGAACATGACCAACATTGAAAATGACTTAATGAGGAATATTTTTTTTTTTGTCACTCCAGAATTGGAGGACATTTACTCATCGTTTTTCAAATAATCTAAATACAGAATACTAAAACATTCTTGTCTTGAGACCAATTAAAAAATGCTTGAAAACGAGTATCCCCCTGAAATGCCATTTCCCCCTTGTCTCACCCACCATTCAATCTTAGATTAAACTGTTAAAATAAAATGTATCATTCATTTTTTGGTATAATATGTTTCAATTGTGCTTCTGTGGGAACATTTGTTTTAAAAAACAAAATATCCCGTGCAATCCATATAATCAGAATAAGACAATTATCATAATTGTTATTTTTTACTTGTTATTTTTTAAGTCAGTTTGTCCTCCAGGTCATCAGTAACAACTAGCAAAACAACTGCCCTAGCTTCTTGAGAAAGCTAACAATACAGATTTGCAACCTTGTTACTAGAAAATGATAGCAGGGTTGCACCAAGCTTTGAAAACAACAGATATATAATGTAATAAAAATTACACAATTGATCCTTAAGATGAGCTAATCAAGCCTTTGAAAGTTTATTACCTGTAGCAGACAATCATAAAAGTAAAGATTTACTTTTCATTAACTTTGGAGCCAAAATGTCCTTAAATTATTGAATAACTCATGTAGCATCTTCTATTCACAACTTTTCAAACTAATGTTTTATGTGAAATTTTATGGTTTATATTTATTCTTTTTTTCCGCCAAATACACTGTAACTTTAAATTATTTAGTTAATCCCAGTAGAATCTTTTAAAAGTTACTATCTATTTTACTTAAAATCAAATAATTCTGACAACAGTTTTCCTATCAGTTACTATAAAGTCTATTCGTTGTGACCACATAACAGTAAAAAACCATTAAAGTTTTTGCAGTTCACAGCCAAGGTGACCCAAACGAGACCAAAGGCGGCATTGTTCGGCTGATGATGTAGTGCTGGGCAGTGTGTTTTCAGCACAGCAGGACAGTGAGTAAGGGGCGAGTTCAAAATAAACTACAGGAAAATGTCACACCGTGCAACAGTGGAGAGCAGTCTGATGTATTTTTAATAGCTTTACGACAACAATAGAAGTCATAGAAGAATTAATACATGTTTATCCATGATGGGGTTTTTTATTAGTGAGACCTCTTTACTTTTATATTTTTACATTGATTTATTGAGATTTACTGACACCAATGTCGAGAAGTCTCACAACCTGTTGATGCTCATTTAGTTTTTGCTAGTTAAGTCGCTTTGAATAAAAGTGTCTGCTAAATGACTAAGTGATGGCCACTTAATCATGTTAGGAATATTATTATTAGAAAAAGAACAGTAATATTAAATGCGTTGAGAAATGTAGTCAAATGACCAACAAATAAAGCTACACCCCATGTGTTTACAGATCACCAATTGTTCCTCTTTTTGTATTGTGAAGGACACTGCCTACACCCTTTGGTCATTGAGTTCATGCTTAAAAAAAGACTTCACTGTTCTCTTGTTTTCGTGGTCTTTGGTGAAAAAGCATCTAAAGAAAATCTATGTTATTTTTGCAAAGTATGTAAGATGCTCAGCCAGGTTTACACTTGAGACAAAACAATTTTTTAGGAGGGATTCCAGCATCATTTTCAGACTGAAAGAGTAGAGTAGTTGTTATGGGGAAGTTCTCTGGTGTGTTTTCACCTCACAGTGATAAGGTTCAAATCCCACCTGGGTCTTTTCTGTGTTTGCATGTTCTCCCAATGCATGCGTGGATTTTCTCCTGGCACTCCGGTTTCCTCCCACAGTCCAAAAACATGCTTCTGTGTGGGAGTGATCGTGTGCCCTGCAACAGACTGACAAACTGTCCAGGGAGTACCCCCACCTTCGCACAACAGTTGCTGGGATAGGCTCCAGCAATCCCATGATCCCGAAAGGGATTTAGCAGGTTAAGAAAATGGATGGATAATAATCACTGACAGCACAGATTATTTCAAAATGTATTTTTGAAAAGTTTTTGTTACTGTCATCTGATATATGTTGTAATTGGTTGAGAAGAAACCTCAGAAGACCATTTTTGGTGAGAACAAATCTGACAGTATCAAACCATGAACTGCAAGTTGAGATTTTTCACGAGTAAAGTAACAGTTTGAGTATGCGGTGACCGGAGATTTTCTCCCAAAAACCAAAGATCTTTTTTGTAATCAGATCTATACATGCAGGAAAAGCGGAAGAGCTGGAAAACCATCCACCCCGTTGGCTCAAGGACCTCTGAAGCACATGGCATGGAGCTCAGTGGGAGGCAAACATAACATGCTTTTGCCTCATTGGGATAAACGGATGTACTTGTTTTGGAAATAAACAAAAGTATTTCACTGTTCCGTGTCTGACAGATGAGAGCTGTCAACAGCAAACCAACAAAAACTCACAAATATATATTAAAAACCAGATTAATGATGACCTACAGAACACTTATATGCAGTATAATCTCATGCTTTAAGTGATTTTACTTTATTTTTTCCTTGGTATGTAACTGAATCAGCTGCTAACTGCTTTGGTTGCAGATATTACTCATTAACTTTTATTTTGAAGTCTTAAGTTTTGCAGGGTCCTGTTTTCAGTGCATGTCCCCTGGAGGATTTCAAAGACTCCTGCGTTGGCAATTTGGATAACTGTTGATGCAGCTGAGGCACATTGAAGTGGCTAAAAATGCTGCCAGCTTCAGGCTATTGGTGTGGCTTTTAAGGGCTAAATCATCCATTTGCCACCACTTTGTTTTTTTAAACTCGGGCCAGCAAGCAAATAAATCCTTGTCATTCCCCCATCCTCTGTTCATTGTTTATTTACCCACACTTAACTTTCTCCTGCTGTCTGAACAGTGATCCTTACGACCCGCCAGCAGCCTTTAAAGTCGAGACACAACATCAAAACAGCAGGATAAAACGCTTCAACTACTATGGAGCTTTTTTTGTTTTAGTGGTGTAATGATGCACAGTTGATATGAATGCCCAAGGAGAGGATTAAAAAGAGAAAAACTTTAACAAATTCACTGTAAGCAGCCAGCAAAGGGAAATCACAGCAGGTGGCAGGACTATAAACATGCCAGACAAGACAATGAATGTGAAGAGAACTAAAAGCAAACATTAGTCCCTAAATGCTCTTAAAACATTCAAATGGTTAACTATAAAATGAATGGTCAATTGTTAGAAATGTTCAGCAAGGTATTTGGAAAGTATGTGCTGTACTTTAAATATATTTTAAAACTCTATATTTCAATTTAATTAAACATTTATTCCTGTTTTTTAAAAATAATTTTGTGCGGCTTAAAATCCTGAGTGTTTTCACTGTAGCTAAAATGCCATAAATAATTTTAAAAAAGCAATTTGTTGATTTATTGTGACCTTTTACATCAAATGAAAGTGGATCAAACATTTTAACAATTTTGTGTGCAGACTTTATCTATATATCTATTTTCTTATGGAAAAGTTAACCCAGTATGATCATTTCTCACACGTTTTCACCATAAGTGAATATTTTGGTTTTTCACAGACTTATCCAAACATTCATGATCCTGAAAAATATTGACCTAAAGGCAACACAAAATCTCCCATAAAAGTGTTTGCTGACATAAGATCAAATTATCCTACAGCAAAGCCAATTACCAACACTTGAGTTTGGCTTTTAGACCTGTTGATAAGTTGTTTTTTCTTCTGTTCACGCGCAATCATATGATTCCTATTTCTCCAGAAAAATCATCACTTTTAGATTTCTTCCATCACAGAAGCTTCTGAAACTACAACAGTTAAATTCCCCCAAAAAACAAGGTTAGACATTTGTTATTCTAGTTTGTGAATGTTTCTGAACAAAAACGTTTTTTTTTTGTTTTTTTTTTATCCTTTATCCATTTGTTGGATGCAGCTCTGAAAAATGGACCAAGAAAAAATATGTGCTTTGAACAAACTCAAATTCCTGTTATTACTTTCTATCAGTGGATATAGTGTAAAGTGCAGAGAGGAAAATGTACATTTATCCTCCTGACTTTTCACTGAATTCCATTGCTTTAATTTATTTTATTGACATTTCATGAATTTATTTTTGACAAAGTCCACTTTTTTCATCTTATGTAATGAATTTTTATGTTTTAGATTTAATTGTATTTCTTTATTTATCAAAATTATCAAAAGTACATATATATATATATATATATATATGTGTGTGTGTGTCTGGGCTATTATTCTTATTTTTTATGTAAAACCTGTAATTTGCTTGATGTATTGTGCAATAAAACCCACCTTTTAATATGTCTTTAATTCTTGTTTAATTGTTTTGATCCTTTTTTATGTTTTATCATTGTGTTATGTGTTGTTTTTATGTTGTTGACAGCACTTTGGGCCTCCTGGATGGTGGTGGAATTGGGTGCTCTATTGAATATATGAAATTAATTTATTTTTATTTTTTATTCACCCCATTAATAAAATCTCTTATAATGTAGTTGTATGACAGCCTACTTGAAATATATATATATATATATATATATATTGGCCATTCAATATTTTCAATAAAATGAGTATTTTGTTCAATTCTGCATTTAATATTTGATGTTTTCATTTGCTCTTAGATTTTACACTTGTTTAAAAGGTGCAGCTGCCAAAACTACTTGATAAAATATTCCGGTGTAATAAATATGTTAACTGTGATTAGTTAATTGTGATTGTCTGGTTCATTAAAAAGAGTCAAATCCTGAGTTTTCCTGATCATCTGTGGTCACTTCAGGGATTCTCTACTAAACTTAAAAGGCATGAATGCTGCGGTTTGTGACTTAAATATTTGCTTAATGTCTACTTTATGGACACATTTCAGCTCTGAAGCTTTTATAAGTCTGCGCTGTCAGCTCCTCCCATCCAGCTATAAGAGGCCAGCTGACCTGCTGCTCTACGTCCATCGTGCATGAAACCAAAGCAAACTGGCTTGTGAAAAAGTAGGTCATTCTAGCTTAAAGAAACGTCTTTTCCTCTGTTGCGTTCTGCGCCGTTTGGAGATGTAAGGACGAATCCCGGGTCTGGATTTGGACCGCGTGCGCACCCGGATTTTGGAGCTGGTAACTGTGCATCATGACTTTCGCCATGCTGCGGCCCGTGGCGACGCACTTGATCTACTCGGACTTCACTGTGACGTCCGAGGACGACGAGAACCGCAGCGAGAGCGACGGCAGCTCGGAGCAGAGCTATTGCGGATCCGCGGAGAAACGGCGGCGCGCGTCCAGCAAGCTGGAAGGAGACACGGCGGTGGTGATGAAGCAGAGGAGCGCGGCCAACGCGCGGGAGCGAGGCCGGACCCAGAGCGTCAACACCGCCTTCACCGCCCTGCGGACTCTCATACCCACCGAGCCGGTGGACAGAAAGCTCTCCAAGATCGAAACTCTCCGACTGGCCTCCAGCTACATTTCCCACCTCGCCAACGTGCTTCTCACCGGGGACGCCTGCGCCGACGGACAGCCGTGCCTCGGCGACCACGCGCAGGGAGAGAGCGTGGGGAGGCAGCCGCGGACCATTTGCACCTTCTGCTTAAGCAACCAGAGAAAAGGGGTAAATACTGCGGTCATAGCAATGTTTAAACAAACAAACAAACAAACAAGTTAAGTGCGTAAACTATGGCGCGTTCCATTACGCACCCAAACTCTCAGCTATGTGCGTAAAAACTGAGTTTATCTGCAGTTTACATGGATTTAACTAATTTTGAAGTTGCTGAAACCCTTAAAATCCCCTCACAGATGGATGTTTTTCCTTAACACCTTCACATGGTGTGACCACCAACGCCCACAAATACTTAACTGCGCTCTTAAAACACGGGTTATTTCCTTTAAGCCAATTCTTGGGTCGTTGTGTTATTTTTCGAAGGAATACTATCTATATACTTTTTGTTATAGTGGTTTCATTTGAACCCAATTAAAATTTTTTTCATGAATTAAAATAACCCAGAATTTTTTAAATTTTTTTTTTTACCTTGGAGTTGGGTTAAAAACAACCCAATTTGGGTTATTTAATGGATTTTTTTTAAATTGTGTGGTTTACAAGTACAAGAGTGACTTTTGAATGGATATCTTGCCGAGTCAAGTGTGCTAATGCTGTTAATTTCCTGTTCTCCGTTACAGATAAAGGATGGAAAGGACTGCTTGAAAATGCGAGGGCTGGCTCAGCTGAGAATGAGGCGCTGAATGATGACCATGGAAACATGAGCAACCTGCAAATCCTCAAAGACTTTCTCAGGGAAGAGTGGAAGCTGGTTTTACAGACGTGCGCTGCACTCTATGCTTTGTGCACACGCTGGATGAAACGGTGGAACCAAATAAAGGACTATTTATTCTTGATTCAAAAATCCTTAGGGCTTTCAAAGATGCAGTGCATTTGTTTGAAACATTTGAGTTTTGGTTGTGTATTTGTCATTTTGTCTGGCAGAAGTTTTAAATAAAGTATATTTTATCAAAATAAGGGGGATCTTTGTTTGAACCGCTTCACAGAACCAGGCAGGACTAACAATTTTTGGCACATAAACGTATTGGATGCTGTTATCTAAACCCTCCACATTTGCGATGGTCTTTAATCGCTGGTTTTGTTTTCTTCCTTCCTCACAAACAAACACACATTTCCATAGTTTCAAACACTGCTGCCAAAACCTTGTTGGGGAATTCTGTGCAGTTACAGCAGATGGTTTCTGGTGTCATTGACTGGTGTGTTTTTTTCCCCCCCTGAATCTCACCACTGCTGTTTTTTGAAGTCTGTTTTCGATTAGTTACGGCAAATAGTAGCCCACACTCTGCTCCGAGCCCCAACACAGCTGTTGGTGTGTCACAGGAATAAATCACTGCTGTGGGCCCACTGGACAGGGAGAGATGGGGTGAAGGATCAAAGGTCAAAGTGGAGAAATGAAATGAAGGGAAATTTAATGAAAGAAAATGACGCAAAATTGTCTTGTTGGGGGTCCTTTTGCTCACATACTTTGGTTGAAGATGCAGTCTTATTTGCTCTAAAGTGGTCTCCATGGCGCCCAGCACAAACCGCTTTTTCTGTTGAAAAAAGTGAAAGGAGAGCAGATTCTTGGCGCAGATTTGGATGCTCGTCGGCCTTTTGAAGTCTCTGCACCCAGACAGCTGGGCATATCCGGCTGAAATGGGTAAATCGGGCCTCAAAGTGAAAGGAGCTTCCTTGGTGACACAAGTGGTGGTGTGGAAAGAAAACTTTTAGTGAGATTAAGGTGTATGCAAGGGGGTCGGAGCTTCCCTCCATATCCTTCCCCCACCTGCCCGGTCAAGATAAGTCCTCCATGTACGGGGATGCAGGCCTCTTCAAATGGCTCCCTGAGGCCCCCCGCAGCAGGAAGATGTCACGTAGGCAGAGGAAGAGAAAATAACGAGCAGCCGACCTCTCTGAGGATCTCTCTGTGCGGTGGGCTTTGGGTCATCGCCAGTCTTGACATCATCTGTAGCTCTGACCCAGATGTACAGCTCTCTGGTGGTGCTGCTCAGAGCAAGAAATTCAACAGTAAGTGTTTCGCAAAACCAATGGAAGACTTTTTGGCTTTTTTTTTCTTTATGTTTTTTTAAGCTAAGAAGACGTGGAGAAAAAAAAGATAAAAACTAAATATCAGCGGAACTGGGTTCAAATAAGACAGGCAGGCATGATCAATGTAGATGTGTTTGACACATCCGGCTGGGTCTAGACAGAACATCTGGGGACCATAGCAAAACTGCAGTTTGGTGAGTCTTTCTTCTGATACTGTCAGTCTTAATCCCAACAGATTTTTCTTCAGGAAGGCTTTCTAGTAAATTTAACTTGACACTAGAGTATTTTTCCTTTCTTTGATTATGTTTATATGGATTAAACATAGACATTTCCTTTGTAAAAGTGTAAAAAAAATCAATCATATATTTGGGCTTGGGGCCTGTGACCTGCCGATTGTATTTTCTAGGTCATAAACGAGCTATTTTTCAAAGGACATTTTTTCATTCACTTCTGATTCACGACAATTTGAATAAAGAAATACTCAGAAATGCAGTTTTAAGCAAAATTTTCTTCATATATGTTTTGGTAAAAGTACATGGTAAAAACATGATTTTCATGGATTGGCTCTTTAACACCTGAACCATCAAGTAGAGCAGATTTAAAACTAAAATATGACATAATTCTCTGTTGAAAACTCAGTTTAGCTCAGAAACACATCCAGAAATTAATTTGTTATGTTGGTAAAGTTCAACTCGGGGATGGAAAGAGGAATCTATGCGAAGTATGATTCATTTATTCCCAAAACATGGACTGAGTCATGGTGAGCCCCTACATCTGTAAAAAATAAATAAACAGCTGAATCAGGAACATTTGTCAGGACACAAATACTCCCATCATTAATATGTCTTTTTGTGGTAAAGATGTTGTCTCTTTAGCTGTGCAATGCTGATCCACTGCACATTTTTCATTAACTGGAAATAACTTTCATTCATTCATTTAATTATAAAATTAAAATGGCCAGAACCTTTTGACAAACTCAAACCCTATTCCCAGAGATAAACAATGTTCTGGTTCTAAAAACTTGAGTAACTTCAGAAACACATTTTTAATGTTAGTAGATTATTATTATTGAACACATAAAGAGGGGGTGCAACACACCGATAAAGAACTTTTCACTACCTTTATCTGTTTCTACCATAATATGAATCCTGACATATATGTGTTTAATATGAGTAAAGTGTTTGAATTCTTTTTTTGCAATACATTTTTTTATTGGATTTTCAAGAATCTTTGTTACATTTTACAGAGATAGTATTAGTATTATAGTATTAGTAGATATAGTATTCACTGATGGATGAAAAAATGAAGACCTTTGTAAGAAGGATTGGTCCATGTAAAATGTTCACGTTTATACAAGCACTAAAAGAAAAAAAATAAATTAAACAAAATCAAGAAACTTAAACATGCAGGAACACTGTATTAGAACCCAACCAGAACCAGGGTGTGAGTTCTCATTGTGTATCATGATAACAGCACTATTAGATGTGAATTTGCAATCCATTACATATTCATACAGTATTTACACAGTACACACGTTCTAGGATCTCACACAACCCCTGCACAAAGTCAGATCTCGATTGTCTAATGTATTCTAGCCATCCTTTCTGAACAGAATTGAATTGATCAAATTCCAACCCCTGTGAGGATGTCAGTGTCTCCATCATCACAACCCATTCAATTCTTTTTAGATGAAGTATCTCCATCTTTCCCAGGTACACAATCTCAAAGGCGAGTGGTAACTTTGTTTTCAGGACTTCATCTATGCTTTTTTTAATCTCAGTTCAAGACTAATTTATCAGTGAGCATCCCCAGGATACCTGGAAGTCATCTGCTATAATTGCACCACAAAATCTCTAGTTTGTAAGTCCATCATTTCTTTGTGCAGGGTTCAAAAATTATCTTATAATTTTTCACCCGTATTCCCTCCAAAACATTGGGTTTTCCATTGATGTTTCAAATGTCTCAATTTCCACAATTACTTCTATAATTTATTATAAATAAAATGCAGGTCCTGGCAAATTGATAAATGTTAGATTGTTTATTTTTTTTAAACACAGAAACCCGATTTTGCCAGAATACAAGATGAAAACGGACAAGAAAACTTTGCAATTTATAGTTGCACAATTGAGGAGAAAAACCACAAGATGCTTTGATGGTGAAGGATTGCTTTGGTAGAGGAGACATTCATTTAAAAAGCACAATTTGTCAAACAAAATAAAAGAACGATCGAGCCTGCAAACACAGCAACAAAAAAAAAATCCTCAAAGCGGTTTTTGTCTCACCCAAAGAAAGAAGGGGGTAAAAGAAGTTCAACTAGATGACCCAGAAACAGGAAAGATGTAAAGTGCTTTTCCAGCCTCACCTGGGACCATAGTCCGATTCCCAGATGAGCGCTTATCATCAGCATTTTGAAGCCTTGCTCTGGTTAGACAAAACCTGCACATGGTAATATTTTAATAGCCTCTGCAGCTCATTCCAGCACGCTTCAAACACCCATTGGCTGGGGAGATGGCTTTTCTCGGTCCACCTGCATGTCAAAGATATTAATGGCTGTGTGTCACTTTGTGACTTGATCCTCGGACGCCTCCCTTCCTCTTTTGCTGGACACAGCTACTTTCCACATGGAGGAGAAGGAAGTCTGTCTGCCTGACAGTCAGCTGAGCTTCTGCGGAGGGGGTGAAAGCCGTCTAAGGAGCCTGTTGCGTCTCCTCGGACATGCAAGAACAATTGTTTTCTTGTGCCAGAGTGTTTGGCAGGACCTTCAGACGGAGAGAGGATGATTGAGGGCTGCAGAGCGAATAGAATGGTTGGGTGGGGGGATGCTGGTTAGAGGAAATCCCAGAGAAGAAATTAGAGAACAATACAGATCCTCGCTACGGCGCTTTGCTTCTATGCAGGCTTGACCAATCACCCTACAGCACTCAGCAGAGTGCCAAAACCCAGATGCAGAGGTGAGAATCCAGCAATAGACACACATTGTAGACAGGCTTTTATTTCATAAATAAACATTTGAGGACTGCTTTGTGATGCTGCTCTGTTGGCTTCCAATGATGAGAACCATTTCAAGCAGCTACAGTTGTATTCAAACGCTGCAAAACAAAGACATTATCCAGATTAAACAGTAAGGAAACAGTCCTGCTCTGAGTGGAGATGGAGACACTTCTTTCCACCCACGTGCGTTGATGTTTCATTGTTGTGGATGCGTGAAATGCGTGCAGAATGAAAAGGAATGTAATTACGGGGCAGCTCACACTAAGAAGAAAGAAACTGTAAACAGTGTGAACATTTTATAGCCGACCAAAGCAAAAACGAAAAGCTCCAAGTGTTCTATTTTAACTTTCTGCATCTGTTTTTGATCTGCCCGAGCTTCTCGTGTTCGAATAAGATGAAGAAGATATCAAAAATAGGCGGTGGGATGTTTGATCTTTGATCTTTAATGTCCATTGTTTTACAAGAGCAAAGGAGAGGTGATTCGACGAGTGACAACTCTTGGTGCTCAGAGGATAAGGCCTGTCATTTGGTTTTTTCTACTCTGACTCCACCATGGAATAAATCTGACCAAATTTTAAAACAGCTAATGCAAGGGGATGGAATAATAAAAGGCCTTTGCAGTAAGTTCATGGTGTAAAAGTGTTGCTTAGTCCAACACTTGCCTCCAATTGATTTTCCATGGCGCATGATGTTTAAAAGTCAGTCGAAATGTTTTAATGCAACTTTAGCAAACTACGTAGCCACACTGGTTGACGGACTATTGGAGCATTATGGGTACTGTAGTCAGGAACCTCGGAGAGTGGCATACTGTCCTTCAACTGTTTGTGAATGAGTGAAATAAAGTTTGATTTATTTGACTGTTCAGTTTCACTTGGTGTACCTTAAAGTCCAAAATTAAATTGATTTTTAAAATAAAAAACATTGAATTGTTCTTTACTTAGAGAGCCACAATGGAGGAGCAAAACGAGCAGCGCTTGGCTCCAGAGCCCCAGGTTGCACACCCCTGATCTAGGGACTTCAAATGTGCCTTAATGATATTTGAAAATGGAAGTATTGACTCAAAAAACTCCAAAACAAGATTTGGACCTGACCTAATGTGAAAAAAGCAGATACAATATTAACCCTGTACTTCATCTTTAAAATTAGTTATTTAAATAAAAGTATAAAAAAGCAAAAATATCAGATTTTTGTTCAGTTAGTTTGGACATTTCTACACTCCTGAATGAATGGTGGAACGTTTCAAGAAAATAAGATAAAAAAACAGATGCCATGACTCAATTCAAGACAGTTAGCTCAGTTTAGTTTAATTTATACAAAATACAAAGCAAACATTGTAGGCATTGTGTACAACTTTCCTTCATATGTTGTAGTTTATGTCTGACAGGCATTTATCTGATCTGCTAATGTTACACATTAACATGACTAGTATAACTTTGATTGGCACTTGTTAATCAGCCACCTTTCAGAGACATATTTTCAGTTCAGATCAGTCTTTAGTTCAAGCATCATCTGAACTGTTCAGTTTTAACTTCAGCCCATCTTATAAATTCCAAACGCCTGATCTGAGGTGAAAAGTCGTTTCACAAATGACACTTCTAAGAATTTTTGTTGTGAGACAGTCTGAAGGAATGAGAAAACCACAAGTAACTGATGTTAGTGTTGTATTTCCTCTGCTTTATGTGTCTTCAGCTACAGCTACAGCAATAGGATCTGTAATTCCCCCTAGTGTTAATCAATGTTAATACAATGGTGCGTACATCAACTTGACAGCCAAAATTCACAAATAAAATTAAACTAGTTTTCTCCTCCAGCTAGTTAAAGAACTAAGATGAATATGAACAGAGTAGTTGGAGCTGCTTTGTTTTGTGAAATAACTGATTGTTTTCCCCCTTCTGTAATTCCTTGTTTTTGCTGTAAATGTCCTGATTTTTGCAAGTAATCCAGATCAGTTTTCAATGACTGGATTTGACCATCACACCTTATCTTCATAGAGAGCCGAGTATTGCAGGTAAAGCTGAAAAACAACTGGAAAAAAGCAACTTCAGACAGTGAAAAACACAGACTCAATGATCCATCTAAGTTTTTTTTATTATATTATTTTTTTAACCACGCAATAACCAGATTAAAAAATGGTTTTGCATATTTTTTGGCAGCTTTTACGTGTAATTATGTTAATGTGGAAACTTTATTTATTTTTTTAAACAAAGACACCTAATGATTGTTGCCAAAAGCAACTCGCAGCCTGAAAAGCTCAGATAGTAAAATAAAACAGGAACGACTGAAAACCAAAACAATGGCTTTCATGTTTCTATGGAAACATGAAATCAAATACTGATACATGTGATTCACAGCTCATCTAAAAAGTAATATAAACAATTTAAAAAATGTATAATTGGGGTATTAGTGTGACACTGATGAATAAGATTTTACTGTAGTTATTGCTAAATAAAAACAATGACAGACAAAAAAAAAGGTCTAACTGTACTTTCTTCAAAATATTTATTTTTGTTGTTCCATCATGGACACAATATCTTTAAAAAGCTGCAAACTAACTTAATGCAAATACTGACAGGCAGGCAGTAGTACTAATAAACTGTTACTAAGACTTTAAAACTCAATAATACAAATGTATATATTTGTTGCTATTAATTTAGCCTCTGCAGGAAAAAAAAACATTTACAAATTTTTGTGTCTACAAATCCATAAATTCCTTTACATGTTTATGGCTTACAAATGCAAAGGAAATATAATGCATGTAGGAGATTGGCATTTACTGAAGCAAATTGACTTTTTGTCTTTACATTTTTGTAAAGTGGTCATAAATCTTTCTTTCAGGAAAGACAGTAAACTTATGTTTAAAAAAACGTGTCTGTCTACATCTGCTGCACAGAAAAATGGCTGTGAGGGTCTATCAAAGAGCTATATATATATATGTCAAACCCTTGTAAACAGGCACAGGCTTCATGGGAAAGTCTGTGTACAAGGCCTGAGGGAGAGACGGCGGAACCATTGGGATGTTTCATTTCAGCAAACGGAGCAAACAGTCAGAGGATTTCCTCAATCAGAGGCGAAACGGCGTGCAGTGAACAACCTCGCTGACAGAAACATGCAGCATAGTGTAGCAGATGGGCGTGCTAACAACCTCTGGGATTTACTGTGGCCTGCAACACCCTCTAAGCACGAGTTTGAGACTAGCACATTCATGGCCGCATCACTCATGCCCTCTGTCACATTTACACCAACGATTAACCTTTGAAGAGATTTTTTTCTGTTTTCTAACATGTTTGGGTGTCTGAATTTTCACACCCCACAGTTTCAGTGCAAGGTACAAAATTTGCATGAACTTTACACAGTCTTAGGCTTATCTGTGCTTGAGTTTCAGCACATCTAATATGGACAAATATTTCAGCAATGTGGAGCATATTTTGATATTTTTATCCCTGAGTTTTCTCCTGATGTTAAACTGCTCACAGCTGCAGTTTGGGCTTTCCAGTGGGAAATGACCAGAAAGGAGACAGAAAAAAAATCCTAATTTCCACTTATGTTCTGCTGTAAAATGAGTACATTTCTTTTTTCCTGCCCCTTCAGTACCAGCTGCTGCTGAATGAGGTATTGTTAAATGCAGATGTTGGAATCCAAAGACCTCGCTCTTCCTTTTTCCATAAAGTCACCCTGCTATTAATAACCTAATATTGACCTCTTTTGTCAACCAGAACGACACATAAAAATAATATGCTTGAGAGGAGACAATGGTCAGTTCCTTGCGATAAAAACAACAGGATGAGCCAGGCTTATAAGAGCGTGTGCGTGTGTGTGTGAGATTGATGAGAGTCCCTGCGTGGAAGACAGCCTCCGGAAGAAACATCTCACTCACAAGCTTGAGGTCTCTTTCATGTTCAAAACATCACACATTCTTTCCTCCGCTCACAAATTAGAGATGCGTTTTGCCAAATGTAGCTGTACAGTCACATTTAGTGGGTTTTGTTTTCTCGCAGTATTTCAATTAAAAGTAATATGTATAAGTAAACATAATATGTAAAGTTAGTTTGTATCTTAAAGTCCCTCTCCAACTATATTTTTATATATTATAAAATCGTTCCCATTGGTCTTTTAATTAGGATTATGCAGTTTTTAACCAAAATCAAAAAGCCTGTGTCATTTTTCATGACATAGTTTCTGCAGAGCCAAGCGGCAGCCGTTCATCAGAAATTCTAGATTGGCACAGAAGGAACCCTATGTTGATATCCCAGCATTCACTTGTTTACAGTCTTTCTCGCTAGCTTACAGAAGTAGTCAGAAACACAGTTTTAATTTTGAATACTTTCAAATATGTCCTCTATCGTGAGAAAAATGCTACAAGGCCTACAAGAACATGTTAAAAACGCCAAAAACGCATTTTTTTCTGGAGTGGGTCATTAAAGGATACTCTTGTATTTGTCTTTGATATCAATTAAATAAAGATTAAAAAAAGGTGAAATGCCATAAAGTAAAACACTAAAATTTTGCTTTGATTATTACATGTTGTTGAAAGCACTTAAAACTTTATTACTAAACATAAACGTTACAAGAGCAACTAAACTCCAGCATGATAAAAAAAATTCAAAATGAAAGTTGAGCAAAACAAAACAGGTGAAAAAAGACAATATAAAAGTCAGATTTTCAAAAAACTGGCAGGATAAACTGATGGAAAACAGCTGTGGATGATTCGCAAATGAAACCGGTGACACTGTGGGAAAATAACACCTAAAAACAGAACATGACTTCACAGAAAACATGTTAAAGGTGGAAAAAACAACCAAAGTAGTTAGTCACCAACCCACGAATTGTGAATTTTTTTCACTATAGTGTTCAAACATACAAACTTGTGTCATTAACAGAATTCTATGAACTTTACATGTTTAGTATCTCAAGTTCCTCTTTGTCTCATCTGTAAAGTGATATGTTACACCCTGTCAACCCTGAAAATTTCAGTCAAGAGTTTAAGATGACAAATGTATTTTAAGGGCAGACCTTTCTTCATATTAAAGTAATTTTTTTAAGTTAAGCCTTAAGCTAATTTTCAGAATATTTAGTATAAAAACACTTAAAATGAGGCACATTTTGCAAAACATTATTTAAAAAAAAAGATGACAATGATTGCACAAGTCTGACTTTTTCTACTTTTTGACTAAAGCGCTTTGAGCCTTCAAGGAAGTATGCGCCATTTATCATATTTTAACCACAGATATGTTTGTATTGGTTAAATGTTTAAAACTATTTCAGGGAGCTGCAGTCAGAGTGCATTAAAACCTAGTAAAACATTGAGAATACAAATGTGATAGATTGCATTATAGTAACAAATGATTATCAATGAACACAGAGATGTAACCTCAAAAAAAGAAGAAGAAGAAGAAGTTGCCCTTTAAAAAAATCATCACCTGGAACTGAATGACCACAACACACCGTATAACTTCAATCACAGCTTTTCTATGAGCAAGAAACCCTTAATGGCAGGAAAAGCAGAATGATTTTACATTCATGGATGTCATTGAATTTAGAGGAAGATGTGAAGCTTGGGGTTTTACATCACATGCATTTTCCCGGTGAAACCACTTGGAGGTGTAGTTTATCTGCAGACATTTTTTTTTAGATCCGTTTCAGTTCCAGTTAATCTCAAAACCATTGAGACGAACGTTTTTTTGGAAGGTGTGTTTCATTCCCCCACCCACCTGACCCAACACACACAAACGACACATGATCAGAACCAGGAGAAGCTGAGAACATGGCTCAGCTGACACCGCTCATCTGCGTGAGTTCTGGTCTAATTACATTTACAATGATTGGAGTCACATCCACGCGTAAAGGTAACTTTTCACTGCTTTTCAGCTGCTGTTGGTGCGGTACGCAGACCCGACTCAAATTAATGCAAATTGTAAGGACGATGTGTCTCTGCCGTGTCCTGTAGTCACCCAGGAGCACGTGGACTTCCTGGCATTGGTTTGGTACAAGGTTAGTATCTCCATCATCGGACAGCGAGTCTCAGTTGTGACCTCATAGGGGAGAAGAAAACGCTTTGTCCTCATCAGCAGGGTGAGACCGACGTCAGAAGAAATGGCATTATTAGGAAAAGCGACGATGGAGTGAGGAACTTCGAGAATGGACGGAACGCCAGCTTTGGGAAATTGCACTCCCTGGTGCTGCCCGAAGTCACGGAGTCTGATTCCGGCACGTATTGGTGCTACATGAGCGCAAACGTTGGGGGCCAAAACAAGCAAGACAAAGTGGAACTCATAGTTAGCGGTAGGTAAATGCATGCCACACATAAAGCTGGAAATGATAGACTTTCAAAAAAAAAAAGATGAAATGTTTCCGCCAATTAATAAATAGTGGCCATGACTTAATATTGTGCGCGCACAAATTATTTTACTACTATAATTTGTGTCACAAAATGCTCATTTGCGCCACAAAATACTAATTTGTGCCCATAAAATACTCATCTGTACCAACAAAAGGTTTTTGTTAGTCAATCTGTGCCTTCTAAATACTGCCTACTGTATACTGAGTGGCCACAAAATGCTCCTTTGTGCCCACAAAATACTAATTTGTAACCAAAAAATCTATTTGTGTCCCAAAAAAGCCAATAAAATGCTAATTTCTTTGCACAAAATTCTCATTTGTGCCCATAAAATGCTCTTTTATGCCTAAAATAATAATAATGTGAGCTCGGGGTGTAATGGATCACAAAACTCACGGTTCGGATCACAATTTTAGAGTCACAGTTCGGATCAGTAAAAAGACAAAATAACTAGATTAAAGCTACAAATGTATGTTTGAAAAGTTTTACATGTGTTTTTAATAAAACAAAAATAAAGTACTTAAAAACTCAAACAAACACATATATTACATTTAAAAAATGCTCAGTGAGGCCTAGTTATTAAAACAACACAGTAGTACCATCTTTAACCAGATCAGATAATTAATAAAAATTCTATACATAAAAAATTACTCAAGATGTTCCTATAAACTGCATCTTTAAACACGATGGCTGGATGGATGGATGGATGGATGGATGGATGGATGGATGGATGGATGGATGGATGGATGGAATCATTTACAACTGCTGATGCTGCTGCAATACCCCCCACACTGAGCACGTGCGACGTGCATCAGTAACTCACTCCACCATCCCAAAATGCTAATGTGTGCACAAAATGTGAAATTGAGGCCACAAAATACTAATGACAGTACACAGAATGCTAATTTTTCCTCACAAAATACTAATTTGTTCCCCACAAAATACTAATTTGTGCCCATAAAATGCTAATTTCTAGCCCCAAATGATTAACTATTAATTTGGGGGAACACATTTTTTTTTAATGCCATGTCCAGTTCTCTACAGTAGAAAAGCACCCCTATGGTAAAATTTCAAACAAAGCTCCCAACTCTGAAACATCTACTTTCACTTTATAGTTAGAAAAAAAAGCCTGGAGCCACTTCAAAGGGCAGGAAATCCACACATAAACTTTATTTATATTTTAGTGTCATGACAAAATCCACACAAATCTTTCATGAAACAAAAGCTTTAAAATGATGGCGTTTCTAATCATATATGGAGAGATGCAAAGCTTAGAGTGCTGCTATTGTTTTCATGTTTGTTTTTGTGTGTTTCAGTGGTTTTCATTGTTTGTGTTCATATGCAGTGTGTAGGACTGAAGTGCAACTGACAACAATGAACGTTGCAACCCTGAGACCAAACCAGACAAGCCAGGTCTGCAATGAAGTGCACCTGACACAAACCTGGAGCTTCCTGGGCTTTGGAGCAGTGGCTGCCGTCAAAATTATTCTGTCTATAATCACCATTAAGGTAACTCTTATTCTTTTATCCAGAAAATAGGTGTGTTTTTTTTGTGCGCTAAAGAAAAAAGAATTAGTTCAACGATATTTACATTTATAACAGATTGTCCTGGGTTAAGAAAGCCCTAGTCAGAACATTTAAGTTGAATTTATATAATTTAGCTGTCTAGAAAATACATCTGAATTTCTATCTACTTATTATAGGGTTCATTGCAGTTCTTGAACATTTACCATAAAGAAACCGTCTTTTCCCAAGAGTCCTACTTTTTTTTAATCAAAAATTATTTTACATGTGCATCAAAGTCACAGGAAACCAAAAACCTTTTTGATGATAGAGTGCTGTTTAGGATGACGACAGACTCATAAGCCTCGTTTCCTCTGAGCGGTACAGTACGGTCCAGTTAATTCTGGCGAGCCTTTCCACTCAGTTAAGCCTTGCTTCGACTGAGCGGTTTGTTTTCACGGCGCATGCATGGTGTAGACCGCTAGCGTGTCATTGTAGCGCGATGACTAGAAAAGCAACAACAACGGGGGCCATCCAGCAGCTCGTCTTTTTATTAGGCGTGTTTGAGATCACCCAGGAGGACGCAGTGCTGCGTGCCCCCAGACCAGCATGACTGTTGACCGGGGCGAATAGCTCTCAGTCCTCTCTGACCCTATCACATCGGCTCATATACAATGTGCGTAAGGTGGATTTAAGGTGGATTTAAGACCTGAGCAATTTTTTCTACTACACTGCAAAAACAGAATCTTAATGTAAAAAGAGCCTTGTTTCAAGAAAAAAATGTCTTATTTTCTGTCTCGCAAGAAAAATAATCTTATCAAGAAAGTTTTTCAGAAGAAAAATAACATTAGGTTGAGATGACATGTCTAGGTGACTGGAATTTCTTTTCTTAAAATAAGAATTTTTGGTAAAACCATTTTTCTTACGCTATTGGTAGATTTATTTATTTTTGCTTATTTTAAGAAAATTTGTTAATGGGGGGAGAATATTTTTACTTTTTTTGAAGGGGTCTGTTTTTGCAGTGTACTAGTCAAAATGCTGAAGGGGAGTGTGGGTGATGCCAGTAGAGGAACAAGGGTGGAGGAGGATAGTTCAAGAGATGATGTCAAAAGCGGCATTGAGGTCAAGTAGGATTAGAATGAAGATCGAATTAGAATCTGCTGCTATGAGGGAGTCAATGATTGTTATAAGGTCAGTTTCTTTGCTGTGGTAAAGACAAAAACCAGACTAGAATTGCTCATAAAGGGGATTTTTGTGGAGGGACTAAAGTTAAAATGCAACATTTTTTTAAAGACTTTTGGAAAGAAAAGATCGGTCAGTGAGCGCTGAACTGGGCTTTTTGCATACTAGAGAAGCATTTGCTTTCCATTCATGAAACATTAAAACATTGTTTATAATTATAACTTCACTAACTACACTAAATATAAATATTTTAAGGTTGTGCATCGTTCTCTCTCACATGATTCAAAGCGTATCAAAAAACGCACAGACACACTGAAGAATGTGTTGCCAAAAAGCTAAGCTGAGGCATTTCCCATTAATGCAGATTGTTTCAAACATGAAGAGATGGAGACATTTTCTTATATTTGAAGAGTTTTTTGTTGCACTCATTTTTATCTAATTTTTTTGTTTCTTTCAACGCTGCTGCAGGTGATCCGTTCCAAGTGTTTAAGGCGGCGAAGGAGTGAGCGGTTCAAATAGTTTTTACTGGAAACACAAAGGATTTCCTGTAAATATATTTTTGTATATATATATTTTGGTACTTGCCTAAGTGAATATCTATACATATCCGTAGGTATGTGGGTTTTTTTTTTTTTCTTGACCCACAACTGGCCACTCGTTAGTTTTGTGGTACTACAAAGAGAGTCAACAGGAACTGATGCAACAGGATGCTGTATGTATTTGGATTAACAGAGGCCCTCAGTAAGCTCCTACTGTGGTCTAAACAAGAGTGTAATGACAAACATTGTCAGCAATGGACAGCATATTATTTTACTGATAAATATAATGCTTTATTGTCCCTTTGTTTTATGTTATCACCTGTTACACTTAAAGTTTAGAAACTGTAATAATCTGGTACTGTTTTAACAACTTCAATGAGGCATCTCCTATATGTGGGAGGATTAGCGGAAAAAACCTCTCATGATTTGTTTGACGCCCTCTCACTCCAGGCTCATTTCAGTTTCTGTTAGTCTGCACTGAAAACTTAAGGCTGTAAAAGTTGAAGTTATCAGACTATCATAATTTTTGTTTTTGTTAATGATAAAAGACAAATAAACTATTTATTTCATTCAAAAGGCTCATTCATCTGTTGGCAAACATTGACAAAGCATCACAACATGTGGAAAAGAAGGAACTCAAAAACGGAATTAAAAAATAAAGTTCCGTGCATTTTACTAAAGTATTTAAAAAGTCAAATCAAAGTATGTGCAACTTCATATGAAACATTTTAAGCTGTTGGCTAATAGTAGCTGCAGAACAAATTTTCTTTGGTTAAAGTTTGTTATTAAAATGCATGCATTTGAGGAAGAAGATTAAAAAATAATTTGTGATAAAATATTTTTTTAAAAAGCAATTGGTGTGGTTTTAGACCTCATTGAAAATGTTTTGGGGGAAGTTACAAAGAGCAGTAATTAAATTGAATAACATAACTCACAAAAGACAGTGATTTCTCATCATCATCATAAAGAATATGTCAAAGGCCAAAGAGATGGAAAAGCAAAGGCCCGGACTCACAGAATGGTAACATACTATAGGCACAAACTACTAAATAATAAATAAATAACAATTATTTTAGTTTCTCTCTATGCTTTTTAAGTCAGCTTTTTACAGATCAGACATCAACCAAAAAACAAAACAAGCAAAAAAAGAAATTAGATAGTGAATGAATGCTCCTCTCAGCCAGGGGGAAACTGAAAGTATCTTCAGATGGTCTGAAAAATAATTGATTTTAGGACACTAGTAGAAAAAAAATACTAAGCTGTTCCAATTTGGCTTGTTGAAGCAAAGTGAGATAAAAGCCTCAAAACGTAAAAGACTGGAAATAACAACCACAGAACTTTGTTTTTAGGTCAACTGGTCTTCAAAGCTTGATGTGGCTCAGAGGTTGGAGCTCTCTTTATTCCTTGTGTGTGTGGAGGGTGTATTAAAACAGTGTTGAACATGGACAAAAGACAAGAAATGTGTCAAACCTGCACCTCTGTCTAAGAAGGTAACTCCATTTTGACATCGATGACTTAATTGACTCCTATTTTAAACAATCTGTCCTCTTTGTTCAGAATGGGACTTCATGGCCTTTCACATGCAGGTGAACTGCTGGGCTGAAGTTGAGGCTCTTCTATGCTTTGACATGCTTTTGTGAGAGGTTCCACTGTACAGATTAATGACTTCCTGATTGCAAAGACCACATTGCTCTGCTTCTTCCTTTGTGTTTTACCAGTTTTTGTTTCAGTGTATTGCTGGGTTTAAAGTTGACAGGATCTCTTTAAAAAAAAATTCTAGACAGATGAGAGATAAGAAAGGACAATGTATTGAGAACATGAGTAATCGGGCCAAATTATTATTATTATTTTTTATTCCTAAATGAGATTTAAACTAACTTATGATACCAAACAAATAGAATGACTGAATAGGACATAACTTTACAGAAAATATCTTTAGTTTGTAACACTGTTCCATCTCTATGTTTTATGTAATTGTGAATGAGGCATTTGTTTTCTCTTAAATTAAAATTGGGATTATTTGGTTTGCTTAGTTGTTTTATTACTCATGCTAACTTTTGTCTTGAAGATTTCATGTTGGGTTGTTCCTCTTTCTATTCCTGCTCTTTATCCTCAAAACACAAGGTTTGACTTTGAAAAGTTGTTTCTGTTTCAGTTCATTGTTCCTTATTCTGTTTAATAACAAAGTTTCAGCTGTTAACTAGAAAAATTTGGTTTTTGTCATATTTAATTCTATTCAATTCAATTTTATTTATATTTCCCAATACTACAACACAGTTATCTCAATGGGCTTCACACAGGTAACAAAAACATAAAGTCAGCCGTCTCCTAAAAAAAAAAAAAAGATTTTGGGTGGAAAAAAACTAGAAAATTAGATTGTCTAATATTTACAATGCGTTCCAAATTATGAAAATATTTTTCTAAATACTCAATGCAAATGTCACTAACCCTTAAGCTGCATTCACACCAAACATGATTTGCTCAACGGAGGCTGTCAGTTTCAATGTTAAGTCAATGGTACAGACACGATCTGAGGTTCTGAGGCATGATTTGAGCGGCGGGTGCGGCCCAAAGGTCTGGCGGGTGTGGCGGGCCAGAGTTTAAAAAATGTTTTTAAAATCTGAACTCTGGGGAGGTCACTGCGTCGCGTCAACCAATCAGGGACCCAACTTTGGGCCTGTGACGTTTTCAGTGACAGCCGGAAGACAACACATCCAATATGGTGGATCAATATGGTGGGAATCCACCAACCCACTGCTTTTTCCATCCGGACCATCCAGGGTTGCACGGCACTCAGTGAACAAGACAGTTTGAAAATGAGTCTCCATGTACGTCTGGGCCCACTGCAGCCGTTTCTGCTTATGAGTGTTGTTTAGGGGGGGGCTGAATAGAAAGTTTACATACAATTGTAGGCTCCTGGAGGATCCTACACCTTGATGTTGGTGGGACTCAAGACACACCAGCAGCTTCAAATATGTTCTTGCTGCTTTGAAACAGTATTTTAGCAGCTGTTCTCCTAATCTGAGATAATTGCCTGATAGAAACCTTCCTCATTCTGCCTTTAACTGAGCTCTGAATCAGCCACAAATCTCTTAATAGTACGATGATCTCACTTAAAAGTTCATGAAATATCCAGGGTTTTCAGACTTTGTCC
This sequence comes from Adrianichthys oophorus, assembly GCA_036245035.1. NCBI lineage: Eukaryota > Metazoa > Chordata > Actinopteri > Beloniformes > Adrianichthyidae > Adrianichthys > Adrianichthys oophorus. The sequence continues at coordinate 19,646,978 of BSAI01000015.1, forward strand.
AAGGCAATCAACTATTTCGGGCTTTTCAGCAGCAGATATCCTTTTTCTTCTTCATATTGCTTGAAAATAAAGGTCTGCTTAATTTTAATTTAGTGTGTTTTTTTCCTTTAATTGAACTCACCTGTAAAACTAATGATCACAGGTGGCTGAGATTGATGTCAGTGATCTAAAGATCCCCAAAACACAATATCGTCCATGAGTTTAATAGAAAAACAATGAATGTTAACTTTTTGATACTTAAATACAATTTGCATAATAATTTGGAACACACTACATTATTAGATATTTATTTTATTCATGTATTAATATTAGATGTTGGTCCATCAGTCTGCTTTTGCCCTCCACAAACCAAAATTTCAAGTTTTCAAATCTTGTCAATTCTCCTCTGTTAAAATCTCTTAAAACGTGTACATTTTGGGGTTGCATTGTTTGAATTAACCCTTTAAAATGTCCTCAAATCAGAGAAATTTCAATGAGGTCAGAGTGCAGTGATGTCCTCACTAAAGCATTTTGTGTTGGCTTCTGGGTGATCTGGCTTTGTGTTGTCAGGTTTGACAGCAGAACTGTGTCCCATGCATTTGTATTGTTGTTAGTAAAAATTGCAGGCAGTATTGCAGCATAGGGTTTTGTATTTTGCACTGCAATAACTTATAAATCCAGTGTCTGAAGTAGTCTAACACAGCAGCCCAAATTGTAATTTTTTCCTATGGTGGATGTGAAGGTGTTAAAGGTAGACAGCAGAAAACCTCTCTACTTTTAAATCTTTTTTTCCTATCCAGACTAAACCCACAGCCAGTAAGAAGAAGCAGTAACCATGAGAATTTTCTTTAAAGAAGTTTCATCTATTCATAATCCATCCTACTCAGTTTCACTCTCATGGGGGTCTTTTTTCTTTGTGTGGCTGCCCTCTTTAAGTAACAGGTTATTTCCATTTTAATGTACAGCCTTTGTGAATGGAAACCAAAAGGGTTTATGTTTTCGATTCTGCTTTTTTCTGCATCACGTTATCCTGATGAACAACCTTCAACGCTCTTGGAAAGAAGCTGCAACCACAAATCTTCTTAGCATGGGGGTCTTCTCTACCTAGAGAGACGTAGGGGGAAGATGCAAATTCTGTTGAACAAAGACCCACGGTAAGATTTAAAATGCAAAGCAACACTGACACTAGATTTATGGTTCTGCTCACAACCGCCATCAATCAGCTTTCATAAAGAGTTAACTTGAGTTGTTTTCTGAAGGACACAACCAAACACTAGGTGGCAGTATGTTTTTCCCCTTTTTTTGCTATAAACTCAGCTGATTAAGATTTTATTTATTTATCTTACTTGACAAAATTCAAATCACAACAATTTTTTTTTCATTTGGTACATTATACAAGGCAGCATAGCATCTTACAAATAAAAAACTAGAATAAAGTCTCGGCAGCACAAGAAAAACTATATATATATATATATAAACATAAATACCAAACTAAAAATATCAATCAAATAAAATTATTAAAATAAAATCTAAAAAACAAAGGTACTAATCCAGATAAACTGATAAACAATTCAAGAGTTGTATTGTTTTCTTATTATGTATTTTTGTATAGATATACAAAATGTATCTTTTTTAATACAACCAAATTGAATGTTAAAGTATGTCAATGTTTGTTTTTAGTTTAAAGCAACCCAAATAAATCATTCAATATAATTTTAGCCAAATTGCAGTCATGAAACAGGTGCTTCAGGGTTTTAATATCTTTTGTACATATGGGGTATAAATTATTGTGTTTATTAAATGTTAGAGCAAAGTAAGAAGTAACAGGGTAACTTTTTAAAGTTTTTCATCACCCCCATCCTGGCCACCCTTCACCGGTTGCTTGTGAATGTAAAATTTCATTTTTAAATTATTTTATTTGGTTTCAAATCTTGAAATATTTGTGTATCTCTCTGAGCTTCTCTGTCCTTCCACCCCAACCCGGTGCCTCAGCTCTGCTGATCAGCTTCTCCTGGAGGGACTCTGAGGAAGCTCACAGGGGAACGAGCATTTTCAGTCTGGGAACCGAAGCTGTGGAACATGTTACCACTGAGTATACAGCAGGCATCATCACTGTTCATTTTTTAAAAACTTCTTAAAGACCCCTTTTGTCATTTAAAACCGCATGAAACTCTGCTCTGCTGGTGTGTTTCATTGTTTTACTTTGCTTTGATCTGGTGTTTCATCACTTATTTTACACTTTTTATTTTTAATTGTATTAACATGTAGCTGTTGCTTTATTGTGTTTTAATGTACAGCACCTTGTTTGACTGACGTCATATAAACTAATAAAGCTAAAACTTCAACTTTCTGGTTTTGAGATTGTGCTGCAACATCCACATTGTCGTATAAAAAGGGTTGAACACTGCATATTAGTTAATATCAGCTTTTGTGGTCAAACAGGGAATAGTTTCTCACGTTTTAAGAACAAAAATAAGCAAACAGAAAACAGCTTGTAACCAGGATTATTATTTTTTGTCATCTTTTGGAATTAATATTTCAGCTGTCAAAAATCTCAAGCACGAAACCTTAAATCCCACTCCAATCATCTTTGGAACTATTTTCAAAGTTTTCCCAGTGGACTTTTAATGATAATTATGCCGCTTTTATCTAAAATTTAAAAAGAAAATGTGTCGTCTCAAACATAATCATTAATAATTCACATCTGAGTTGTAGGGGGGAGTGTTGGTGAGGAGTAACCCTGCTCCCCTCTTCCCATCATCCACCTGTTTATATCCTCTCCCACTAGCTAACAGCCCCTCACAACCCCAACCTAACAATTATCAGTACAACAAACATGGTGAACAATACTGGAGCTATCCAGCTGTACAGTTTTGAGCCAGATGCCAGCTCAGATGAGGACAGCAAAGATGGACATGGATCTGGTCATCTCCATCCATTCCAACCTGCATGCACACTCTTCTTCACTTCTTTTCCACACTGTCCATTACTCAGGGATGTTGACCCTAGATACTTCAAATCCTCCACCTTCTTTATCTCTTCTCCCTGTAACCTCACTCTTCTTGCTGTGGCTAACCTTCATTCCTCTCTAGCTTCTCCTCCACCTGTTCCCTGTTCTCACTACAAATCACAACATCATCTGCAAACATAATAGTCCATGGTTATTCCTGTCTAGCCTCATCTGTCAGCCTGTCACCATTACAAGCAGGATCAGGGCTCAGAGCTGGTCCCTGATGTAATCCCACATCTACCTTGAACTCCTCTGTCACCCCGACAGCACACCTCACCACTGTCTTATGCTACATTCACACCGAACGTGATTCACCCGTCAAAATCATATAGAACGCCTCTCTTTTCATGAGTGACCATTGTTACCTGATGCCTGTCCAAAATTGTGCTTATAAACTTGACGCCCCTCTGACGCTTGTGGGAGGAGCTACAGCTAAATCTTTTCAGCCTGATCGCTACATGGATATGTGTCTGTGTATCTCATTCACAATGGATGGAACACAAGAATGATGTTGAGAGATCAGGTTTATTTATTTTGAAGAGCTCATTTCATTTCTGCTCGTTTCATTGTAAAATTCTCGTGTCCAAAGGGTTGATGCTATGAGTCTTCTTCCCCAAAGTTCAGAAATCATGCTGCTGCCGACCCAGTGTGATTTAATGACGCTCTCCCCTCATGTTATTCACCAAGTCTCTAATTCTCTGAACAAACACATTGAGCATGCATGTCTTACACGGAAGGTTTGATTGGTTGTCTGGGGACACTCAATTCATTCACAGTCAAGTAGGCACGTTTCTATGCAAGTTGGAGGTTGTTTAGTCTGCAACAGGACAAAAAAGACAATAAATGATTCATACAGTTTTCTGAACACTTTTGTGATTGGTAGTTCAAGATAAAACTTGATGCAATGGTAAAAGTGAAACATGCAGCAAAGAAATTAATGTTTATTGGAAAAAGTCATTAAAAAAGAACAATGCAGCAAAGATTCTTCAAGAGGAAGATTGCAAGTGAGCAGTGTTAGGGGTTACGGATTACAAAGTAACAAATTACTGTAATTTTGTTACTTTTGTCAGTAACAGAGTAACGTAACGAATTACAGTTCAAATTTCTGTAATTAATAACAATAACTGAACTATATAAACCCTTGTTACTTTGGTTTTGTTGGCTCTGACATTTTCTCTTGGTAAAATTAAACTAAACAGGGATTAATAAAAAAAAAAACTGAGTAACTGGTGCATACACATATGCATGTGGATGCAGAGTTGGGGATCAAAGTACAGACATGCCCTCATTTCTGCAATCACAATACTTTCCAAACCAAAAAAGAGATGCTGCAAGGAGTCCTGGCGTCCCTGCGGCCGTGGAGCAGCAGGCGAGCAGCAGAGCAGAGACCCTCCCGTGTACTAATGTGTCGGTTATGAATGAGACAACTCTAAAGCTTTAGTTATGAGCAACGAGAGCCGGATTATTTATTTACCTTTATTTAACCACAGAAAACCTATTGAGATTAAAAATATATATTTTTTAACGAAAGAAAAGAGGATCTTGCTTGTGTTAGCTGTTCTTCCATAGAGAATTTGTATATAAGTGGAAAAAAAAGTAAAGTAATGAGTAGTAAATTACTTTTTCAACTAGGTAATGAGTAAAATAATTTAATTACAATCCTGATCCAGTAACTGAGTAAAGTAATCAATTACTTTTTAGAAGTAACTGACCGAACACTGAAAGGGAGGATGAAGATGCTCACGCTAAAGCTAGTAGAGGAGAAGAAAAGGTGGAGGAAGGAGGTGTGTTTCCTGCATTTATCAAGCTCATACCACCGATAGATCACATTTCACTGGTTGTAATTGATGCAAATCTGAATTTTAAAAAATTGATTTAGAACTCTTTGGAACAAAGAAAACACTGAAGTTCTGAAAAAAAAAATTTTTCAACTTATACAAATATCAAACCAAGACAAGAATGTGGAAATCTTTATTTAGAACATTACACTGTTAAAGCTTAACTGCAATGGAGAAAAATCTAACTGGAACTCAACTTACAGTCACATGTTCTTTTAATTTTCTACAAAATTCTCAAGTATACAGTCTAACAATGTGCGTATGAGTTTATGGGTTTGTCTGCAACTGAGACAACGGGGGAGGTCTCCTATTTTGAAATCTGACAGAAAATTGATTTTTCTGTTGACCAACAACTACAGGAGGAGTTAACTTGCAGCAAAATGGTTAATCTTCTCCGCTGTGAGTCACAGGCTTCAAAGCGTTGCCTCGCAAGTTCCTCTCAGCCAGTCTGGAGTGCGCTTTTCCTAAACGGAGCAAAACTTTACGCAAGGGATGAAATTGTCTGCTTTGTCCAAGAAGCTGTGGTGCGTCCACAAGCAGCTGCTCCTCCTGCTCGCTCCACTTGTGTTTCTGCCTTTACTTTTTACTCTGCCAGAAAAAGTGAGTGTTTTGTCTGAAAACTCATGTTTTTTGTAATTAGGTCAATGAAAACCAAAGATTTTAGGATTTCATTTATCTTAAAACTTTACTTATTCTTTATTTTGGGATTCTTTACATTAATAAAACTGCAGTTTTTGAGCAAAAATTTAGAAAAAGTAAAGCTTCAACTTTACAAATTGTGTTTGTTTTAAACAACTTTTTGCAGAACATTTCATATTATATAGCCTAATCCAAGCATTTAATGACAAAACAAAAGGATTCTGCATTGTATTATGAAGTACTTTTGTCTTAAAAAAAAAAGACAACGCAAGTGACAGTAATATCAACATCAAAATGAACCTTTTTGCATCCATTCTCATTCATCCACACTGCACTGGGCAAAGTGGCCAAATGGATTTAAATGGGTTAAGCTCATTTTTAGTAGTGCTCCTTGGTGTAAGGATTTTTCTTTACAATTTTTTACAAAGTTTCAACACTTTTTTTTTCCAGGAGGGAAAATGCCTTTACGTGGTGCTTCTAATGGCTACATTCTGGTGTACAGAGGCACTACCTCTGGCTGTTACAGCAATGCTTCCAGTCTGCCTCTTTCCAACTCTGGGAATCCTTCCAGCCAAAAAAGTCTGCCCTCAGTACTTCATTGAAACCAACTTCCTCTTCCTCAGTGGACTGGTGATGGCCTCGTCCATTGAGGAGTGGGGTCTGCACCAGAGAATAGCTCTGAAAGTCCTCAGCATTGTCGGTGTGAAACCAGCCTGGTAAGAAAGTTATTTTTTACAGGGAGGGGGCTCTAGTGCCAAACATTAGTTTTACCGTTAAAATAATTACTTTTTGCTTGGAAATTAAGTAGTTTTCTGAGAAATTTGTGGCCAGACTTTTAGAAGAATGTGAACTCTAATCCTTACGCCCCCTTGTGTCTTTGGGTCAACAGCAGCAAATCTTTAAAGACTGATCGCCTCAGACTGAGTGTTGAAAAGCTGTGTTTAAACCTCAGATTAAACTGTTTTCTCAGGCTCATCTTGGGGATGATGTTGACTTCATCCTTCCTTTCCATGTGGCTTAGCAACACAGCCACAACAGCCATGATGCTGCCGATCGCTAATGCCATTCTGGAGAGCCTGTTTGGTGACCTGGAGACCCTCAAACAGAAGTGTCAGTCGCTGGAGGATCCAGAGAGCACTTTGATAAATGGTACACTGTGTGCTGTTACGGATTTTCTGAAGAAAAAGTAAAGCAAATGTCCACTTCAGGCTAGAACGTTATCCAAATAGCTAAAGATATAAACACTTTTATATTCAAAGATGGTCTTTGATGCTCAATATTTAAAATTGTATGCAATATCCAGACTCGGACAGTGATTTGATAGTTTTTTTCGTCTTGATCTTGTTACTATTTTGCTTTAATCTGTAACCTAACATGAACTTTGAGCAGTTTTCCAATACTGTGAAATATCCCCGAATACAGAGTTAGTCAATCTCCCTTTGTAATTGATTAATGCTCCTAGACTATCTTGAAGTCATGTATTAAAAAGTTTGCAACCACAGAAAGTTCAACTGGTCAGAGAGGCTGAACCGTTTTAGTTCATGCATGCTTGCTTTCTTCATAAATGTGCATCGTTTCTCTCAGGCCAGTCTTCCATGAAGCTGCATTCACTGCCATCTGTACCTTCAGAAAAACAAATACTGTCGTTGGACGGGTAAGATTGTGTTTTAGAAGGCATTTTAGCGCTCACATTTCTACTTGAACAACCCAACAAATGCAAAATTGGTGTAAAATGTTCTTATATTTATTGCATATTTTGAGCTTTTTTTGTGAAGTTATCCACAAAGAGATTCTGCTTGAAAATGTTGTTGCTTCAAAAGTAAAAAAGCCAGAGACGATCTGAAAAGCTATGTAGAGGCAATGCTCCCTTCAACGGCACCAATTTTCTCTCTTGGTTTTTTATTTTTCCAAGAGTCGGATTTTATGCAATATCTAATGTAACTGTTTAACACTCAAAATGAACTAGTCACGTTTTTGTTCCAAAAGACATTTCTAACATTTACCAAATGAAAACAATGCCCCAAAATAAAGTGTAAAAATCTAAATTTTAAAATAACTAATTTGTCCCTTAATTTGTTCCTCATTTAGGTGTGAGAATAAGATAAACTCACACAATGAAAGGAGGTATTTCTGTTTTGTTTTTCATTTTTGCATTGAGTTAATGGCTCCTAAATTATCTAGAGGTCAAGCTGCACTGAATGGGGTTCTGGAGTAGAGATGCTTCCAGTGGGACAACACAAGAGGACTGTTTGCTCTCGTGTTGAGTGAGACCTGGACTTTAGCCTGAAAGCTATGCCTGTTCTTTGCCATTCAACACAACAAAATACAAACTTTTCTGCCCAGAAAAAGTTTGCTTACAATTTAAAATTAAAGTTTAAGGGTTTTGATGATGAAAAAAGTCTTCATTATTAGTGTAAAGGTTTATAAAATGAAATGGCACCATTGCTCTAACATTAAAAATTCTAGTATTGAGGTTCATCATTTTCTTTCTACCAAAAAAAAAATTGTTTGCAGCAGAAAAGTTCACAAATGAGGTTTTGCAAATGTAAATCTAGTCTCAAATCTTAAACTGTTCTATTTTACCAATATTAAACTGTGGAATTTCAAAACAACCACCTGAAGACACAATTATTGGTATTTGCAAGAAACATAGACAGCTTTGTCTATTTTGTTTGATTTTACCTCTTTTTTTTAAATACAGAATTGAACTAAATGTCCTTGCATGTTTGTTACCTTGCAGACCGGATGTCCTGGAGCAGACCGACCTGAGGACAGCTGAGGAAATCAAATCAGAGGCTCAGTATCAGATGAAAGTGTGGAAGGGATTTCTGATCTGCATTCCCTACGCGGCCAGCATCGGAGGAACAGCCACACTGACAGGAACTGCTCCAAACCTCATCCTGATTGGACAACTGAAAAGGTTACTTTTTGAAAATGTCCCAACCATGTTTTGTTGGCCATCTGAATGTATTTGACATTGATCAAGTTGTGGTTTTTAGTTATTTCCCAGACTGCGACCTCATCAACTTTGGCTCGTGGTTTGCATTTGCCTTCCCGCTCATGCTTCTCTTCCTGTTTTTGGGCTGGCTTTGGATTGCTTTCCTCTATGGGGGCTTAAATTCAAGGTAACCCATTGTCAAAATAGTGACAAGTAAAACTAATTTCCAAATACTCAATCATTTATTTTATTCCAACCTTGCTTTTTTGCAAGTGCTCTTTACACTCAGTCATCTTCTTTGCTTCTTTTATTTCTTTTAGGTTATGTTTCAAGAAGCATGACCGCAGAGCGCAGGCAGAGGCCAAAGCCAAGGCTCTAATAATAGAAGATTACAGAAAACTTGGGCCAATAAAGTGAGGATTCGTGTATGTCTTTTTATCCGATGCAAATGTTGCTGACTAAATGCATTTCTTCTGCCTTTCACTTACATTTGTTTCAACTGCACAAATATAGCTTTGCAGAAGGGGCCATCTCTTTCTTTTTTGTCTTATTTGCTGTCCTGCTGTTTACGAGGGATCCCAAGTTTGTCACCGGTTGGTCTGCGTTTTTCAAAAAAGGGTAAGTAGGACAACGTCGGGATTTATTGCTTCCTTTTGTTTCAAGATGGTGACTTGGATTATTAATTCCTGTCAGATTTCTGTTCATTTTCTCCCTCCAGGTACGTCTCAGACGCCGTCACTGGCGTGATCATTGTGTCCATATTGTTCTTCTTCCCTTCGCAGAAACCTTCCGTGGCCTGGTGGTTCGATCCACAAGGTAACAAATTCCACAGTCTTCCACAGTCTTGCATAAAGATGAGTCAGAAGTCAATTTCTGCAACCGAGGTTTTGTAGATGATTTCTGCACTCTGTGTTTCTAGATCAGCTGTTGCAAAATACAAAAAAGTAAGCTGAAGAATGTTAATTATGTAGATTAAACAGCATTAGTAAATGTACCGTCTGAAAGTGAGACTGTACTTTCACTGTTTCTGTGATTATAGTAATCTCTCAAAGCTGTGTGGCCACACTTCAGGGTTTTTGTGTTTCAGTGACCTTTTATTTTATTTCACCTAAATTATATCTATAAAAAACATTGATATTTGCTTTTAAAGCCAAAACTCTGAAAGTTTCACCAGTTTCTGTCATTCAGCATGACAACTAGTTTCCTCTAAAGTGTTAACACAATCTAAATGCTTGTGTTTTGTGTCTTTGGAAGGCCCATGTGGCTGGCTGTGTTATGTTCAGCTGGTCAAATAAACAGCAGGACACCAGCACAAAAACAGCAAATAATGAGGTTCTTTTGTCCCTCTCACTTTGGGTCAAACATCTGAGAGGAACAGATTAAAATCTGACCGCATTGTCGGATTGATAGAAAAAGATTTCCAATTCACAGAGCCATAATTATGATTTCCTAATCTACTACAGGTCTCTTAATTTTCTGTTGCCTTTCATTGTTTTCTTCAGCTGCAAACACTCCTTATGTTCCTCTTCTTTCGTGGAAAAAAGCCCAGGATTCAGTTCCCTGGAATATCATAATGCTCCTCGGTGGGGGGTTTGCCATGGCCCAAGCTTGTGAGGTAAAATCCCTCGTCACTTTTGTTCTTTGGTTATGGTCATGAACTGCAAAAGGAATTGAAGCCCTGATTGTCAATTAAAACCTCCGATCTGCAGCAGCTTGGTTCAAAAGAAGAGGCTTTTCCCGCTACTTTAAACCTCCTTTAAGGGAGAACATTCCTAAATATGCAATGCAACTCAAAAACTGACCCAACCTGTACATTTGGCAAGTTCCAAACCACGCGGTTTTAAAACAATAGTTATTTTAATAACATGAAGGGAAAGTGTTTGTTGCAGACAGAATCACAATGTATGAAAATCCAGAGGTGCACATAATGTCACAAAAATGTTATTTTAAAAGTGCATCCGGTTTAATGTAACTTGTTGCTTTAAGAAGAGTGAAAAAATAGTATGAGAAACTCCACCAACTCCATAAATGACAAAAAGGATAAAACAATTATTTAAAAAATAAAAAAGGTCACTGTTTGCTAAGTTTCATTTATTTTTTATCAAGCTTGTCACACATACATGTAGTGCTGATGCAGTTACTGTATATACTCAGTGACTTAAGGTTTGCTAAAGTGTTTGCAGCTAACAAAAAAGCATCTTTCTTTCATGCAAAAAATTCAGGTAACGAGTCACTCTGAGCTCCAAGACTTCCTGTAGTGGAGGTACTACAGTGCATTAGTCAATTTCTTAGTCATTGGAAAATGCTTGACACAAAACCACTTCATTTTATCAACCCCCCCCCCCCCCTTAGTCAAATGAATTTATGAAGCTACGTTCATGCCATCTGTCCACAACACGCATTCAAGTGGCCACTTCTGAGGAAAAGTCTGTGTACATAGTTTTTACAACCGTTTTTCGGCTTCAAACAAAACACGTAGCCACTGAGCACACGTTGAAAATTAAAACAGTTGAACTCTGACCAATCAGGGACTCGGCTTTTGTAGCGATGTATGGATGGTGTCCCTTTTAATTCCAGGAAGCGTTGGAAAATTGATCATAGAGGAGAAATGAATGATTGCGGTTTGTTTACGGCTGGAATTATGTGACATCCGGTCTTTCATATGTCGGAATAGAGCTGTGAAAGAAAAAGCTTTCAGCCTTGACCACAGACCAGAATCAAGGTTCAGGACATTTACATATTCTAAAGTGTTAATGCAAAACGTGGTTGTTTAACCTCTAAGATTAAACAACAATAGCAAAATTAGTTCATTCAACCTTTTTTTTAACTTAAATGTTTATGGTAGGTCACATACTTTTGGTACAAAATATTTAGCCAAATATGTTCTTCTTCCAGAGCTTTCAGAAACATCTCTAGTGATGGCTGGTAGCTTTAGTTTGTCAAAATGATGTCCAAAAATGTGAAATATCAACTTCAATGCAACATTTACATCTGTGTACAGCAACTACTTCCTATTTCAGACACAGCACTTGTTGCTTGTTCTGTGTTTGTTAATTTTTGTCTTGCTGTTGCCATTCACTTTGTGCTGTTTATCACCTGAATATTTTTGGAACATGCAAGCAGCTGCTACGCCTTCTTCTGAAAAATATCCTGTACTAGGACATTGGACCCTTAAGCAGAATCTTGTGGTGTTTGGCAGGAGTCCGGTCTGGCCTCCTGGATTGGAGGCCACCTCCAGCCGTTGGCTGAAGTCCCTCCGGCTGCAGCGGTGATGCTGATCACGGCTTTTCTGGCCTGTTTTACCGAGTTTGCCAGCAACACTGCGACTATTATCATATTTCTGCCTGTCATTGCTGAACTGGTAAGAATGGTCTTTATACACTCCACAACAAAAGAATTTGAAAAGAAGAATTTTGAAAATGTGTTCATTTATTTAGATCAAGTATAACAGAAAATAAATTAAACTGAATAACTATTAAAAATCATTTCTTATCCCTCTGGTTTTCCAGCATCATTCTTTTGTCTATTGAATTTTTCAAATATTAATTTAATCTAATTGCCATGTCTATTTAACCCACTATGTTTACATATTGGTTTATATTCATTCAAATAGTTAGGGGGTTAACCTTTAACTTTTTTCCACATGTACACTACTTGTAATCAAGTTTTTAGTGCCCAGTGCAAAAACTGACACCTGTTTAATGTTGTTTTTCAAACTACTTTTTGTATTTTAGATTTTTCTGTGCAAACACAACAAAGCCTTGTTGTCTGGCAGATTTTCCCTTTTCAGCTTTTTCTTTTTTTTGGTCCTGATTTTAGACCTGTCTGATCTGGCTGTGTCATCCTGCATGACTCATCAGTTTTACTTTGGAGTTTTAGAGAATTTCAATGCATTTGTTAAGTCAGAGTTCAAAGAGTGCCACAGTACTGGCTGTACATTTATGGCAGGTTGTTTTGTTTTTTAACTTTTTTGTCTTTGTCTCACTACTGCAAAGGAACTGGTTTCAACTCAAACTCTAGTCACAGGAACAGTGACAAAGATTCATTGATGACTTTGTCCTTTGCCTAAAAGATTACAGAGCTTGTTAAATTCTTGCAAAACATGTTCTTGTGTTTGTATGTTGTTAGATATTAACTACTGTTGTGGACAATCATTATCTTGACCTTTCTTTTTGCTGCATTTATTTTACACAAGTTTTTAATGTTTTTTATGCAATGTTGATCGAAGCATAACTACAAATGCAAGTTTCTGAGGACGTAGCACCATTTTGCAAAAAAAAAGTTTAATTCTTACTTGATTCTTTGCAGCTTCAGCCATGCCTGTACCTTTGTTTTCACTGACCCGCTGAGTAATTTTCCAGTGACTGAAAAACGGGACAGATCACAGGGAAGTTCAATATTCATTAGGCAGCTTATATTGTGTTCACAGTGTGCTGCTGCAGTGACAATAAGTTTACAATTAAAATGCATTTACAGTCACCAATACTTTTGAAAATCATATCTATCATCAAAAAGTTGTGTTTTGTGTATGTTTTTGGTGTTTCTCCTCAAAACATCAAAATGTTTTTCACAAATTACAATAGTGCTACATATTAATGAATTTAAAACTTAGAATTCATTAAATGTTTTCTGTACTTCTGTTTTGTAATCTGACTCAAGTAAAAAAGGCAACATTTTGAAACAGAAAATACAGAGAACCAGTTTTCAAGACATGTTGAAAAAGGAGTTGGAAGTAGTTTATTCCACACCATTTTCAACTCTATTACATCGTCAGTCGCGTTTTGTTACGCAGGTTTTAAAGTCTCTTCTCAGGCTCTACTAACAAACCTGAACGAGTGTTGGAAGTTCATCCAGTTGAACTTTTGACTGCTAAATTGCGAAAACGCTGAACTTTGTCCAATCAGGGACTCAGATCTGGTAGTTACATGTGAGTAGCGTCATTTTCAAAACACGTAACTATCATACTGTCATGGAGGAGAAATTAATAATTGCAGTTTGTGCCCGGTCGGAATTATATGACACCAAGTCTTTCATCTATTGGAATAGAGCTGTGAAAGGAAACTCTTGCAGCAAGATTTGTGAGATTTTCACAGCAACTGTAGCTGGTGGACATGCGTTTGTAAAATGTTTAAAAAAAAAAGAAAAAGAAGAAGTAGCCCCTCTTTGCTGCTCTGTGCTTGTCCATTGCTGGTCCGGGTGAACACCACTGGCTGAATGCACCACACATGCCTGGTGTGAATGTACCATTAGTATCAATGTACAAATGATGTCTCAAAAACAATCTTTATAATTGTCTCTGCAGGCAATGCGTGTTTCTGTGAACCCTCTGTACTTCATGATACCTGCAACGGTTGGATGCTCATATGCGTTCATGCTCCCAGTCTCCACACCACCAAACTCCATAGCCTTTGCATCCGGACATCTCATGGTCAAAGACATGGTAACAGCCTCACTAGGGTTTTTCACATATATGCTCATTAACATTCTCTGTAGTAATAATTAATCCTGGGTCTCCTTTGTTGTTCCCAGGTAAAAACTGGCTTCGTCATGAACATCCTGGGTATCCTCTCTGTCTCTTTGGCTATGAATACTTGGGGCGTCGCCATGTTCAACTTGCACAGCTACCCAGAATGGGCTCAACCTATTAACAAAACTGCTGCTATTGCTCTTGTACCCTTCTCATCTGTGCCGCCGCTCAATAGAGCACCCTGACTGCGCTCCTTTTGGTGAAAAAACATTGGTGTTTGATATGTAGAATATTCATCAAGAAACAGCAAAAGTCTGAATTTGTTCCAATGCTTAAAGAGCTTCAGCTGGTACTGGATATAAAAACTTATTCCAACATAAACGTTCATGCTGTTACCATTTTGGTCACTCCAAGTGTTTTTTTAAAAAATGCTTTGGGGGCTATTTTTGTTTTTTTGTTTTTTTTTTATTCCAAATCTTCAAACTGGTTTCAATTTTACAACAGCTTTGAAAGTTTGTTTAAAAATTCATTTTGTTGCAGTTTAGTGTCATTTGTGTTACTTCAAGACTGACCTCTGCTGGGAGGACAAGAGGAACTTCTGTGAATAACTATAAATAGACTTCTGGGTCAAATAAGCAATCACAAAACGTGTTTATTAATGGTAAATTACATCTTATAAAGCCATCACGTCAACATTTGACAGAAACAAAAGATGAAATCTTCCTTTTATAATGTGACAGTAGTCTACAGGTTTTGCAATCACTGTAATAAATAAATTTAAATTGTGAAATTATTATTTCCTTTGTCATTTTGTTAATAAGTAGTGAAAATAACAAGTTCAGTTTTAGAAGAGCAGAGTTTTTTAACTGTTTGCATTATGAAGCTTCAGCACACTTTTTTCAAATTTTGATCTAAAGGTGCAGTCACATCCACCTGTATGGGAGGTTAATATGGGGTTCCATTTTAAACCGTACGGGTGCTGTGAGTTTTTGGGTTCTCCCAGCCTTTGTAGGGTCGCAGACAGGAGCGGTCAGTTCATGGCACATCTAAAGGGGCATGCAGGCATGTTTGAGGTTTGTTGAAGATGGAACATACGTAAGGACCTATGGCAGGTGTATCGAGAAGTATTTGTAAGTTTAACGCACCTGTGATCTACAGGTGTATTTTTAATAATTTGCAAGTCCTTAAGATCTAAGCACAAGTTATCTTTTTTATTTTCTAAAACTAATGAAACATGAGGTTTTTAGTTGGAATTTTAATGAATTTGCAAAACAAAAATGAGGCATAAACTTCAGACAAAACTTCAACTAATTTCTTTTAACATTCCTTGCTCTTCAAACTATGGGTTTCATATTTTGCTTCCTGTCAACCACAGTTTTATTCTTTTGGTAGCCAATGCCTCATATGTATCACGGTAGACAAAAGAATGAGTGGTACCACTCACTGTGCACTAATTCAGTGTTCTACACCTATTTAGTATATGCGGTTTGCAAGCTGTGCTTTATTTACTTCCTTCTTAAGATCTTAAGGTGCTGTAATCAACCTTCAGAGGTTTGCAACTTTTAACAGTATAAGAGACATTTGGGCCTGTTTCTTCCTGATCAAAACCTTGTTGGAGCTGCAAAGTCTTAACCCTTTATGAAAGTTTGGAACCGCTTTGTTGTTACATTGTTGCTTTTATTAAACCAGTAGATATGAATTAGATTTCTTTGTTTGCATGAATGAAAACAGAAATATAAAAAGAATCTTAGCATTTTCTTAATATTTAAAATTGGTTTTTGCTTTTCATGGAAGCTTTTCTTTCAAAATAAAAGACTTCCTGTGCCAGTCAGGGTCATCTGAGTGCAGCTCATGTACCCCTAAAAAAAGGTTTTAAACAACACAAGACAAACAATTCTCTTGTCATACTTTAAGTCTTCTTTGGTGAGCTGTCATTATTTTTTCTATTTACTACTGCTGTAAACCTAAATGTAAAGAGGAATTTAGTGGTTCATGGTCCAGTAGAAAAAGTACACAAAGAATATACATATATTCATATATTAAAGAGTCACATGGGGCTCTGCAACCTCAGGTTGCATAGAACTAACCTTAGGAAGTAACCAAACAAATTTCTTCTGATACACAATAAAATAAAATAAAATAAGAATAATACCAGATGGACTTGAACTAAAGCAGCTGTTTCTGTGGTTGTTCTGAAAGGAAATTCCTGTCATTTCATTTTTTAAATGTGTAGCTTAAATTTTCTATGTGAAAGCGAGGCCTTAAAATGGGAGGGAGGACAACGTTGTAACTATTTAAAGTTAGCGTAGAAAAGTTTGTCAACACAAATGCTGACAGGCCTGAAAAGTCTCAACCGTGACCTGAAACTGCATTTAAATGATATTTTGGAAGTAAAAATTAACAGATCACAAGTTCCTGTTTGGTCATAAATCACGCCGTCAACAGTCATCATGTTTTCATTAGTCATCCTCACATTGGGCAGTGTGATCTGTTACGTTGTGTCATTCTTCTCTGAACCAATGCACGTTTTTTTCTCTCTATATGTTATCATATTTGGGTTATGCCTGAGAAAAAGTAGGCCTTGAGCTCTGCTTGGAAAATCTATTACAGCAACATGACTTTGACTGTTGGTCTAAGTTCCCTCTTTTATGATCCAAGTCTCCAAACACTTCTCAGTTTTGTGTGAGTTTATGGTGCTGTGAGTTTCTGACAGAGAATGAAGTCGCTCATGGTAAAGGCTGTTTCATCAGTCAGGTAAGAACTCTCAGAATGATCTCACTCTAGAATTTTATACAAGATATTTACTATGTAGCTAAACTGTTGGTAAGTTTTTTATTGTATTTGTATTAAATATATGATACATTTGTATTTGTGGACAAATGACGAACTATAATATTTTATGTTTGATTTTTTTGTGTGAAATTACTTCTGTAAAACACATTCAATAAAAAATGAAAAAAAAAAAAGATTCAGTATCACTCTTCTGTTACTTTTCACCTCCAAGCCCAGAATGTATGTAATGAGACTTTACAATGTCATGTACAATGTGATGTTATTGTAATTTAATTACTTTTGTCAGTAATGGAGTAATGTAATGAATTACTGTTGAAATTTCAGTAATTAAATTCCAATTACTAGACTACAGAAACTCTCACTACTTTATCATTCACATTTTGATGCAGTGAAACCATCGGTGATTAATGAAACAAATTAACTTGTGTAAACATTTGGCTCTGACATTGTCTCTTGGTTGAATGAAGCAAAATCCATACTAATAAACAAAAATGCAGTTAGCGATGCATGCGCGCTAATGCAGTGTTGAGATTGGTCAAAGTAAGATGGAGAGTGTAAACATGGACGTGGACGAATTTGTAGAGAAATTCTGCAACTGGAGATATTCAAATCATTTACATTTTATTTGAAAACAAAGGAAAAAAACATTTCATTGAAATGGGGCAGTAAATTATTTCAAAATGTGTTTTTGCTTGCAGTCACTTTAAATTCAGTCTGTATTTACAATATTGTAACTATTAGAACTTGCAGTTACTTTTTCTCACCTATCCTCTTCAGCAGCTGTACAAACCGATAAGGACTGAGTCTCTCGTGTTGTCCAGATTTTATTGCTACAACAAGTTGTAACCATTTATCTGCCTTTTTTATTGCAAATTCCTCTAAATTTCGAGCCGGATGGAAGAACAGGTCCATGGAGAGGATGTGTGTGAGTTTGTGGGAGAGGCGGAGGGTGTGTGTCAAAGAAAGACAAAAAAAGACAAATAAATGAACAGATAACAAAAAATGCTTGGGGTTTATCACATAAAAAAACCCCAACTCTGAACATCTTTTGATGTATTTTAACAGCATTCCCAGTGGAATTTTGATTATGAATATGTCATTTTTAACCCAAATCAGTTATTACTGGTTGCATCATTACCGGTGCAACAAAAAAGGCAAACAGAATTTGAGTTATTCAGTCGAACAGTTTTGAGCCACATGTGAAGCCAATGTGAAGCTGCTTCTCTCCACAACTAAATCAGCTGATTGCATTAGCACTTCACTTCTGTAAAGTGTTACATGTCAGCACAAAGCGTCTTTTCTCTGCTTCAGGAATTTGCTGGAATTATATTAATTGTGTAAAAGGTTTAAGAGTCATGATAGTCAAAAGAATGAAAACACTGGAGCTAAAGATCTGGCGTAAAAGGTATCTCTAAGGCAGTGTACATTTTGCTCAAAATTCCCTAACACTGCATTTCTTCGCTGCAGGAGCAGAGCAGGATCTTTTGGAAATGCTGTCAAATCTCTTCTTTTCTACCTCTGGGACATGTACTCTTCCTCTACTCCTTCAGGCACAGATGTTCTGATTCTGCTGTCTTTATGTTCAGCATGTGCCATTGTTACTGGCGGCCTGCTGTATCACTGGCTGTGTAAGACTCTAAAATACAGCAATGAAGCATCTGTCCAGATCTCCTGCTGCTACAGCGCGGCCCTGCTCCTCATGTCCTTCCTGTGCCACCCCCTGCGCTGTATGCTGACAATGACGCTGCCCATTGTCTCCTCCAATCAGGGCCGCAAACTTCTCATCTCAGCCTCCATTATGATTTTAGTGTTAAACGTCATTCCTAACATCACAGTCAACGTCGGGGCAGTGGCTCGCATCCTGAGGTGCACAGCTGAAGGATTTGCAAAGACTCTGTTGAACACCTCTGAACTCTTCAACAAAGCAAAGCAAGACCTGGTGGATGAAACCATCAAGGCAGAGTGGGTGGACCTGAATATAGTCAACACCCTAAAGACATTCAATAACTTCACACATGTGGATGTGTCCCTGGTTAAATTCAAGTTTACAAAGGTGATCGGTGAGATTGAAGAGAAGTTCTCAGGAGCTCTGGACCTGATCAAAGAATACAAACTGCTGTCAAACCGGGTCCTTGCGGCCATTTTTGTTGCTTTATTGATTTTGGAATCTGCACGATATTTGAAATCCTATCTGACATCAGTTCAATTTGATAATGGTCACATTTCCAAAGAACTCCTGCAACAAGAACCGCGTGAGACCAAATGGTCCATTAAGGACAAAACCGAACTCAGAAGCTGCTTGATAACAAACCAAGAATGTACTTCTTCCTTTGTGTCCCTGATTGTTGTAACATTATACTTCTCTGCGATCGCTTTATTTGTAGTTTTAGACTATGTTGTGTATTATATAGTTCAGCTGGTTATGCCGTGGGTGCGGGATTTTCCACCAACAGCTGCCAGTATAAGTGTCAACTATAAGGTAAGACAGCACACAGATTCCGTTGTATTTCCGTTTTCTCAGTTTTTCCGTGAACTCTTTCCTTCTTTTTAGATTGAGTTGTTCCTTCCTGCTTTTTGCCTCATCCCGAGCTCATGCGCTTCACAGACGCTGACAGACTTCCACAGAGATTACAAATGGGACTTCAACCCAGAGCCATCTCACTGTGCTGCGACAACTTCAGCCCCGAACGGAGGAGTCACGTTCCTGCTGGGATGCCTCTGGCTGATTAGCTACTGCATGGTGTTCCTGGAGGTCTACGCCAAGCGGCTCTGCAGAAAAATCTGTGCTTCGTTTTACAGAGAGCAGGAGGAGAGAAGGATGAAATACTTGAGGAAGAAAATGCATAAGAAGCTGGTAGAAAAGGGAGATCATAAAAAAGGAAGCAAAGAGCTTCTGCCTTGAATTTTGGTGAAAAATCAGTTCACCTCCATGTTTGGATTGAATCATTTAGCTGTCATTATGCTTGACTATTCTTTTCCAGATTATATACAAAGTAGGGGGACATTACATATGTCCATCATGACTTTTGAGCATGTTTACTTTGAGCTGAAAATTTTCTGTTTGACGAAAATACACAAATATGGATTTGTGAACAAAATTAAACATGTACTGGTATAAATATTAAGATTTTAACACAATCAACTTTCACTTCGGTTTTTTTTATAAAACCAGCAGTTTTACGCAAGCATATCTGCACGGATGCAGCGAATGGCTGTCACCCAAGGTTCGCACATTTTGCTGCTTTTTTCTGTATTTTTATGATGTGGTACTGGAACTAAACATCCTGTTTGCGAAATACTGCAGCAACACATGTTCTTTTGCAAGTGCGTCACCGTTCAAATAGCTGGTGCTCTTCGTTTGTGGTTTTGTGTTTGAGATTGGACGGAAACATATTCACTGACAGTTGCATTTTTTCCCTAACAAAAGTCACAGGACTCTGTTTTGGGGTTTTTTGTTTTTTTCCAGAATGATCTGTTTATGTAGGTTTTCTCTTAGTCTAACTGAAACTATTTTTTTTCTTGTTTTTCTCTTTTTTTTTAGTTTTCCTCTCCATTTTTACCCACCAGATCCACTAGATGCCACTGTTTTTCTTTGAACAGGCAAACCCAAACAGCATAGCAGCTATTGGCAGAAAATAAACCATAATATATTTATTTTTCACTCACTGGCCCTAAAAGAAATCTGTTTTCAAAAAAGAAAAAAAGCTTCTTCTTTTTTTTGCTAAGAATAATCTCTTTACATGTCAAACTCTTGCTTCCCTTGAGGCTCGGAGCTTATTTTGAGAACTAATCCAAGACTATTTATAGGTTGTTTATTTATCTTCTACTTTTATCTAGGTTTTATGATTCTATTAAAAAAAAACAGCAGAATGAGTAAAAATAATCCAGACTTTGATCACATCATAGCATTAAACATTGCAGTATTTAAAATGTGGAACATTAACCCTAAGTTCATTCTTGAACTTGAATGACTTGAATGAATCCATCCATCCATTTGGAGTTACTGTTGGGCAAAGGTGCATGCACACCTAGGGACACTTTAGAGTAAGCATGAAGCATGAGTGCCCAGAGAAAACCCACGCATTATGCACAGGGAGAACATGCAAACTCCACAAAGAAAAGGTCACGCCAGGATTTGTACCAAGGCCTTCACACTGTGAGGTAAGAGCGCTAACCACTGCTAGTGTGATCAGGGACAGACTTACCATTAGGTAAGTTAGGTAACCATTTATCTACTTTTTTTATTGCAAATACCATTAGGTAGGCAACTGCCTGGGGCCCCCATCTCGTTGGGGTTCCCTAAGCTGAAGACTTAAAAAAGTTTAAAAAGGTATAAATATTTCTAAAATAATTTTCATGGCCGTCATTATTTGATTTTGTCATAATACAAGAAAAACAACTTGCAACTTACCATTAATGTTTGAAATAAATTTCAACACCAATTATTTGCTATAGGCTACTAGAAGTTAGAACCTGGGGAAAGTATGGTTAACTTGTGATCTGTCCTCTATTACTTCTCCTCTTCTCCTCTATTCTTAATCATTTATCCAGTTTTATTTTTTATTTAGTTCTTCATGCCTCTGTTTGGTGCAGTGTGATTCATGTGTTGTCCCTCTTTCCCACTCCTCCAAAGGGGAGTGGGAGAGATTCCAGATTACAGGTGGCTCGTCTGTGCACCTGTCCTTGGCCTGGACCGCACCTACAGTTGTTCCCTAGTTCCATCTGGATGAAGCCCTTCTGCTACACTGTTCAAACATGCAGTTATAGAGTTAGATAAGCTAATTCTTATTTAACAGTCCTGGCGCATTGCCTGCTCGTTCTAGGAGAGGATCCCTCCTACATGTGGACATCCCTGGGGTTTCTTTTTTTTTTCCCCAAAATCTTTTTTTTTTTTTTTAGTGCTGTCAATTGATTAAAAAAAATCAGATTAATCACACTTTTGGATTGTGATGAATCACTGTTAATTTCAATGTTTTACAGGCCCAGCCCTGGGCTGCATTGCACCCTAGGCAAAAAATTATTTTTGCACATCAGCACATCAACAGTAAGATAAACAGAACTCTAAAGACTTGTATGTCCACAGTATTACTCCAAGAAAACAAAGATGCTGATATACAGCCTGAAGAAACAAACATAGTGTTTCTGCATTTCAAATGGTCCGAGTACTCTATTTACCCGTTCGTACTAAAAATTGATTGAATATTTATTTGTTTTGTAAATGACCATGGTATAAGTGGAATAATGCCCAATGTAAAGTGGAAGACTGTCACTTCTGATGTGTAATTAACCTGCATTAATAAATAATAACGCATTCATTTTTTTGACTGACTCAATGTTCTTTTGTTTAAATATAGGTGTGAAGCCCATTGAGACAACTGTATTGTGATATTGGGCTATATAAATGAAATCAAATTGAAAAAATACACTGAGATGGCATAAGAGCACTCATGTGAAAGTGTTTCATCCTCCCCCGTAAATCTGCAGCAATGGAATATTCTGTCAACAGCAAGCAAAGAGAATCTTCCAAGAGTTTCTAAAGAAAAAAAGAAAAAGCAAAGAGAAAGCAAAGGCAACGCTATATGAATATATAAATATATACACATAAATACACTACATGCATTTCAAAGGTTTTACCCTTGGTAATGATCTTAAAAAGGAAATATAACCACCACAGAGAGGCCCATCTCATTTTTCGCCCAGGCCCCCTAACTGCTAAGTCTACCACTGCAGTGTGATGCTTGAGAATCATGTATTTAAAATCTGCAGCATGTTTAAAAAAAAAGTTTATGCACAGTTCTCCAGAATGTAATTGCTTGTCAAATTGGAATTTGGAAATCAAATATTAAAAATAGGTACACAAAAATCTGTCTTTCTGTATTAGGGTCAAACAGACAAGCTGCAGCTGTGCCATCACACATTTCTAAAAATGAATTTCTAAATCTTTGAAAGTTTTTCCCAATTATTCATGTATGCTGAAGGTAGCAAAAGTTATGCAAAAATGCATTATTATACACAATGACGACCCTGCCTACAGACGAATATCAAAAAGCGTTAAGTCTTGTTCTCAAACTTGGATTTACAAAAAAAACTAAATATTATTGCTACTTGAAGAGATTTAATAGAACCAAGTCATCACACCATTAAAAAACTGTCAAACATGTCTGATTTGCTGACAAGAATCCTATTTTTCACCACACATTTATTGCAAACCACTGGTTTCGTTAAAATTGACCTTTTTAATTTTTGTTTAGAACTTACGCTGTTATTTCTGATCAAATAAATACTCAAGGAGCAGCTTGCTTAGTTGTTTTACTTCTAAATCCCACTTTTCCTTTGACAGTCACTTTTCCTTGTGCTCTCTTCTGGTTGGTTGTGACAATATTTAAACACACCTCTAGATGAAAACATCTGGTAAATGAACAGCAAGCATGAAATTACGTTTCATCAAAGCAAAATTAATAATAAACTAGATTTTGACTCCGTTCATGCAGTGATTTTTTCCCCCCTGTCTGGCAGTGGTTACAGGATTTCTTGAAGTGTGAGGTGCTGTTGAGTGTGCACATGATGGTGAGTGGTGTGAAAGTGAGGGAGGACTGTACACAGAGCAAACAGAGGGAGGAGGACAGATGTGGACGTCTGTGGCGACTGCAGAGGTGGACTTAGCAGTCGTTTGTGTTTTAATGCTCACTGCACCTGAGCGCTGTCACCATGTCAGAGTGACGACTGCTTCTCACAACTCAGGGTGAGCTGCCCAATCTTCATTACTTTCTCTCAAATTGTGTTTTTTTTTCTTTGATAGTCATTTCTGAGCATGTTTTTATGATATGTCTGGAAAAAAAAGGAATGAGTTTCATTACATTAAGATTTTACTTTTATTTATATTTACTAAGATTAGAAACAAAGAGCTATACTTTGATGTCTAATTAGAAAAATGTTCAGTTTAACAGTTTGAAATTTCCATAAGAGTCAAGCAGATAACAAAATTCATGTGTTAAAAGAGGATGGGAAAAGAAAGTAAATGCTTAGACGTAAATTTTAAATGTTTCCACTGTAAAAGTTAGATATCATATAATGTTTGAAGTGTTGCTAAAAACTACAAAAAAATTTGACTTAAAATGTCAAAAACAAAGAAAAAGCCTAGTTTAATATAGTAAGTTATTTTTTTTAATCAATTTAGCAATGTCGAGGGGATGTCATCTGCTTTGCAGAAGAAAATACATTTCAGAGGCTGCTTTGGTCACAGATGCATGAACAGGAGAAAAAAAGCTAATGTTGAATCCAACTGACCTCCAAGCTTCTAACACCTAACTTCATCAATATTTTAAGGCGGTTGCATTCATTTGAAAGGAGCAATGCATATCAATAGATTTCACACGACACCCCATAAATATAAACATGTAAAACTGAATCCAAGACTAACTTACATGTGCAGTCCTTAAAGGTGTGACGTAGAATACAAAAAAAAAAAAACCTGCACAAAAAACACCTGTTCAGTCATCCAATCAATGAGTTTGACCTTACACCTTACTTGGAGCTTCTCCTAATTCCCTGATGTTATTTTGTATTCCAGTGGGGAGCTTGCATGTGTGTAATGCTGGGCAGCAGGGGGGCAGACTTTGAAAAGGTGGTAAATAAAAACAAAAGAATGGAAGGCAATCACAAATGAAAGGATAAACAATTTGTTCATTCATTCATTCATTCATTCATTCATTCATTCATTCATTCATTCATTCATTCATTCAGTCAGTCATTCATTCATTCATTCAACCTTTATTTAACCAGAAAGATAAAATACTTAATTTGAGGGGTTTAAGATTGTAAATATGGGGCTATGGGCTCTATGCACAACCTACTTCTGCGTCAGTCATTTCCAGTTATGTTGCTTACATGGAAATAGGTCATTTGCTAAGGCTGATGTTATTCGCATGTACAATCAGCTCAAAAACTGATGGAAATTCACACGTAATACGTGTGTGCGACACGTAATAATACGTGAAGCCAATATGCAGATTGCTGGATTCCTGCTCATATTTCAAGTGCCTCCAAGGCTAAATCTTGTTACAGGTCGTACGTAATTAATGTTAAGGTCGCGTTAGCTGTCACTCACCCACACCGCAGAGCGCAGTGATTGGCAGACACAATTCGGGAACCATTTAGCATATTAACTGTAACCGTAATCCTTACCTTAACCTTTCCTATGGGTCCATGCGGCCAAAAAATAAATACATGCACGAAAATACATGCAAATAACACCGGCCATGTAAGAAATAACAAACATTAGACAATACTAGGAATATTACACAGAGACTTGCTAAATCGATGCAACAATCAGAAATAAAAGAGCGGTCTTTTTTTAAACCGGAAATACTTCACACAGCTCCGTGCTTAGAGTCCATTGGAGGGGTCAAAGCTATTTGCTGGGGGGGCAAATTCCCCCCTTACCAGCCAGTAGCTCCGCCCCTCTCTGAAATACATGCTCATTCTCTAAAAAGGCACACAGAACCTATTTAAAATAGATTATGCTTAATTTTATTTCATATTTGCACATGCACTTTTTAAAGGCAAGCTAAAAACCTACATTTTTAACTTTGAACTAAATTTAAAAAAACGTTCCCATTCTTAGATCTTTTTGTTTTTTACTAAACCTGAGACGTCTTTGGGCTCACTCCAGTTTCCAAATTAGTGTTGAACATGAAAAGCAGTGGTCTTGTTTTCAGGTGGGTCCACGTTATCAGAGATATATGTATGTGAGTTTCTTGTGTGGGTGAGGGTACTTTGAAGGACTAAGAATGTCCCACTTGGATTCTGTGTTATTGCGTTTCCATAAATTAGGCATCAAAACTCATTTCACACATTCTGTTGATGCATTAGCCTTGTTTTCTTACTATATCCGTCTCTTCTTTTTTTTTTTGTTTTGAAGGTTTTTTCATCTCAAAGCTTGACAGATTTGAACTCGTTCATCTTGACCAAGATGGAGAACAACACAACGGTTTTTCAAGATGTTATTGGAGCTGTGAATCTACCAGAAATGCCCATGAAATCTCTAGAAGAGCAAGTTGTGACAATATTTTTGACATTGCTGATTTGTGGAGTCGGCATTGCAGGGAATGTGATGGTTGTGCTCGTGGTGTTGCGCACCAAACACATGGTGACTCCAACCAACTGTTACCTGGTCAGCTTAGCAGTGGCAGACCTGATTGTGCTCCTAGCTGCAGGCCTGCCCAACATATCTGAGGTTGTAGCCTGCTGGATATACGGCTACACCGGATGCCTGTTTATAACGTATCTTCAGTACCTTGGCATCAACGTGTCGTCCTGCTCCATTACAGCCTTCACTATCGAGCGCTACATTGCCATCTGTCACTCCATAAAGGCTCAGTTTATATGTACGGTTTCCAGGGCTAAGAGGATCATAGCTGGGGTCTGGATCTTCACCTCACTCTACTGCACCATGTGGTTCTTCTTGGTGGACATTGATGAAACAGTCTACGCTAACGGGGTGGTGGTCAACTGTGGCTACAGAGTCTCCAGGAGTCTGTACATGCCCATCTACTTCCTGGACTTCACAGTTTTTTATGTAGTTCCTCTCATTGTAGCCTCTGTGCTATATGGGCTCATTGCAAGGATTCTGTTCATCAGCCCACTGCCATCACACCTGAGTGACCGAGCAGGAGGAGGATCCGTTCACCAGGGTCACTACAACAGTACCAGTAGTGCCAATAAAGGGGCCATCACTGCAAGGAAGCAGGTATTTAGAAAACTTCACCGAACTTGCTATGTCTTCTTTGTTTAAGATGCACTTTCTAAAAAGTTGTTTGTCTATAATAGTGACGACAGAAAAAACATGAAAAAGAAACTTCACTGAACTCACTTTAACTCTGAGAAAAAAAAATCCAGAAACAGCAGAAGCGATTGAAACCTGGTTTGATCAGGGCTGAACGCAAAGCAAATAGGCAAACAACGTAACAGGAAACGCTGAACTCAAAACTACACAAGTTTGAACCAGAAGAACTGAACTAAATTGTTTGAACCCCCTCTAGGGAGGCAACAGTTCACTTCAATTGGGTTCAAACCTCAATTTTTTGGTCACAGATTTGTTTCGGTTTGGATTTTTGTATTTCAAAACCACATAAAAAACTAAAAATTCAGAAAATCCTTTTTTAAATGTGCTTCTAAACAAGTAACAATGATGAAAAACCCTTTAGGTAGCTTGTACAAGCCTGGTGGAACGTGATAAAACAATAAATACATAATTCTTCTTAAATTTAGCACAACAATCGTGTGATACTTTTAAAGTAAACATACTGGTATGTGGTTGGGATGCAATGATTCACTTTCCCCACCATTTGGTTCAGTGGTATAGCATAGGTTTTCAATCAAGAATTTTGGCATCCCTAATGCCCACTCTTTCTTGTAGAATTATATTCCTAATTTCTAAACCACAGAACTAATTTTTTCACATAGATTAACTGGCAGTCTTGGTTCAGATGGGAGTTCAAAAACGATGTCCAGCATCAACAACATTTTAAATACAGAACAAAAAAACTCATAAATACTTTTCTTTATAAAATCTTGTTGTATTTCTCTTATTTTTTGGGTTTCTGTGTCAATAAAGTAGTATCTGTTGTATCTCTTTCTTTTAAACTTCAATGGAAGCTTTTTTGAAAACCTGAATTACCTTTACATGTAGATTCTGATTCAAACTGTCTATCTGACCACTTATAGAGTGATGGAATTAAGAAAAAGAGCCTTAGCGTTTAGTCAAATTCATTCCAATTAGACTACCTGTCTTTGATGAAGAACACTTGATGTTCTCACATCAAGACTGTCTGGAATATTTAATATCATTTTAGTTTTTTTTACATAAATAAAAATTACGTGTGCCTTTCTCACATGTTTTTTTTAATCTTTTCTTTCTTCAAATGATGACAAGAGTTAGTCAACCTATAGGGTAACGCTCAGTATCCATGTCTTTTTAGACCCTTGGATCACTCCAATGTTATTTTTGAAACTTATTGTTATTCTTTTTTAAAGGAATCCATCCTCTTGAGCTTCTTCCCTCTCTGTCTTCACAGATAACAAAGATGCTGGTTGTGGTGGTTGTCCTCTTTGCCCTGCTGTGGATGCCTTACCGAACACTGGTGGTCATCAACTCCTTCATCGACCCCCCTTACCACGACACCTGGTTCATCCTTTTCTGCCGGATGTGCATCTACACCAACAGTGCCATCAACCCGATCATTTATAACCTAATGTCTCAGAAGTTTCGCGTTGCATTCAGGAAGCTCTGTAAATGCAGCCGCCAACGTGGTGAGGCGGAGTACAACGCGCCGATCTACTGCAGCGTGATGAAGAACTTGTCACATGGGAGCAACGAGCCTGTCACAGAACAGGAGGATGTCGGTGGCCAGTTTGCAAACAGATTCAATGCCACAGATGACGACAAAAGCACTCTCAAAGTTTCTTGAAGAGATGTCGCAAGAATTATCAGGACAATTTGAGTTAATGGGAAATTATTGCCCTAAATGTCTCACTTTGGTGCAAATTCCTCTTTTTTCCTAAATATGCTTAATTAAATCTGCTCATGTTCTTCATGACATCTATAGTTTTGTGTGGAATAAGACGTAGTTCTTTTTCATTGTTACTGTAATTATTCTGTAAATAGAGACAAAGCTAAGCTTCTGCAGTGTGTTTCAATAAAACAGATGAATTTTAAACTTAAACGGCATTGACAATTCCAGTTTCACTTCCCTTTAAACAATAAAATAAAACTACAGAAAGCAAGACAAATTTATTTGAATGCATGTTCTTGTTTTGTATGTTTGTGTTTAGCCTTTCAAAGACCATGTCCACAATTTATGATAACTAGCTTTACAAGAGCCTCCTCGTGTGCAACACATCCTTTATTATTATTTGTGTTCCCGTGTCTCCTGAGAGCACTTCTGCTTTTCACACGCTCATACTGGAGTGTCTTATGCACTCAAATGAACCACAATTTTTAATTGCACTAGTGACATACTCGGCAGCCTCCATTTGAACCCTTTTTAACGTGCATGATTCATTTAATTTAAATAAAACACAACAGAGAACATAAGAAAGCCCAACTGTACTTGTGCTTGTGGTTATTTTATTTATTTATTTTTTTAACTTGCTCTGTCCAACAGCTGAGCAAACAGATATGAGCTGAGAGCCTCTTGTATTAGACAGATTTTACTCTTACAATCGGGGGTTATAAATCATAGCGAACACAAAATGTATGTTGGTATAAGCCCCTTTTGTAATTTAAACCAAACTTTATTAATATTGATTTATTTATTTTTGTGTCTTTTTTTGTTGGACCGGACGGAAAAGGAAAGGGGGAAAAGGAGAGAGTTGGGGGGTGGAGGGGGGAAAGAGAGATGGTGGATTATAGAAGTTAGAGAATGACTACTGGGAAGGGAAGGTAGAGTTGTTAATCTACAGGCAACAAAATGCTGGAGCTTATACCCATTGCAATAGTGAGTGTTGGTCTAAAATGGGCACGGCCTGTCCACACACTCAGCTGTTACATACCTGCCGGCTCCAAGAGTGTTCACAAACTTGTCCACATCCAGTTCACACGCACACTTGTGCATACCAACCAACACATGTAAAGCATTACATTCTGTCACGCACACTATTTGAAGGTGCAAAGGTGAGCCGACGCCTGTGCTCAGGTGAATGTTATGTTAAGCTGAAGTGGATGATGGAATGCACAAAAAGGAGGGAGAACCCCCAGCCATCCCCACACCAAGACACCCGCCGAGGCGGCAGCGCCGACCAGGGCCCGCCCCCGCACCCATACTGTGGGGTCAATGGAGGAGATCCACCCGCCAGGCAGCCCGGCCAAGCACCCAGACCAGGGCCCGCAGGACAGCCACACGGGCCCCCAACACCCGAGCGCAGTGAGGTACGGAAGCGCAGAGCGCAAGGCCCAGCCCAGTCAGGAGAGCAGCCCTCCCACCGCGCCAGGTGGCCCAGCGCGGGGCCCCAGCGCGGGGCCCCACCCCCGAGAGCCCCACCACCCCAGACAAGCCGCCCACCATCACCCAGGAGTTCTGGGCATCCCCCCACCCCAGCCCCGGGTATGAGCCGGGGCCCCCCACGGGAGACCCACTCCAAAGCTCCAGGCAGCTGCGGAGATCCAGAAGAGAGCACGATGGGGGTCAGCTACCCCCATCTAGAAAAGGGATGACCAAGAGAAGTGGGGGTCCCCGAAGGTGTACATTGCCTGACCAGGCTCTCCTAATGTTGTGACCCAGAAGGGGCTCGGCACCCGAGGGTAAGGGCCAGAACCCGCAACACAAGGACACAGACACCCTCCAGGCTCAGATGGAATATGATCCCCCGCTCATGGACTTGCCAGAGGACAAAGGGATCCCTCTCCCTGCGTGGGGAGGGGGCCGCCGGGCCCAGGAGGCCGACCCCCAGGAGACAAGGCCACCGCTGCTGAAGGCCCTGTTCCCTCCACCAGGGATGGGGTAGGGGACAGAAGATCAGTAGTCCCACCTTCCTTGTGTAATGTATTTGTGTGTGTGTTGAGGTGTGTTTCTTGTGGTTGATGGGTGTGTGTAATAAAGGGTGCAGTTAAAATTGGCGAGCAGGACACTGAGGACATCTCCTGATTGCTTACAGGGATGTCCAATCGCCCTCTCACCAAGGAGCCCTAAATGTCTACGGTGCAGTTAAAATTGGAGGGTAGAGCACTGAGAGGACATCTCCTGCTTGCTGGCAGTGATGTCCTAGCACCCCCCACCAAGGATCCTACGTGTCTAAGGTGCATTTAAAACCAAGAGAAGGGGGCGAAACTGTGCGGAGACCATGGGAGGGGTGGACCACTGCCAAGTGGCTCGGCCCCTCGAGGTATTCCGCAAGCACGCCCCCCCTTCCAACCTAATAAGTGGTCGTATGAGAAAGGAGGGAAGGTCGGGGACAGCTACCAAACTGACCCCCGATGATGAAACAACCGTACCCCCGCCCCCCCCAGCATTGGGCCCAAGTCTCCCCAGGGCAGAGGCCCCACCACCCGAAAGCCAACCCCCCAGGCCCCACACCCCCCACCCCACACAAAGAGAGAGGAGCCCAGAGGGGGCCAGCCCCCAGGGCAAGCCCCAGCCCCTCCCCCCCAAGCACCGCCCCTGTAGCTACCTGGTCAGGTACCAGCGGGCCCGAGGAAGCCCCTAGGGTCCTGTACTGGTAGTGGACCCCCCCTCTTGCCCACAGACATCCCCTGCCCTGGCCTGCTACCCCCAGACCCCGCAATGGTAGGCTTTACCTGGAGCAATCGCAGGCCCCAAGAGGGTTGCCCCACCCCATCCCAGGGCCGGAGAAGGAGTGACCCCAGCCCCCAGGTGCAGCTGGGCCGCCCATCCAGCGCAGGCAGACCCCCCAGGGACAGGGCCCCGCGCAAGCCCCCCCAGCACACGCAAAAAGACCACCCCCCCCAGCCAAGCCAGACCCTCACCCAATGCACCATCCACACCCCCCCACGCCCAGGCCCCGGGAGACCATGCGGCCCCCGCGCTTGCCCCACCCAGGCGCCGGACCAGACCCCCTGACCAACAGCGCCCCCCTGCCCCCACCAGGCACCAGGTTGGCCCCGACCCCGGCAGACAGTCAAGGCGCGGCGACACCCAGTGCTTCTGGTTATTTAATGGGCTTGTCCATGCTTTTGAGTTCTGAGTTAGACTGCTATAAGCTCACAAGCCAAAGAAGAAGAACTGAAGAACATTTTAACTTGTGTACTGAGCTGACACTCTACCTCCGTTACCTTCAACAAATCATATATCAAGAGTTCAACTGAAGAATGGACGATGTTGCATGAAAAGGTTTCACTAGAACCTATCTAGTATTTAATAAACCAACTAAATGAGCATTTCACAAATGTCAGTGAGGTTTTTGCTAAAAAGATTTCATTATTTCAGCTGTGTCAAAGTCACTTTAAAGTCCCACTCCAACTACAGTTTTTCTCTTACGAATGTGTTCACGGTGGTCCTTTAATTATGATTATACACTTTTCAGCCAAAATCCCAAAGCCTGTGTCATTTGTTTTTAAAGACATGTTTTCTGCAGTGCAGCAGGAGCTCATTAGAAATTTGTCTCTGATTTCCCATCATACTCTTGTTTACACTCTCTCTCAAGAACATGTAAAAAAAAAAAAAACAACAAAACACTGTTTTCATTGGAGCAGATCTTGAAAGGCTTTCAGGGTTCATCAAGTGCAAACCCGTAAGCTCATTTTTCCTCTTCCTCAGATTTCCTCTTTCTATACAAAAACATAAAGACCACATCCAGACAGAACAGGCAAGTGGGAAACCTGAATTCTTCCAATCAGCGATCCATTTTTTTGAACTGATCTGTACCCATGTGTTATATATGAAAAGAGTTATTCATACCTTGCATTGCACTGTACTTACTGAATGCATAGCTTTTACTTATTGAACACTGTTAGCCAATGACAAATGGTATTTATGCTGCATTCATTGCAGCTCTTTTTTAGACACTGTGCTAATTCTTCTCCACGTGCATCATTTTTCTATGTGACCATTGATCCATTAACATGGTTAAAAACATGAAAGAAATCTTGCTTTTTATGCTTCTCTTTTCATGGTTGATTAAATAAATCTAAGATGGCGTCTCACATCTAATTCTAGTCATTTAGGGTTGGAGTCTATTTTAGTTTTTTGTCCTTGCACTACTTACTTCTGGTTTCCTGAATCAGGTGTGTCTAATTCAGCAAGGGTAAGAGGAGATGGGAGAAAACCATGACTAAAGGAAATTGGATTACCGTGATGACTTATTTGATAAAAGATTATAGATGTTTGAAATTATGCATTTTGTATTTAGATTTTTTTATTGAATCTTTTGAACCTTATACAAATTTCATTGGAGTTTCTCCTGCTGATTAGAGTTGCTAAAAAAGTGAAAATAGCCTTTTTTCTGGAAAAGAGAGGAGCATTGAGTGAAACAAAAGAGTAGAGGGAGGAGAACAAAAGTTAATTACATCTTGTGCAATCTTAAAGAGATTGGCAACTGCAAAATGGCTTGGAAAATGCAGCTAGTTAGCATACAATGGTGGTGTGCAGGATTGGTGAGGAAAATGGTGATGGCAAGAGCAGAGAACCAAGTGGTAGAAGTTGAAAAAAGAAGAGTTCTGGCTTTTAGAAAGGAGCTGAAATAGGCTTTGGAAGATCAAGGCTGTCCCAGGGTTACGAGAAGACCAACAGGAAGAATCCCTGGAGCAAGGAGAAACTCAACATAAGGCAGAAGGTAAGTTCTATGAACTTTATTGCAAAAAATCCCCACATCGTGTAGGCAAACTCTAAAGATCATAAAACAACAAATATAACACAAAAAGTCTGCAGGGAATCCCCAAACTGGAAACAGAGCTAGAACCAGAAAACACCAAGACAGAACACAGAGGAACATCAATGATGACGTGCAAGTAGCCATGATGGACACAAAGTAAACCACAGAAAGGGTGGAATCTACTAGCTAAACAGCTCAAAAACCTAACAGAAGACCTACCACTAACATGATAATGGAGACGGGGAGGAAGGTGTGCCATCTGGAATGAGGAAAAAAGACAAGGAGACTTGGTGGGGGGATTTAAGAAGCCTAGGAGTGAAATTTGTTACCCAAAAAATGTTTTGTTTTGTTTTTCAGAAAATGGTCCAGTGAATAAAAACCCAAACTCATTATTAACAATCCACAGATTTTTTTTTCTCCAAAACATCATTTCTACAGAGCAGTTCATCAGAAATTTGCAACTGAGTTGTGGGCGGGACCATTGGTGCATAGCAAGCTGATTGGAGCAGTGCAGGGAGCTTGTGGCCCGCCCATTGTAGCTTCTACTTCACAACTACAATCTTTTTCAAACATCCATCTGCTGCTAATTCACAAGGATTTGAATAAAGAAATAATCAGAAATACAATTTTCAGCTTAATTTTCTTTTTACAGGTTCTCCATCGTGAAAAAAATGCCACAATAACATGTTAAAAACATCAAAACCAACAATTTTCATTGGAGTGGATCTTTTTGGAGGTGTCTACTCTGCCATTTGTATTAACCCGCCTTTTGTGTTTTCTGGTCATCCTTCTAGTATCATGCTTAGTTCTTTGTTATTTGGCCTTTTCTCACGCTCTGGTGATTTTTTGTTGTTACATCCTTTGACCTTCTGGTGCTGTTAAGTCGTTTCTGCTCCTGGGTTTTCCTCTGCCGGCCAGCCGTAACAGTTTCTATAAACATCAGGTGTTAACAAATGTAAAAAGAAAAAAAAAAAACAAGAAGAGTTATGAGCAAAGTGTTTTGCAATGTTATGAACGGATAAAACAATTGGTCTTTTGCTGTTTAAGAGGAACCTTTCAAAATAAAAGTAATGTGGTGGAACATCCAAATATCAATATAGACATAGCATTCAAAAGACTGAAAAAATGTATTTTAATGTTTTTGTAAACTAAGTAAACCTTGACAAAGCATGTCTAGGTCTATAATCTTTATTTTATTTTCCATATAGGTTTGTTTGCTTTTGTGCTGAGTTGCCTGTCTTTTTAAATAGTATGCATAAAGTGGAGTTAGTTTAATAAAACACTTAAAATTTTTAACATTTTTGATATTCAAGAAAAGAATTGGTAGTTTGAATAAAGATGTACCAATTTCTAAGCTAAGTCTTCTCCAAGATACGCCTAAAATCTGTTGCTCCTCTGACTGAATAAATAATCCATTTGCTCATCAGACAAGAGCACTCGACACAAATGATCAAAGGCAGCAGGAGTTGTTCTGTGGACTCGGGAAGTCCATTAGACCGAGAAGAGGTCTTTTGTTAATTCTTGTACATTTATTTTCACTTTTTTTTCTCCAAGTCCCCTCTAAAAGCTTCTTCACTGAAATTACATATTTTATGATGACTCAGAGACAGTCCAGGGGTTTTATTGCAATATAGCCTTGAATTAATGTTTTTTTTTCTAAGTGTATCATACAGGAAAAGCAAAAGCTTTTTTTTCCCATGTGTGCTCGCAAAGCCTAACGTGAAGAAGTACAGGACAAATGCTTCACAAAAGCTTTGATATTTAAAGATTTAAGGAAATACAAACAGTAAAAGACCATTACATAACAAGTTAAACCTTTTTAAGACAGCTGATGCTTTTTTTAAATTGAATTTTATGAGCATTTAAAAGAATTATTTAAAAAGGCAGTTTGTCTGGAAACTTTAACTTAGATGATCTTACCAAAAGTAAAAGCTCATTAGGAGAACACTTGTACAAAATGGAAAGCATAAAGATTTCGGATGGATTCTTTACAGGAGAGACCTGAACTGAATTAAAACTATGACAGAACTCTGCTAAGTCTTACAACACAATGGCTTTAGGTTGAGGCTGAAAGGCTGCTCAATTGTGAGACATGCTCTGTTTTTTACACCTGTGTTGACAGCTTCATGATTCAACTCTTGTCATATAATGAGCTGCATTATACAACATTCCCATTATATATGTTATTCTATATAGTGGTATTTTTCAGAAGCAACAAGATTTTATTATAATTCATCAATTTGAATGATTAACGCCTTGACGTCTGGATTTATTTCCAGTTATAAAAAAAGGTTTTTACGTTTCTGCTTTCGAGTTTATGCAAAATTAAGCTCATTCTGGAGCAGAAGTGGTTTAAAGCATATTTGCAGCAACAGGCATCAAGGGGTCAAATATAGATTCATTCATTCATTCATTTTCCAAGCCGCTTTATCCCTTTCGGGGTCACGGGGTTGCCGGAGCCTAACCCGGCTACTCATGGGCGAAGGCAGGGTACACCCCTGGACTGGTCGCCAGTCTGTCGCAGGGGCCACAAACACACACCCATGCACACTCACATGCACACCCACACCTACGGACAATTTTACAGTGACCAATTAACCTATGAAGCATGTTTTTGGACGGTGGGAGGAAGCCGGAGTACCCGGAGAAAACCCACGCATGCACAGGGAGAACATGCAAACTCCACACAGAAAGGTCCCCCAGCCAGGACTTGAACCGGGAACCTTCTTGCTGTGAGGCAGGAGCGCTAACCACTGCGCCACCGTGCAGCCTAGATTAATACATCATAAATGCATAGCTGTCAGTGTGGTGAGTCACTCTTTTTAAAAGGAACCCAAAGAAATGGTTCAGTAAGACTTTCTAAAAAAATTTACTCATCATGACTAACTTTGTAAACTGCTGACGGTAATTCTAATCGTTTTATTTAAAAAACAAACTCCAATCTAAATCCTATGGAGGATTCTTTTTAATCTCACTAAAAACTTGGTGAAATAAAATGCATTTCTGCAAGTTTTAATATATATTTTAGGAATAGTGAGCTGATGCACTAAATAGAATTGCAAAAATGTCATTAGAAATTTAAGTGTATTAAAAAGCTGACTTTTCAGTGTTTCAGTTTCACTGAAAATGTAAGGTTCAGCTTCAAACATACAATAAAACATATGTGAATGAATGCTTCA
The DNA here is from genome assembly GCA_036245035.1 of Adrianichthys oophorus. Lineage (NCBI taxonomy): Eukaryota > Metazoa > Chordata > Actinopteri > Beloniformes > Adrianichthyidae > Adrianichthys > Adrianichthys oophorus. The sequence goes on from BSAI01000015.1 coordinate 19,683,147, forward strand.
GCGGATGTACTGAATGCTTATCCTCAATCTGCACAGCAAAGGCAAATATTACTACATCGATTAGCTGTTATCACTGTGACGTACTTTGAACTTTTGAGGCGTCATTGTGTGTTAGGTTTAAAATCAATACAGTTGTCTCAAATGTTGCGTTTGCACTCCTTAAAGAGCTCTCGAAACACTTTAAAAAGAATGTGACATTATGCTGAGATGCTTGGAAAACCAGGGTCTAAATCATGAATGGAAATACTCAATAATGCTTGATTAAATTCAAGTATGCATGAGTGTTTTATATCAGCCTGTTGTACAATATGGAAGGAGAACCATGGGAGGTTTTTTGGGGGTTTTTTTCGGGTGGGGTGTTATGCATGCAGCAGTCCTCAAATGATAAGGCCATGCATCCATTGAGAATGTTATAAAATCTGACTAAATGTCTCACCGTGTCTCAACAAAGATGTCCTGTTTCTTCAAGATTTTTAGCCTTGAACATAAAAAAAAGTTTCTGAGTAAAAAAAATATCTTAGAATAATAAAACTTTTAGGATTTTAGTATATTTACTTTTTGTCAGGGTATTTTTTTTGTTCAACTAATCAATATGTTGTCTGTGACTCTAATCAATTAGGCGGTTCATTAGCAAACATGACTCTAGTCACTAATCAATATTCCTGTTCTGTAATCACACGTCATAAAGTATCTCAGATGAGGGTTTCACATGAATCAATCGGCCCTATACCTCAGTCACAGCAACAATAACTTCTTACAAATTCATATTCATAGTATCAATAAATGATTGTTTTATTTAGCTGTACACTTTCATGTTGTAAACAGACACTGATACCATCAGAAATTATTGTATTTTGTCAAGAAGTTCCTAAAAAGCTGAAAAAGGAAACAGCACAAGCAAAAATGTATCCTTGAACGATGCTAAGGGTTGACAAAATATTTCACAGAACGTTAAGATTAAACAACTAAAAATGCATCAAACAACCTCTACCTTCTTTCTTTGTTTTTTTCTTTATTTGACAGCTCAGTTTTTAAAAGCAGAACATCTTTTCATCTGTGATGACAGAAAAACAGAGAGCTTGTACCATCTAGCGCTCTCATGTCAAGCGGAGCTTAATTCTGGCAGACAACTTCATTTGATCTCAGCTCGGTTTCCCTGCAGCTTTACTGTATACAATATGATTGCACAGGCTGCCATTATTACTTTGTTTTCGGTCTCGATATATGATGTTTGAGCCACGAGTCTCCAGCTGAGCTGTTTTCATTTTCCAATGCATGGCTCTACTCAGGAGCTGACTCACCATTAGACGAAGGTGGGCGAGTACCTGGGGCCCCCAACACTTTGGGGCCTCTGAGATGAACACTATAAAATAACTTCTACTCCCTTTATTAATTAAAGTTCCACTCTGATCATCTTTTGATTTATTTTCAAAGCATTCCCAGTGGTCTTTTGATCATAATTATGCTGTTTTTAGCCAAAATAATTTTTAAAAACTGTGTCATTTTCTCAGATATAATTTAGTAGTTTGTCAGAAATTCACCTGTGATCTGTAGGTGGGACTGTTCGCATGGAGTAAACCTCTCCACATTTCCCATCATTCATTGGTTTACATGCTCTCCCACTAGCTTACAGCCTCTCACAAACTCAAACCTAACAATACTGGTGCAACAAAAGTGGCGAGCAATATTGGAGCTATCCAGCCAGACAGCTTTGACTCAGATGCCAGCTTGGATGGGAGAAATGAAGTAGTAAATGGATCTATTTGTCTTCAAGTGGATGCATCCAAGTGGAGTGGAGCAGGAAGCTTGTGGCTTGCCATTGTAAGTCCTACGTCACATCTACAAGCTTTTTCCAACAGTATTTTTTCGTCTGCTCCTGATTCACAACAATTGGAATAAAAAGTACTCAAAAATTGCCATTTTAAGCTTTATTTTTCTTCATGCATGTCCTCCATCATGAAAAAATGCCACAATAACATGTGAAAAACACCAAAAACAGGATTTTCATCTGAGTGTGTATTTTTGTTTCTTTGTCTTCTTTAGTAAAGCCAGATAAATTAATGAAAAGACGGAAGACCTCATTTGTAACAAATTAGCACATTCAATAAGTTCTAGTTTTTTCCAAGAAAAAATATATACATACAATTCATGTATTTGAGAATTAAATGGGACTTCACTTTTTTCATGTCTATAAACTTATTTGAGTTCTTGACATTCATGCTGTCTCAAAGTGGACCAGTGAAGAAGTTATTCAACTGAGGTTTTGTCCTAGGTAAGGATTTAAAATAAATGATTAAAATATTGCAGATGGTCCCATGTTATTGTTCTCCTGGGCCTCCAAACTGCGAACTGACTCAACTTACAGATTTACAGATAGAGACCTTTAGTGAGGATGCTGACAGTGAATAACTGTTTTGTTTAAATGCTTTTCATATTTGCATGTCTATGCCCTCCATTTTGGTATAATCAAGTCTTTGTAATGATACAGTGTGGTGCTTCAAATACAGTTCTCTATTGCCCAGACTGGTTTATGATTCTTTGTGAAAGTTCTAACAAAAAACCCCAAACAAAACTGATTACCGAATTTAGCAACAAAAAAAAAAAAAAAAATCAAGTGTTGCACAATAAAATAAAAGTTATTTCAATGTTTAGTGTTCTCAGTGAAAAATATTTGGATTCCCATCAGCTTAGTATGCAAACAAGAAAGAATGCAATTACATTTAAATTCATTCATTCATTTTCCAATCCGCTTTATCCCTTTCGGGGTCACGGGAGCCTAACCTGGCTACTCATGGGCGAAGGCAGGGTACACCCCTGGACTGGTCGCCAGTCTGTCGCAGGGGCCACAATCACACACCCATGCACATTAACACCTACGGACAATTTAGAGTAACCAATTAACCTGTGAAGCATGTTTTTGGACGGTGGGAGGAAGCCGGAGTCCCTGGAGAAAACCCACGCATGCACAGGGAGAACATGCAAACTCCACACAGAAAGGTCCCCCAGCCAGGACTTGAACCGGGAACCTTCTTGCTGTGAGGCAGGAGCGCTAACCACTGCGCCACCGTGCAGCCCACATTTAAATTCTTGAGTCAAAATTGAGTTCAAAAACCATAAAGTGCAGGTCGAGCAATTTTTAGCTCAGAAAACAAAAATAAGACCAACCTGCCAGTAGGCTTTCTTGCATTATTCAGCTGACGCACACATCCTTGAGAAAGAACAGCTATAATAATATGACCTGCATTTCATAAGGAGAAATCTTAGAAAAGCAAGTAAGGATTTATTTGCGATTCAGTGGTACATTCCTGAAATCAGTCCATTATCATTGGCGGTTTTTCTCTGGCTAGGACTACGTATGAATAAACCTCGGAGTCTAGATGCTGATAGTGGTTATTGATCAGAGCACAGAAAACCATTGTTCCTGACGTAGAACAGGATGGAGGAAAACTGTCTAGAAAAGAAGACACAGCCATTCATGGTTTTAAAGACAATGATTTGATTGTGATTGGCTGAGAAGAAAAGGCAAGTCATTTAGCTATTGGTTCAGAGTGATGGCCTGATTGATAATGGCATGTGGAGTGCTGTAACATCCCATCATACCTAGAAATTAAGTAAATGTCTTTATTGAAAGCATCACTTAACTATTCTTACAACACTTTGGATTCACCCACAAAGGCACAACTGTGCTCATCCTCCATCATATCCATCTTTTTTCATCATTACAAGGACACACAAACAATAATTGAAGACCATGAGCTTCTTTTTGAACTGTGAGCTGATGACTGCAGCGCTGGTGGGTGTAAGGTCACACAGCTGATGCCTTCAGATGCACAAACGCATAGGAATGTACACATATAGGGATGGTGTTTCCCTTCTGACCCCAGGATTTCATCCTGCAGTAAAGTTAGTTTCATAGTCAGTTTCATGCTTAAGTCGGAACACTGAACAAATCCCTTCATAAAACTTATATTCCTGTCCACATCCTTTCACAGCATTGTCTGCTGTTTCCCTAACAGTGTCAGCTTTATGGAAATCACTATTTTTTTAGCAGGAAAGTTCAAGATATTCACAAAAAAGCAAAATAAACACAATGCAACACAAAGCAAAATATACATATATATATTTTATGATAAAATTCCAAAAGACATTTCAAAAAATACAGATGCATAACTGCAGTAGCACTAGTTTTTGGACTCTAAATTTTTTTGGAATTTTGGCATATGCAGCCAGTAGAAGAACAAGAAACAAAATTCCCAGAGGATCCATTTCTAAACCATCTGACTGCAGGAAAAAGTCAAATGATTTTATGAAAAAATGTCTAATTTATATCTAACATTAACATTTTAAAGTTAGTAAAAAGTGCATGTTTTTCTTCAAAAAGTTGCCAAATACAAAGAAGGTTTTTTTTTTCAGTTTTATGCCAGCTGTTATTAAAATGTCACATAAAAATATATGTATAGATGTTTTTTGTTTTTTATATATTAGTATATTTGGGATTTTAACTCACACTTTATTTATTTTAAAGCTGGCACAAGTTCATTTATTATGAACAGAAAACTTTAACTGGTTTATTAAAGGCAAAAAAAGCCCACTGCAAACCAAATTGGATTATGTATTTGTACTGTACCTCAGACAGCAAACCCAAGCTTGAAAATTAGATTATTTGTTGAAAAAAGAATCCTGTTTTTTTCATCTTAGGCTTAAAAAAAGCAACAGCAGCTTCAACAAGATAATAGGTGTGTGGAGAGTTAAACTCAGCTGACTCGGCCTTGGACTTGGCTGACGCTGGGGGCAGATGGCCTCTCTCTCAGGCGTCAGCTGTTTACAGGCACGGATGAAAGACTCGGTGTGTTGGACACTCACGCACAGCTCATGGAGAAGAACCACACTGTCCACAGAAGATCCTCACCAACTCTTGACTCCCTGCTGTGTTCATAGGAATTGGTGCAGACTTTTGAAGTTTGACTTTGTTTTTCTGAGATATGAACCGTTGGAGGTAGGCCTCAAGTGTTCTTCCTTCATTGCAAACTCATTTTGAAAAATGTTGCTGCTTTTTTATGTGTTGGCATTTTTATATGGTAAAAAAAAAACCTGTTGCAGCTGCAGAGGGAAGTTACAGAAATTACATTGTTTATGACAGAAAAATCATCTTTTTTTGTCACTATTTTTCTACTATAAGAGACATTGTTGCCGCAGAGTATTAAATGTCTAAATCTAAGAAAGGTGTTTTGTTCAAGTCACTTACACAGAGAGAAAATCGAGCTCTCAGGAGAATCAGTCTCCTGCTAAAGCTTCTCTAATGCCATTTGCTGACTATGGGATCCACTTGAACAGCTTAAAATGTCCTAACAGTAGCACATGCTGCAGGTAAACAGCACTCCTATCATCTAAGATAAGGTCTGGATGTGAATGTTCTTGCCTATAGGCACAAGAGCATTCAGTCAAAAAAAAAGTTTCACATTATTTTGCTTCCTTATTTAGTTTATCACTGATGCAACTTCTTTTATTTTGCTCTTCTTTTTTCTTTGAGATTAAATTATTTTTCTGCATTCTATCTTCATGTTTTAGTGAATAAACTTACTGGTTCACATTGAAAAATGTGAATTTACTTGTCAAATAGGACATTTACTTAAATAAGGCAACAGTAAAATTCATAAATACAGTCCATTGCCTATTCCATATGGTTTATGTTTTTTTAAATTGGTAGAAAAATATCTGAGAACTCCTATTTTAAAACTTTGTATTACTCTCTTCAAGTTTTTTTTTTCACCAAACATACAGTCACGCTGTTTTCAAACTTTTTGTCTGGATGCCGACAATGTTAAGTCACCAGGTTGTTTCCTCATCTGCATCCTGTTCTGGAAACAAAAGAGAAATTTGGAGGGGATCCTGAATTTCCTTTTGATGTTCCTGAGCAGGAAAATTACAAATGAGAGCTTTTTGTATCCTGTCATGTTTCCTGCTAACTTGTTTAGGAGGAAAAACTAAAAATGTCATCAAAAAATGAGAATCTTAACTTATGAAGCAACTTTTTTTCTTTTTTTTTTCTCCAGTCTTTCAAAAGTGATTGTCTTTTCTCTTTCCAGGTGCAAAACAGGAAACATTTCAGTGCATGCTTGTGGCTTGGGAGCTTCCTCTTTCCCTGGTCCTCACGTGAAGGATGTTCCAGTGTTTTTCTTCCAATAAACAAAGCAGGCTCATGAGCAAATCACCTGCACAGCAAAAGAAGCAATAATCCTGTGAGATGGCAGTCACTTCATTTTATGTGGCTGAAGAGCCAGGAGCTGGCTTAACAGAACTGGACATCTGCACTTCTGGGATTAATATACAACATGACGTCCTCCCATCTATTGTCTCCTCCTTTTGCCTTTCATTCGGCCTCATCTATTGCTTCTTTGGTACGTATGAGCAATCCCGCTGGATGCCAGCGTGCTTCAAATCACTTCTTTAACACCTAACTGCACCAACTGCTATTAGTGTTTGTTGAGTCACCCAATGGCTTAAATCCTGAGAGACAGGTGTCTGCGGGCTGCCAAGAGTTTAGTCTAGATATTGTAAGCTCGAAGCTGGAGGTGGCAGGCGGGCTCTGTGTCTTCATTCAACAGCAAGTATGAAACACCATCTGCTACTGGGAGCTGGCTCACTGATGTCATCGTTTTATAGCTGACAGCCAATCATGTGGGTTCAGAGTGACGAGACGGATTTTTAAAACACAAAATGATGTATTTAAAAGAAGAGTTTTCTTCTTCTTGATGGAACATGTTGACACAAATTCAGAAACGTCCAAAAAAATGAAAAATTTGTATGACACTCAAATGTTGATCTGAAACAGTGTTGGGAAATCAATGTTTATCATGAGAAGTTTGACAAAAAAGAGGACATTTGTGGAGAATGTTAAACCAAAACACATAGGAGTGAATAATCCGCCTGGGATGTGACAAATAAGTGAAGGCAGAAGCATTTACTTGAATACATATTCATGCTTTGTGGCTGCAGGCAAGGCTGCTTGACAAAAGCGACTTTTTTTGGTCTGAAATCCCAAATATTTGAGTTTTCCCAGTTTTTTTCTGGCACGTCTGGCCAAACATTGCCTCTCCAGCCAAACAACCACTGAGAGATTGATCAAACCCAAACGCAGAGGGGCTAACAGATCTGACCTGCATCAAATGAATGTTTAATTACTTTTCTTGTGAATTTCCTCTGAAAATACTTAATAAAAAAGAAAAGAAAAGCAGCAAATCTTCTTTTGCTCCAAACGTCTCTGCCATCTCAACCCCTGGCATTGTTCCAGGACGGAAAGCCTATTCCTCTCATTTCTGTGTGCGTATCTAGCTTTGGGAGTCTGAGGTGAAACATGAAGTTCCTGTTTGAGGCAGGTTTGAAAAGTAAAACATCTGCAGCCAGGTCAGCTTGCCAAAACTTTACTGCAAATCTTTGTAGCTGAAATAACTATGCTTGTTGATGAAATGCAACCTCCACGACAGCTTGTGTTCAGCGCAAATACAGTTCAGAGCTAAAAACAAGCATGAGAACTCCAAGTTTGGGTTTTGGGGATAAAAGTGACGTTGTTTCTGTCTTGCAGCTGTGCAGACAAAATGTCTTCTTCTATCAGATGATGTACAAGTCTGATGGAGACAGTGATGGAGGGGCTGCGTAATTGAACAGAAGTTATCAGTGCTGATGCTCTCGAGGGCTTTTATGAGTTAGAGGCTGGATTTGTAAAAAGCAGGAAAACCTTTATGGTTTGTTAACTAAACGGAAACGCCACAATTTATGAACTGACCCCTTTTCTTTCTTAAAGACCCACTTCAGTAAAAATTGTGATTTTGGCCCACACCTTAAAAGTGAATTTCTAATGAACTACTGACGCTCTGCAGAAACGACATCCTGCAAAAAAGAAAAACACACATAGTCATAACTAAGAGATCACTGGGAACCCTTTTACAATAGATCAAAAGATGCTCAGAATGAGACATTCATGTCCTGCTACAAATAAGAAAAACTGTGGTTCAATTTTCATTTTTTTCTCATTTTGCCACCATTTTACAGTTTAATTGTTGTGGGAATAAAGTAAACCATAGTTGATGTTAAGCTCAGAAACGTTAAACCCTGCTCTGTCAGCTAGTCTTTGGTAAACCCGATCCAGGTAATCAGCAGCAGGTAGGACAGAGAATCAGAAAAAAGACACCGGACCTCAATGACTGAAGATATTTGTGCTTCAAATGATTCATGAAAGACAAGACCTTTTGTTATTACAAAGATCTAGCTCCGGAAAGACCAAAAACAAAAAAATTCTTAGTCTTAAAAACAGCAGACCAAGTTGGACTTGAAAGCTGAAAACTTGTTGTTCTCACACTTCTCAGGATACAGATGCTTCAAGATGGTCATGTTCCTCTCAGGCTTTATGTTTGGCTCAGCAGCTGTGCTCCTCGTCCATTACATTGAGCCTGGATTAAACCCCCAGCTGGGAGAGGAGACGAAGGCCAGCATCGGCCTGGGTGTGGGTGTGCTGTGCGGACTGGTGACCACGCTGGTGTCTACACTCGGACTCCTCCTCAGCGGCCTGCAGCTGGGAAGCCTCCTCTCCCTGTCCATCCTGGTGGTCATCACTCAGTTTCACAGCTTCACCCCGGTGTGGGTGCCTCTCGCTGTCATCCTGTCTGCTTCCATCCCCACTGCCTTGTTCATGCTGCAGTGGCAGAAACTGTTCGGCATCATCTACACATCTGTGCTGGGAGCGACCATTGTCATGCTGTGTGTGGACTACATGGTCGGGACATTTATGCTGCCAGATCAGGTGTATGAGATGTTCTGTCAAGCTGCCCCGCGTCCGCTCTGCTGGTACAACTGGGCCATCACTGGAATCAGTCCAGTTTTGAGTCTCATGGGTGTGTTGGTGCAATGCTGGTTGACAGCAAAGGGAGTTTCCCACAAAGCAAGTGAGTTTCAGTCGTTCTCATGAAGCTCATGTTTTTAATCTTTGTATTAAATTGTTTCAAACGAGAGAAGCGTCATCGTTCTCCCCTTTGGGTGTTTATTTTCAGCTGCACATAAAAAACAAAAGAAACACAGCAAGAGGAACAAATACAGAGAGTCAGAAAGACCTCGGTCCTACCGGCGCCGCAGGCCTCCGGTGCTGAAGCGATACACAGGGGATGTCTTGGCGCCGGTGAGTTCTTCAACCTTTTCAGTTTCTGGTTTGATTTTGTGTGAGTCTTGAATACAGAAGCTCTTTTCTGTGCTCCAGAGTTATCTTCAGAGCCTTCAGGAGCGCCAGATGGGAACAGGCTCCTCCACCAGCAGCGTCAGCACCATCGCACACACTCTAATTGACTTTGACTTTGACACAGGCTCCATGGTGCCTCTGACAGCTGCTTCACCCGTCTTCTCAGTCTGAGCATCAAGTTACTGTAAACTGCAAGTATCCAAGCAGGCTTCGGTGACCTTTGCAGGGTGAAATGTTCCTTTTGAGATTTTCTTACCCAGTATTTTAACTCCTGGTTTGAATCCTATTTGTTAGAAGATCTTTTTGTAAAGCGTTACAAGGGAAAAAAAAGTTAAGTAAACTCAGTCATTAACTGCGTTTTTGCACAATTATTTTCTCAGTTTATTACAAGTCTGAAATGTCTCCCCTCATGAGGATTACCTGATATGTTACTGGATACTCTCAGGGATTAAACGCATTTACATTTGTTTGGCATAAAGGAGTAAATCAGTCATTTTATTCAAACCATACACAACAAATTTATAGTGCAACACAAGTCTTCAATTTTCATAAAAGCGTGAACTTTTACTCTTTAATTTTCGTATGCATATACAGTCAGAATAGTCGTGACAAAATGCTCTGAGTAATCAATAACGTACTTCACGCTCTTCAAAAAAAGTACTGTAAAATGACATTAACCTTAAAAAAAACTAGTTTTATGCTGAAAGTCCAAAGCATTTCCTGTTTGCAGGTTCATTTCTAGAAGTAAAAACATGTTATTTTGCTAATGAACAGATTCAGTGAGTTCAGATTTGGTTGAAAATAAAGGTGTTTGAAAGCTTTGCCTAAATCCACTGTGTCACTCAGCTCGACAGCCACGTGTGTGGTAAGTAAATCTGTATTTTCTGAAGAGCAAGTCACAAACGACTTTCTAAACATGGAATTCACATGAGGCTTGTTATCCTACTAAATGCAGAATGAAAGCAAAGGGAAAGAAAAAAGGAAAATGCATGAGAAGGTAAATCATGTTATACTAGTTTTCTTATGATTCCATAAAGGTAACCAGAGAAAAATGCTATGTGTATATTTCTGGATGACCAGCTGACTGATCTAATCCGCCTGAATCTGTCTGCAGGTTTGTTTACCCTAATGGGCCTGACTTTCTCAGCAGCTAATCCTCATCCTTTAAAGACACTCCAGCTTCCCTGTTTTCACCTGTTCAGGCCTTCCCAGAAACAACCCAAAGCGAAACACGGCAAATTTTTCTTAATTAACTCATAAAAATCTCAAAATGATTCTATTTGCAGAGACAGACACTTTCTGCAAGCATCAGGAATACACTCAGTTTATATAATAAAAGTAAGGAAAGTGTCCACAGTAGTGCAGAACAAGCGCACAAAAACATGTTTGGTGCTGTCAGATTCTCTTGATTAACCATGAAAGTGTGGAGCAGAGAAGTATCCTGACAGAGAAAAGTTAAAATTTACAAAATTTGATCAAAAGTGACAACTGTGAAAGCTTCAAAACTAAACACCTCCTTGAGGCAGTTAAAGGAAGCATTTTTTTCAGATCTAGTTAGTCCCTGGTGGCCTCTGGTGGCTCAGTCGTCACACTGCATCCAGTGTGAGGCAGTGTCTTGAGGATAGTCCTTGTCCACAGTTTGCCGCTGCAGGTTCACGCGCCAATGCTGTCTGCCTTTAAACAGATACACATAGCCATCAGTCCATGCCACAGCAGCTTCAATACTACTGGGTACTCCTTGGAAGAGATGGCCTATGGGTTTGGGGAATGAGTTGAGATTGGTTGAACCAATTTCATCCCACTGCCAGTATCCAGAACCCTAAAAAGAAATACGTTTTTTTACTAAAAGCTTGATGTTCACCTAGGTTTATAGGAAATAAAAATACTTTTTGGTTTCTTACTTTGAAGAATACAAGTATTCTGTCTTTAGGGAAGTAAAGAGCTGAGTCAATATTTCCAGGTATGTTTGTCAAAAATCTTGGGAAGCCCCTGTCAAGTTTGAAGTCTGTGTATCTCCACACTTTGTCTCCTGTGAGAGGACACATGCAGAGAATAAATATTCCTGACGGTGGAATGAAAAAAATTGACTGAAAATGGATCAACCTTTCAAAAAGTAGGATTTGCCAGTCCGCTGAGAGTGAACAGCTGCGTCCAGGCTGCCTGGCAGTTCCCTCCACAGTGCAGAAATGACAGTGGGAGAGCTATAGCTGGAGCTGGATACTGTCCACACGTACTGCCCGCTGAACACATATGTTCTTCTAGATGGACCTGCAGGCACACATTCCAGTAGCAGAGAGAAATCGCTCAATACTTTTATGAGGAAAACGTAAAAAGTGGTATCTTTTAGCTTTCTGAAAGCATCTGTGCTGTTATACCCAACATGACCGCATCTATAGCGGCCTCGCAAGGATCGGGCCTAACCCCTGCTGGCACTGGCTGATGAAGAGTTCCAGATGACAGGATTTTCTTTGGCTTTCCTGAAAGGAAACCATTCTTCAGCTGCATGAAAAGTACTTTAAAGAGAAGTCAAATCCTCATGTGCTAATATCCGAGCATTACCATATAGGAACTGAATCCCTTGTATGTCATCTGGATGCAGCTTGAAGTCGGAGCGATATCCGCTGTAGATTGGTCCCATCAGTGCGCTGTGGTACTGAGAATGGGCCAGGCCCAGAGCATGACCGATCTCATGAGCTGCCACAATCCTCAAGCTGAAGCCTTGGCTCTTCCCCTCCGTCCACAGCTCATCTGCATCAAAGTGCACGATGCCTGACTCTGGGGCATCAGCATGGGCTAAAACACGGCCTTAGGACAGAGCAACAATTCAATCTTTAATATTAGAGGCTCACTTTTGGTCTAAATTTCCCTGCACAGCAATGGTCCCCAGTCCCTCTCCTACCTCGACCATCAAACGGCACGGGGCACGACTTGTCTTTTCTGTGAAAGGAGATCTTGATGTCGGGTCGACCTTGTTGAAGTTCTTTGAACCTCAAAGGTGACACGTCACTCCACAATTTAAAAGCACTCTGGATGGCCTGACGGGTCTTTTCCAGACCCAGGTGAGGAGTGTAGTTGTAAATGCGGTATGTCAGTGTCTTCTTGCGCCAGTAACCTGCCCGAGAAGACCTTAGGTTTACACGTTTCATCCCACAGTGAAGACACGCTAAGACACAAAGACACCCACCCATGACTCTGTAATTGAGAGAGTTGTCAACGAATGAATCTTCTAGGCCACACCGAGCTCTGTTCATCATTGCCAGGGTGGCGGAATCCAGGTTTCCTGATATCTGCGTGCTGGTCACTTTCTGAAAGATTCTGGTTTGAAATTGAATCCAAACTTAATTCAATAAACGTTTAAATAATGCATAAAAAAAGTGGTGACAACAGAATAAATGTGGCTACCTCAGAGCTTCAGCTATTTTCTCAGGTGGATAGTTAACATCTTTACTGCCCAGTGGGGTGTGCAGGTACCCAAACTTTTGCAGATACTCCTGAAGGATGAGAAATTATTGTAAGGAAGTGTGAAGTTACAGCGTTCTGTCACAGTTTTTTAAGGTTAAATCTTATTCAGAATAATTATAAATGACTGATGAGCATTAAAGTAAACTCCTTGTGTCACAGATTTAATCCCAGTGTTTCACTAAAACAACTCCAACAAGTTATGAAAATAAGACAATGATCCAGAAATGTAATTAACTATCCACTTCAAACATTAAAATCACCATAAAATACAGTTAAGGACAAAAAACAACATCTGTAAAGTTGTATTTCTTCCACACAGTCTCTGTACTATCAAACTCATTGATGGCTATTTCCAATGTTTTCTAGGAACTTAAAGCGATATGAAATGTATTCATAAAAAATTTAACTTAGGCATAGAAATTTCTCTGTAAACCTGGTCGAATTCACACATTTGTTTTTAAATTTTAGAGTTTTTTTTCTTACCACTGCTTCTGTGAAGCTCCTGCTGCTCAGGGCAACCGATGAGCCTGTTGTCACCAAAATAAGAAGTGCCATCAACTCCAGCTTCAACCCCATTCTGAAATCAGGCTCGTTTTCCAAAATTCAAAAAAATTAAAAAGTTAAAATCCAGCACAGTTAGTTGGCATACTCTTTTTCTATCTGATTCTGATGAGCCTATCTTCTATGTTTGCAGGCGTTGGTACGTCCATCCTTTGTGTATTAAACCAAACACGTCTGTACTGAAGCTGGTTTCTTGGTTTGGGCATTTTATAGGATGTATTTAAGGCCATGCCTCAAAAACCACATAAATAACACTGGCGTGGAATGTGATTTGTGGACTTCAGAAAAGAAAAACCAAAACTTCTGAACTTGCATACCAACTTTGGAGTGAATAAAAATAACTTTAAAGGAAGGACATTGATTAGGACTTAAATCTAAAAGAAAAAGGAGAAGAATAGCCTTTTTTAGGCTGTAATTTTAAGCATCTTTTTTGGGCCTTTTTTGTTGTTCAGATGTGCGACTAGAAATATCACTGCGTCCTTTTGGCTTACATTTGTTAACTTTGCAGTTTATTCTTAACATTCTTAGTTTTATTGTTTCCACTCTGGGAAGAAAACAAGTAACCGCATAGCCTCCACGGGACAACAGCAGTTAATTATGTTGTTTTTAATGTACTGCACGAACCCAAACAAAAAACCCCACCAACACCCACGTGTAGGCATTTCAATGCAACAAATCATTTTGGAATGGGGACAGGGGGCGGCTCCCTTTCCTGCGCTCCTACAGCCTTATAAAAATCAGTCACACAGCTCGTGGCTTTTAACGAGTTCAACTTCAAGATGATGAACTCAATCGCCTGGTTCCATCCACTAGAGGTTGTCTCATTCATACTTTTTTTTTTTTACAACTTATTGACTTGCTTGACTGGAAGATAACATTAAAGTCCTCCTCATGATGTGCGTAATCATTTTGACCAAAAAAAAATGAACATTGCATGTTTAAAATGACCTCAAACAGCAATCTACCCGAACATGTTTTAGAGCACTAGGAGTCAATGTGCCCACAGAAAGAACATCAGGAAAGACCAGAACTTTAAGAAGCCCTAAAGTCCCACTCCAATCATGTTTTGATCTATTTTAAAAGCGTTTCCAATGGTCTTATAATCACAATGATGCCGTTTTTAATCAAAAATTATTTTTTTTAAAACTATCGTTTCCTAGAACACATTTTCTGCAGAGCGGCAGAAATTCATTAGAAATTCACCTCTCAGTTGTGGGCATGACTGTTCTCCAATAGCAACAGAGAAAGCCTGCCCACACATCCTATCATCCCTTTGTTTACACTCTCTCCTGCTATATTCTACAGCCCCACACAGCTCCAACTGGAACAACAAAAAAGCTAACCAAGCCAGATTCCAGCCCGGACGAGGTAAACAAAGACGTACATGGATCTATTTGTTTGCAAGTGGATGTATTAGAATGGATCGGAGCAGGGAGCTCGTGGCCTGCCGATTGTAGCTTCTACGAACAACAGGAATACAGCAATAATTTGGAAATGACACGAAGAAAACATGTTCTAGTTTGCTGCTTTTTTAATACATATAATTACTTCCGAATTATATATCTAAAAAGGAGATCAATCATGATGAAATAGCTTTTATATTCCAAACATGAAAGCATGGATCGTATAATATCTCAAATTTCTGCATTTTTTAAATTTCTTTAAAGTCAAAGTAATTAATTGATGTGTTATGTGGGCATTATTTTCTGTGTTTATTTACTGCTGAAAAGCAGAATAAAACCTACATTGTATTTTAGACAATTGTATAAGCTCAATCCACTTTGTTTTTCAAATGTTGTGAAAAGATTTTTTTCCCCCAGATTTTAATGTTTCTAAAATAAATTTATTGCATTTATGAATAATCTCTCAATATAAATAGCCTCTGGATATATGGTAATAAATTATTATATGCTTTATATCATATTTGAGCTATTTGATCATTTAAGAGATCATGTAATCTTAATAATTTGGAGTGTATGAAAAGTTAGAGGTTTGCAAAAGTCGTTAAATTTAGAATAACATTTGTCGAAAAATAAGTTTTGGAAAAAAAACAATCTCTTAAACTAAGACTGACTCTTAAACATCACAATGATTACGCAATTTTTCTTTGAAATGCCGCAATCACGTGAACAGTAATATTTACCTTTCAGATTTGTCAGAAAAACAATGGAATCCTTCCTAAAACAGCCATTATGGCTCATGTTGGTGTCCATCACAATAAAAACCAGGTTGGGAATATTGAAAGAAAATAGGCAAACACATACAACAGACACTGCATTCCTGTTGAAGTATTTTATTGAATGACGGTGTATCATATAGTGGGTCAGTATGTGATTATTTATGACGTAAATCAGAGTTAAACTAGAAACTTCTGAAGCCAGACAGTTGGAACACTGTTTACTATTAGAAGAGAGTAAAGCTTTGAATTTGAACTAAATAATAACTTAATATGCCTCACTTCATTCTCATTTTTCTTATAAAGAAAAAAATAGTTCTATAAATGTTTTATATACAATTCCTTGCTTTGTGACTCTTACAAATTGTGTATATTTTTTACTTTCTTTATTTTAACACAAGTTTTGTTTTGAATTAACAGCAAAACAGTTGGCCAATACCACTAAAACAGATTAAGTATTGTATTTAAGAACCATTTTAAATAAGAGTAAAAGCTAAACCTGGAGGAAAAGTCTACCACTTGGACTAAATAGCATTTACAATTTTTTAAGAAATCGGCATTCGTGATGAAAGTGGCAAAATTAACATTAATTTATAGATCTTATTTTCTGATTCTGTTTTTAAAAACACTGGAGCACAATAATACTAATGCAGATCTGCTCAAACAGCAATCCTTGTTTATAACTATACAATAACAAACAATATGAAAAACTGTAGTCCATAAACGGTGTCTTAATGCATTTGTTTCCAAGTGTCGTTTAGTCTCAATATCTACTAGAATCTTTAATTCATTTATTTTCTAAACCGTTTATTCCTTTCGGGGTCACAGGGCTGCCAGAGCCTAACCCGGCTACTCATGGCAGGGGACACCCCTGGACTGGTCACCATTCTGTTGCAGGGGCCACAGTCAAACACCCACACACAATTATTGTAATAAATGAAAATGGAAATTAGTTGAATTGGAAATTATTTAATTTTATGTTGGCGATCGATAGTTTTCTTTTTCTAACTTTTTAATTTACAAAAATGTCAAAGCCTTTTATTGTGGAGCAGTTTTTATTAGGAACTAGAAACACATGAAGTAGGGTTTGACACCATTAACAAAAATATACATTTCTAAAACAGAAGGGTTCTGTTTATCTGAAACAGAATGTTATTATTTTTTGCTTTGTATGGATTAAACGAGAGGTACAAAATGGGAAAAACAAGCAAGCAAAAAAGTAATTACAATTTAAAATTCATTTATAAAAGATGGGCCAGACCGATGCAGCTGCAGAGATCCCAATACTTCTTGGATGTCTTTAAAAAAAAAAAAAAAATGTATTGTGGAGATGTGAAGACTCACAAAGATGTTCTAAGATGTGTTTGAGTCCAGTCTTCATGAATGCTGAGAGGTGTGGAGGCATGTTAGCTACGGAGCAAAGGTCTCTCTTTCATTTGAAGTTTCTCTGCTCTGCTCGAATCGTCTCTCGTCCCTTATTGCTTTCAGAGTCACACTCCAGTTGCTCCAGCTCTTCTCGTAATGCCTCCGCCCGGCCCAGCTTTTCTAGCTGATCCTTTGTTGGCTGCTTTATTTCCCCGGAGTCCACTTTTTGCTGCAACTCCTCGACTTGTCGTAGCTTCTTTTTCAGGTTTTTAATCTTCTTGGCCCTCTCAGCTGCTGATTCTGGGGAGTTTTGGAGAGGCAGCACAGGAACAGCTTCCACAGCCTTGCTTGAAGACTTGTCTCTCTCCGATATGGAGACATCTTCAACAGCATTGCTCACAGCTTCAACTTCCTCATCACAATCCTGGTCCTGGTGCTGCTGCTGATGTTTTCGCTTTTCTTTGCGTTTCATGTTGCGTTTGGCAGACTTAGATAGACCTGCTGCTTCACTTTCTCCACTACCAGGGGTCTTCTTCTGCTGCTGCTTTGGCTGAGTCGCTTCAGAGGAACTGAGACCCGGAGGCAGGTCTGGTTTGCTCTTAAAAAACTTGACATACTTGTTTTCGTATCTAACATAACAGAAAGACAATAAAATGACAAATGAAACTGTCTCACACAAGTATTTGGACTACACAAATATTTTCTAAACATATTTTTGTCTTTATTTACTTGGTAAAACTATTTTGAAGACTTAAGCTCTGCACAAGATACCACTGACCTCTGATGAATACATGAGCCAACGAATGTGAGGAAAAACCCACAAAGACTGTTTTTAAAAGGCACAAAATGCAGCAGGGTCCCCATTATGTGCTCAAATAACTTCTGCTCTGAAAACTGAAAGTTTACTAACTCTGTGCACAGAGTCTGCGTAGAGTATGCA
Organism: Adrianichthys oophorus; assembly: GCA_036245035.1. Classification (NCBI taxonomy): domain Eukaryota; kingdom Metazoa; phylum Chordata; class Actinopteri; order Beloniformes; family Adrianichthyidae; genus Adrianichthys; species Adrianichthys oophorus. The sequence goes on from BSAI01000015.1 coordinate 19,700,877, forward strand.
CTAAAGTAAGAAAGTCGTATTTAAGCCAGATGTTTGATTGGCACCTTTAAATTATCTCAACACATTTCAAAAGTTTAAATTTCCCTCACATGTCATTCATGAATAGATGTGAACACTCAGCATCTGCACCATAACTAAACAATGAACTAAAATCAACAGCAAGCACAATACTTTGCATATTATACGAGTATTTCTTCAACAAACTGACAAAAATACTTATTTTTTACTTATAGGGATTTGGATTATTTACCTTTAAAAACTGTAAACATAAAAACTTGTTAAAGAAATTAGCCCTGTGTTCATTTTGGACATGTAGTTATATCACCTGCAAACAAACGTAACATTAGAATATCTACTGAAAAAAATGATTTAAAAGATACAAATAAAAAAATAACCTAATTATTTTTTCCTTTCATCTATCTAAAAGTTCTTTCCTTTTCACATTAGGACAAATACACAAAAAGATGAGTTATGATGAACTTGTGAGCATATTTTCATCCCCTATTCTTTCTTCATGAACATCTTTTTAAATGTAGGAAAATGTTACAGAATAATTTATTTTTCTGGCTCCTCGATTGACAGGAGGAGGGTTATATCTCTTGTCTCTTGACTTTTTAAATAAATGCTAAGAATTCCAGTAAAATCTAAGGAACTAAAGTCTGTATATATAATGAACTTTTGTAATTTAGGTCTAACGCATTCCTTGTCGAACTCATTCCTAAAAAGAGCAGCTCTTTATGGGCTGCATTTATTTTTATTAAATGTCTTGAACTTTGCAGTCTCCCAAAATCTGCTTACATTAAATCATCAAGTTCTGTATTAAATATGGAGCTTGAATACCAATTTTCATATCCACCAGCATTAATGATTAGCTTTGAGTATGAGACAGTTTCTGGCATGGTCTGAAATCAGCAGACGTGTATGGGGTCAACTTAGGATCAGCTTAAAGTGAATGAAAATATAAATTGCAATTTTTTTTTTTAATTGAAAACTTGAAAACAAGACATTGTAAGTTGGAAGTTTTTTTTTTTTTTTGGAAAACATCTTTAAACTTGAAAGTACACATTGTAAACTTGAATGAAGGAATTTGTATTTTCAACTTTTTATTTCGTTTCTTCCTCTTTGCTTTCAGTTCTTAGTTTTCAGTTTCAATTCAGTTTTCACTGCAGAGCTGATTCTATTTTTATGTGGGGTGGGGCTTTGAGCTCATTGGCTACCGGGACATTTGACAGACAGGAGTCCTCACTACACATTTTCAACACTTTTCTCAGACATACATGTTCACTTTAACACTTTTCTCTCTTGTTTAAGCTCTCAAAGGTCATATCTTCCTAGAATATAAGTCCAGTATTAAAATGAAAACAAGAATCTAATCACATTCAAATGTATGCAACGTTGCCAAGCTGCACATGCCGCGTTTCCGTGCAACCAGGCACAGAAGAGATTAATTGACAAGCTTAACAGCAAAATGGCACTGGGAAAAAAAAAAAAAAAAGAGTGAGAGCTGGAAAAAAAAGTGTAAAATATTAATCAACATTTCTTTTATTTGTTAACACTTTTAGGTTTAAATTTATTTTCATTCAAGTTTTAAATTTAATTTTTTTTTTCAAATTTACAGTATTTCTTTCAAGTTTACAAATTTTTTTTTTCAAATTTTTAATTTTATTTGCAAATTTTCAAAATTCCTCCACGTTTACAACGTGTACTTTCGAGTTTATAGATGTTTTCAATGTAAAAAAAAAAAAAAAAACGTACAATGTATTGTTTTCAATTTTTGATTCAAATTTGCAATCCGATTTTTCATTCACTTTAGGCTGATCCTAAATTGACCCCAAAGACGTGACTCCCTTCGTGGCACTTTAAGGGAAAAAAAACACTTACACAGGGACCTCTTCCTGTGGAACGTAACCATCTTTGACCCGTCTTGGCTTCCTCCATGTCCCATCAGGACGCTGGGTAGCAGCAATGTATTTTCCTGAGGAGCAGCAGGCAGATAATCAGACACTGCTAAAGAGCTTCTGTTCCCTTAAAGAAGGATCGGCAACTCCAGGCTTCAAGGGCCGCAGTGTCTGCATGATTTCCAGATATCAAAGCCAACTTCATGACTGATTACCTGGTTCAGGTGCGTCCAGCCAATTAAAACATGCCAGAGCAGGGTATGTTGGAAAACATGCAGGAATGCGACCCTCGAGGCCTGGAGTTACCTATACCTGCCTTAAAGCACTGACTTTAATATTTGCAGCAGTTTCTTAAATCTAGACCAAAACAAAAAACAACAAGAGAAAAAAAAAAAAAAAAAAAAAAAAAAAATCAATGAATATTTGCACCCAAATTGCTTTTTAATGTAAGAATACTTGAAAGATTTTAAAATGAAATGACTCAATTACATTCTTTAAAACTCCTATAACATAGTATAATAATATAAATCTGTATTATTTAATTTTTTTAAAGTCAAAATCAAGTTTCTCAGAACCGTTTTCCTAATTTTGCGTCAAGCCTGAATAGTTTACAGCACTGCTCCATGGTAACGGAAAACTCATTTCACTTGTAAACAACCAGCAGAGGGCAGCAAAACTTATTCCTACACATTTTTTTAGGTTTAATACAAAAAGAACGTACTTACAAATGTTGCTTCATTTAAAATGAGAATAAATAAAGGATTAGTTTCTTAAAATAAAATTAAAACAAAAATATTTGTGTGGTAAATGTATGCATTATACCGTTGCAATCAATAGTATAAGTACACAGTTGTAGTAGACGTCAAATTTACTATATAAAATGAAAAATATCAAGCAAAAATGTCTTTATGAAATTCTTTTTTGGCGAAACTATTGCATTTGTGTCTTATAAATAAAAGTCTATTTAAAAAAGCCGTAATAAAACGCATTATTTTAAAACAACTCCCTTAAGACTAAAGTTGAAAGCAGAACAGGTCCAAAGTCACATTTTCAAATTTTCTAAATCCGGTGAACATCGATGCCTTCATCTATAAACGCAGAGGAAATAAATAAATCTATTTTATATGTTTGTTTGTTTTTTTGTTGGAGCTCTAGTGGTAATAAAATATCGTCATAGTTTGTTTGACTGCTGTCGCTTTCGTCACATTACAGTGACAATGCCAATGCTAGCTAGCTAGCTAGCAAATGCATCAGTCAAATAACTACTTAAAAAGGGAAGACTAAACTTTACATAGAAAAAATGTGACCAGAAAAGTCTATTTTTGAGCCAGTGGTGCTTATACTACGCGTACAGTAATATGTGATAACCCTCGGAGGCGACAGCAACAAGCTAACTATCGCTCGAGGAGAAATGTTAAGTTAGCAGCAGGAGATGCTAATAGCAAACACTGGAATGGACTGCGTGGTGCAAGATAAATATAGATCCGTTTTGCTGATGTAAAAATAAAAGTCTGACTCAAGAAAGCAAAAATGTGAATAAAATGGATTTAGATTCGGTTTAAATTTGGTCCTCCACCTGCACCGGTACAAGTCTTACCAGATTCATCTGTGACATAGGGGGTTGCCATTTTGGTGTAATGTGCTGCTTCGCTCCCCTCGGACCCTGCGTCCCCAAACGTCCCCTCACAGTTAAATCCCTCGCAGCGCTACAGCTTTTCAAAGACTCGAGTTTGTTCTAAAGTGGAGGCTAAAGTGAAAGGGAGATAACATGACTGCTCTTTCACACAACCCAAACGGTAGCTGGCGGAGCGAGGAGATAAATCGAGCGGACCCTGCTGTTTTTACATCGGAAATGACGACGTGGACCGTGAGTTGCCAAATATTGTCAAAGAAGCTTTTGGAGCACTCTTATTACTTGATGCTTTATCGATTACAGTAATTTACACAAAATTACAATTTTTAGGGAATAGGAAACATAAGCAAAAGTAATCAAAACTGAAGTTTTCATAAAATAACGTAAGCTGTCTTTCTTAATGTTCAATTTTCTGTATGGATGTGTTATACAGACACACTTTTTGAGAGGAAAAAGGATACATAAACGTATTATCTCAAAAATATAATAATATTACAAGTTCTGTATAGTTTCACATTCTGGAAAAAAACCCTCCCATCTTAAATTAACTAATTGGATTGCAATCCTTAATCTAAAATGTACTAGAAAAATCTATACAACAACAAGATCGCTAAAATATTTTTTGTCAACATTATCAATTAAAATAATCGTTACATGTGTTACTGAGTGAGATTTTTGTTTAAACTCATAAACAGTGTGATATTATTATTATTTTTATTAATCATAACATAAAAATCGTAGAATGACAGTGGTTGTTATTTTAACTTTATCATCTTTTATGACTCAGGTGAAGAAAAGTATTTCCAAAAACATAAACTTCACAATATTAAGATGAAAAGTTGGGGGTACTTTTCTATAAATATCCCTGTAAAATAAAATTGAAAACAAAAAATTTGTGAACCCAACCTGGCAACCGCAAAGGGGCCTGGTCGAGTAAAATAATTGGCCACAGCAGCAGACTACTTGGCATTAAAGACGGCTGGCGGTTGGATCAGCGGTAACCTTTTTCCAGAAGCTACTGTAGACTTTGTTGCCAGCATCAAGTAGGTATTTTCTTTTATATTAAGTTTTTTTTCCTCATCAATACAAAACTGTCTGTTTTAAAACAACCGGATTAAAGCGCAGCAGCTAAAGAGCATCTTAGTTATTTTCCACCAAAGTTGAGTGTCTGAACACAGCACTGACCAATAGAGCAGCCAGCTAGCTTTGTGTCCTTAAAACCGTATTAAAATATCTACGCTTTTAGGAAGCATCTCTAAGGTTTGCTGCACTATATATTGCAATTGTCCGCTCGAGTTTTGATCCTATTTATTAAATAACGAGCAAGGCAGAGCTGCGTCAGGCTAGCGTTCGTATTGTTAGCATGCTAACGGTAACGTAACCTCTGGACGAAGGAGCTGAAAAGGAACGGAGGGGGTTTCACCCAAATAAAGGTCTTGAAGTACAAATGGAGATATGACCATCGCAATTCGTTTAAAAATGTTTTTTAATTATTTTGTTTGGCTAGAACAACGAGTAAAATGTTTTCTTGACGGCGAAAAGTCGCACCTCACAGCTAACAAAGTGTTGATTGGTCAGTGTTTTATTTTAGCTTCTTTTCACATAAAATAGCTTATTTTCCCGTTTGTAGTAAACATGAATCTTTCAGTTTCGTTTTGTTTTTTTGTTTGTTTTGTCAAGTAAACATGTTTATTTGACATTTTCACAGAAGAAGAAGGACGCAGACGTGGGTTTCATGTTTTTGCGAGATATTTTTAGCTAGAGAAAGAGAAGAAAGGACCCCTATGAAAAGCAGCCTCGCAAACCGCTTCCTCTTTGAATCGATTTGTTGTTGTTTTTTTTTTCTTCAAATGCATAAATCCATGGGTTGTAAATTTAAAGTCATTTCTACATAGGCCGATTTGATGGTAGGCAACGTGCAACATAGGAGCGACATTGCTGCTGTACGTGAGAGGATGGAGGAATCGCTGGAATCGATCCAATCAGGATGTAATCTTAGCAATCAAGGCTAAAGTCAACATTGCAAATGTGACATGGCATTTATTTTGGTTTTGTGATAGGGGGTGTATGTTCTTTTCAGTGGTGTAAACTCTGGATCAGCACTAATATTTGGGATAAAATGCTCAAATTAAAAATGTCTGCTGCAAGAATATGAAATTCATATACCAATGTGTTTTATTGTGGAGTAAACATCACTCTTTCTACTCAATGTTTTCAAGATTTTCTTTAGGGATTTCTTGTCTGCTATTTTCTGATTTGACAGGGCAAATTAATGTTTGTCTCTAAAGAAATAACCTTTCTTAATTTTACTTTAAGCCACTTAAAGTTTTTGTTGAATCTACACAAGTGTAGCTGGCTCTACTAAATTTTAAAGCACCATCCTTCTTGATAAAGTGAATTTGTCTTAAGGGCTGCATGAATGCCCACTGTAGCCTCAGCAGTTTGGGTTAACGTGAGCTTGACGTCTGCAAAGGTGTGGTGGAACCAGGACTGTGACATGCCATCTCCCGATCATGAGGGTGTTGGTTTACACAACCTTCTTTTAAGTTTCTGTTTCTCAAAAACTAGAGGAGAAAATCAAACCTACATGAAGACACAGCTGATTAGGGGGGGTGGGAAGTGGATTCATTGCTTGCATATCAGCTGGCACCACTGTTTTTTGTTTTTTTCTTCTAAATAAGACTGTAATCAACTTTTTGCTATGAAACCAACCCCGAGTGCTGTCTTTCAGAAGATTTCCAGTTTCATTTACAGTAATGAAACTGAACTGTAGCAAAGTCCGAAGTTCATAACCCTCTACTTTTTAAAAAACTGCTGACACCAAAAGCTGCTGCTATCCGGCCATCAGTTGAACATTTTGAATGCACAAAAATATAAAATGTAAAGTTAGCTTTGAACTAAGTTTAACACTTTTTTTTTTTTTAAACGTTGCTTAAATGTCTCTCGGTGGCATCAAGGCGGCTTTAAGGATCAGATGAAGATTGTAGTTTACAAGACTCCACACAGGCAGATGGATTTTTTTTTTGCAACTATTTTCTAGATGAAAATTTGTATATATGTGACATTTTAAATTACAAGAATGTGTTGACATCGTGTTTTTATTCACAAATGTATTCATTTTTCTGTTTTCTTTTATATTTTGCTTTCCCCTCACAGATTCACCTCCTTGTGGTTGCAGGAAAAAGGGAAAAGCCTCCACTTGTGCCTAAATGTTAAAGGCCTGGATTTGATCTTTGTTATTCCATTTTTCCTGCCAGTTGTGATCTTTTTTTTTTTTCCGTTGGCAAGGACAGCTCTGCTATTCAAAAGTGGAATCTTATTTTTATTTTTTTCTTTGAACACGCAAATATTTGAAGGATAACAAAAGGTATTCCGGGTCATTCTGTGTGACAACATGGCAAAGAAAAACAGCCAAAAGGGTGTGTTTTCTCTTTTACAACTCTATAAACAATATTTAACATGTTTTAGAAAAGATTTCTATTCAACATGTGGTCAAAGATAGTTGATGCAAATGCTGGTTGTATTTATCTATTTTATTTTTTAAATAAAAAATGAATAATAGTTATCATATAATGTTTATTTTCCTTAAATAAAGTGCGTTGCATAACAGAGGCTTATGACTTAGCAGTAAATTGAAGTTCTGGGTGTTCACCATGATCTTGGCCTGTTTCTTATGATTGAGAAAAACAACTTTTACAAAGGCTCAGCACTTTTCTTTGTCTTGATTCTAAATGGCTACAGATTAACTTTGGACTGTGACTGTGCTCCGAGTCTTCATAACAGCTGTGCATTTTTGCTTGCAAAGGGAAGTCCTCCAACAGGAGGAAGATTCTCCTCTCCTCTGGGTTAACCTGAACCCTGCTGTGTCTTGAGTTGACCTGCTTTATTCTCTCTGACGATTAAAAAGCATCTAGGTTGATTAGCGTGCAAGAATGTCTGGAGGTCGCCTGGTTTTTCTTCTCTTGAATCAAAAGCAGATTTCAGACAATTAAGGCACGGATGTGATTAAAGTGTTCTTATCTGAAGTGCAGCTTCCTTTTATAACGTGTGCTCACATTCAAAAGATACTAGATTATCAATGATGTGTCTGCTCATCTATCAAGTTTCATGAATCCAAATCTCCCAGTAAAATGTCATTTTGAGTAGTGTGTTGCAATAGTTTTTTTTCTTAGAAATCTGAACTTGCTGGCAGTTGTTTTGTTTTGCAAATGATGTTCTTCAGTTGCAGGCCAAACTGAACTGGGTGAGGAGGCTGACGCTGCACAATACTGATTTGATTTTACTTATTATTTTTTTCCCCTCAGATACATCCAGCGTGGTGTTTGACACTCGCTCAAAAATGGCCATGTCGCAAGGGGGAACAGCAGAAAGGATGAAAGAGAAGGTAAGACACACACTTAGCCCACCACTTGAAACGACAAATTGTTGGTTAAATCAGTTTCCAGTGCTGGACACGGCAAAGAGCTTTCACATCCATTTAAATTAAGGTCAGATTTAGTCAGCCGTTTAGAAAGAAGCTGCGTTTTTGGCAGCAATAAACAGGAAAGGTTGCTAAACATCGAAAGACTAAAATGCAATGTAGAAAACTAATTTCTGATGGATATGCATCCATCTTTTTATATTTTTCTTTTTTGAGCAAATTTGCCAACAGGACATTTGCAGGCATTGACACTACATTATCAGACGTATTATATGCGAGTAATTTAACATATGATAATATGTCTGTAAGAAAAGGGACTGGCCAGTTGCTGTGAATGTTCTTTTTGACAGATTAGTTTGGATTCATACTAAGATAATTATACCTTCTCTTTGTAATGTCTGCGATCATGTTAAGATGTTAGTCTGAAGTTTTTCTCTTTTTGTTGTGTGGACGGAGCTCTTTGTTGACTCAATCAAAATGTTCTTACTTGAATGTTGACCTGTGGTAACCCCTTTCTTTTTTAATTTCCTCTGCAGATCAGTGCTGTCAGAGCAGTTGTTCCCAACAAAAGCAACAATGAGATTGTGCTGGTATTGCAGCATTTTGAGAACAGCGTCGACAAAGCAGTGCAGGCTTTCTTGGAAGGTATGAGGATGTTCTTTTTTCACGTTCAGTAATTCTTCAAGTTCACACCTCATCTGTAAACTAAAATTAGATTTTTTTTCCCTCCACTTTTCTTCAGTCATCTCTCAAATTTTGAACTCTTCATTTGTTTTTGCTTTTTTTAACCAGTTTTCTGCCTCTCCCATCTTCAGCCTCTTTGATCCTGTGTGTTGTTCTTTGAATTCTTGTCAAGTGTCAACTATGTGGCCTCAAATAGCAAAGGGCTGTCCCCACACGTCATGTGCTTTATCCTCACTTTAGAAAATGCCTCGGGCCGTTCATATATTTGGGCGGTTGGGCGGTGCAAGTCTTTGCGACCTGTCACATACCGCTGACTTGATGTCATGGGTGTGTTTTTTAGGAAGTGCATCTGAAATCTTGAAAGAGTGGAACGTCACCGGCAAAAAGAAGGTGAGACTGAAGTGCTTTAAATGTTTTTGTCAAGTCAGCATTTTTGTGTCAACCGGTTTCACTTCATTAGTTGAAATTCCAAGCATTCGTTGCAAGACGAGACCTGTTGCCAGAAATGTGATGACATTTGATTCACTTGAAGACATTTTTTTGTCATTTAGAAAAAATAAATACAAAATGTTGTGATCTTAATGTCTAGCCCAAGAAGAAAAAGAAGCCTAAGCCTCAGCCGGAGCCCGAGGCCGAGGCCGAGACTGTCCAGCCCGAGGCCGCCATGTCCGAGGAGGGCAAGGACGAAATGAACGGCTTTCATGCCAACGGCTCAGTAATGGATGGAGAGTCTCTTGATTCGCTGAGTGAACAGTTGGACTCTGCTTCCTTGGATGTGGCCGAGCTGGACTCTGAACCCGCTACATCTGAGACTACCGGTAAATACGGTTATGCAGCTGAAATGTGCTGAAAGGGGACAGACGATTAACAGGAAGAGCCAAATATTTGTCTTTGGGAAGCTTACCCCACCTAAGATGAGACGCTCTGTTTGTTTTTTGTCTCACAATTTTTGAGTAAAACTCTATAAAATACATCAGTCTGTGAACCAGGATTTACGTCCAATAAAAAGCCTCAATACCTGCAGAAATAAATCCTCAAAAAAATCACTTTAACAAAATACGCACTCTCACTGGTATTTTTTTTAAACAAGCATTAAGTCAATATTCTCCATGTAAATCGTAATTGACATTTTTAAATGAATAAATATTGGAATATAGGAGCTCAAAACTTCCTAACATCTAAATCGGTGAATTTGACTTTCCATCACATTTCATTTGAAAATTTGAAGTAGTAATATTATAATTATTATTATTTTCTAAGAAATGTTTTTCCTCAGACAGCATTAAGTTGCAACTTTAACAGGCAAGAAATCTGAAATATAAAAGTGTATGCCATGGTTATTCAAGGAAAACTTTTAATGTTTTTATGTAAATATTTATTCATAATACTTGAAAGAACTTTTGTGAACTGAAGTGTAATTTTTCAGACCTTAAACACAGGCTTAAGAAATAGACGCCCTCATACGCACAAGCGAAGCAGAATTAGACATGAGCACAAAAGTGAAAGCCAGATATCTCACCAAACCTGAACTGGAGACAAAAGAGAAGGGAATTTATGTTGGAGTGCACAGGTGACTCGGTCATGTACGTATGTATGTAACCCACTTTCACACGTGAGGAAGGATGCAGACGCTCATACTGTACAACCTTCATCGGAAATATTTTGCATGGAATGACTATTTATTTTTCTTTTTTTTTTTTACATCTTAAACCAACTGAGTTAAACTGAATCCAATGCAAATTGCCCCATGTATGTGTGGAAAAAGTGTATTTCAATCCAACAAGTTCCTTTGTGTAAAGATAACTAATGGGTTATTCTATCATTTTTGCCTCTTTGTAAACTATGCTTCTGAAAAAAGACCAAATCAGAAGAGCAATCGTATTAATAATCTGCTCTGTATGGGTAGAGTGTAAAGTGTGATCTAGAGCTAGATCTCAAATGTGCATTTGAACTTCACATTGTCAGAGGGCATGTGGTCACCCAGGTGTTTCACTGGGTACTTAAGTGTGTATAAATGTGGTCATCTTAAAAGCCCCATCACCTGAGCGCTGGATTTTGAACCTGGAAGTGTTCAGATATTAGATGGTGGCGTTCAGGTTTGTGGTGCTTTGGGCTCCGTTGGAAGTCTGGATAAGTCACTGGCTTAGTCCCTTTATTATGTCACACCTGTAAGCCATTTTGAAAGATTCTTGGGATTTCTATTTCTTTGAAATATTTACTTTCCCCTCCCTTCTGACAGGGAGTGATCTCTGGAGCTCAAGGATGTCACGTCATTTTGTTCAATAGGTTGTGCCACCTTGTAAAAGAGCACTCTACAAACATGCATACTTTTGTTTGTCACTATTACTTTGGCATGGCAACACAATTACCAACCAAACCTGCCACACACTGAGGTGGATCTGGTTTGGTAGCACAATGGCGTCTATGTAGCAAATGGTGACAAGGAACTACAAAGACAGTTTCACTGTGCTCCTTTGTTTTAGTTGTGATTTTTTCCTTTTTTTCTGATCTACAGTATTTCTGTGTGAACTTGGTTGTAAATTGTCTGTTTTCTTCCAGGTGCAGAAGCAGATAGTCAAGGTAGCGCTCCGAGTCCCGCCTCTCAGCAAGGGGGGAGGAATCGCCAGGGTCCCAGGGGCAACAAGTCCCGACACAGGCTAGGCTCAAATTCACATCCCCCCACATCCTCCCCAGCAGCAGCAACCAGTGATGACCCGGGATCGTCAGGGGGAAAGAAGATAGGTTCGATTTTTTTTTTTTTTTTTTTTTTTTTTTTTTTCTCTTTTCTCAACATGTGGTTTTTCTAACAATGACTCTTAAAAAAAAAAACACTTCCATATCACACTAATCCATTGCACTCAGTAACTTGATAAACAAAAGTGGAAGAAATGCTCTCAAATGTAAATTTTTAAATTTGCACATAGCCTGAGGTTTTGCCAAAACTCCCATGCTGAAGCCCATTTGAATGTCTCCCTCTCAGCTTCCAACATTGACCGCTCAGTGAAGGACCTGCAGAGATGCACAGCCTCCTTGACGCGCTACAGGATGGTGGTGAAGGAGGAGATGGACTCCTCGATCAAGAGGATGAAACAGACTTTTGCTGAGCTGCAGAGCTGGTATGTCAGTTTTATACCAAAACCTGACCGTACTTGCCGTCTGAAACGGTTAGGTGAAAGAGAGGAAATATTTGTGAGGATGCAATATCACACATGAAGATAAAGGTTGCCTGTTCAGAAATTGCACAAAAAATATTAATGTTGACCTTCACATGTTAAAAAAGTCACAATGACACCAATTTCCTGTAAGACTTTCCTATTTGCTTACTTTTGACTCTGATAGGTTTCTATTTGGGTTTTCTTATTCTGATCTTTTCAGTTTACTGAGTTGGTGCTGCTGCACTTTCATGGCAATAAATGTACAGTGAGTGAAAGGGCATTTCTCTAACCTTTGTTCATCTTATGTAATGTTTATACCCAAAGCTCGCTGTATTTATTTTCTTGATTCATTTTTCTAGATACCCTGTAGATCAGTCAGTCAATTTGTCCCTGATCTGCTTTGTAGACATCAGTAACAAATGGAGTTCATCTGTAACATGGTGCTCTGATGTGAGGTGTGGGTGTCTTACACCTGTAGATTGCTTTCACTTTGGTATATATTAGAAAAGAAATGTCTAATTTCCCCTCCCGTCTGATCTGTTCCTTTCATTGGTGCAGCTGCCACCACCGCTCATCCTGCTTCTTTGACACATACCCATAGGAAAAACATACATAAGAGGTCTACAGCTTTGGTATTTCATACTAGCCACTTGCATGCAGCTGTGCAGGTTTGTCCCATTTTTCTTCCGCAGATAGTCCGCACCGTTAGGGCAGTTACTAAGGCCTTAACGGTTACCAGATTTCACAAGATTCAAGTGAAAAAGTAAAAAATGACACTTCAGAGCAGAAATCTGGAAGGTTGCAGGTCTTTAACAAAATAACTAATCCAATCTCCCATCTTTCTAGTATATGATGTTCTATACATATTGCATTGTTTTAAAAGATCTTCAGTTATGATGAAGCCCCATAAGCTTGCTCTGTTTTTGCTTTGAATGGAGGCTAGTTTTATCAATTCAGTTTGAGAAGAGGGGACAACTGTGTTTGCTTCTCATCTTTTAAAGCCCATGTGCATTTTTTTCAGCTAAAAGTTTTTTAACAGTTGCAAGTAATTTTAAATTTGACTTGAAAACATTAGTATGTATGGCATTGAAAGGTAAAACACTATCAGAATTTGACGTTCTTACTAAAATCAGACTAGAACAGGCATTTCCACTTGTCTGTTAAGCAGCTTACAAACCCTATAAGCCCCATTTATACAGCTTGTTTGCTGCCCTTTTTTCTGATTTATTGTTATGCAGTTTTATCAGTGGAAGCTTAGGTTAATTTTCTGCTTTGACTTCGCTCAAGTCGGAAATATAAAACGCCTCATTCTTCTCAGAAGTTATCAAAAGTCATCTACAAATAAAACAGTTTTTAGTGACGAAACTTCTTTCTTTGCTCTGTGTGAATTTGTAAAAACGGAACAATGATAAAAACAGTAATGTCTTTATATATGACGCTCTGTGTGAAAACCGCCTCAGAGACCTGAGAGAAATGCAAGGAAGTACAGAATCCACTGTTCTTAATGATACTCGGATGAGCCTCAATAAGCCCTGAAAAATCAGATGGAGGAAAAGACTTTAAGGACAATAAAAGTCGATTATCCTACTTGGAAATGGCAAATTAGATTTAATCCTCATTTGTTTTTAGCTTCTAAACTCTTAAATCTTGTTTTTAAAATCTTAACTCTTGTGTTTTCCAACCTGTTTTAAATCCAACATATGAAAAACAGGTTTTCTGTTTGGCCCCATATGTTAATGGCTAAGATCAGGATCCCTTGAGATTATGTGTTTCATCCATGCCTGGAGTCATTCTGTAGCTGCATGTGCTCACGTCATGTTATACAAGCATTTCTTAGCTAAAATGCATTTGAAACATTTAATTTAAAAATAAACTCCAACTGAATCAACAAAAACTTTGCTAAAAAAAAAAAAAAAGCAACTTTAAATAATCTAATCGTTTAATCCATTAATGCATTCTGGGAGTTTTTTTTCCAGATTAAAAAGTAGATTTTTAGAATGTAAGAATATAGATTTTTATTCTTCAATATATATGTAAATGTTAAAGGGATCAAACGGTAAACTTGTGAATCAAATTTATAGTATTTTAGCAGCGAAACCCGGCCCTGATAATAATAATTTTGTATTATTATCATTCATCATGTAAATGAGCTTTTCAAACATCAAAAGGCTAAACCAAACAGTTTCTATGACCATGAACCAAAACCCGAGGCTGGTGAAAACTGTGAGCAGGCTCTTTAGCAAGGCACCTCTCAAATGGATGGAAGGAGTTCAGCACACCTTACAGAAACACCCACAGCTGTTTTGACAAGCAGCTTGTTCTGACAAAATACTGGTTCTAGCAGCCAGGACAGCAAGAGCTAATTAATGAAGCATTAACAAGATCTCTGATGTTTCAATGTTTGAAGCGTCCGTCTTTGACTTACTGGGAGTTCAACTTATAAGTCACGTTCACTCCTATTTATTACCAGGATGTAGTTTACTGATTATAAGTTCATAAGACTGTTTGAGAGGACAAAACCAGCGCTTCAACCAAAAACATTTAAGTTTGTGGGGTTGGATCTTTTAGTATAAATGCGGAAAAAAAATCAGAGCAAAGAATGTGTGTTTATAGAAAATAATCATTTTAAAGTTTTTTTTCCTGTCTGGATTGATGGTTTAACTTAATATTTATTTTATTTTTTTCTTTTGACCCTCTGTTTGGAAGATTGATCTTTAAATGAAGATGTTTTGTTCCAGTACACTGTATTTTAATGCTGAGAGACTGGAAATAGATGTTTTTTTTTCTTTATATTTAATTTTTATGAGTTTGAATAAAAAAAAGTTTCCGTCTTTTCCTGGTCCATCCCTGATCAGTTTTGGTGCATTTTTTTGCCTTTGGTACAATGGTATAATGGTACATTAAAGTGGCGTCAGTGAGTGTAAAGGTATAGCTCTCTATAGGTGATGTTTCTTAAAGTCGTGCTAGTCATGTATTGTTGAGGCTGAGTCATCAATTAGTTCTAGTATTCCTGGATAACACGCATTGAAGAACAAACACAAAGATTTAATAAAGAACAGAATAAAGATGCGTTCATCTTTCTCTTTAAAACTTAATCTCTTGACAATCAAATTTATTTCCAGTTATGAAAAAAAGTCACTCATGCTTTTGCTTGCAGGAGATGCTAAATTAAAGGGTTTGATGCATATTTGCATCAATAGTTGTCAAGAGGTGTCAATTATAAATCCCTGTTAGAACTTATATATATATATATATATATTTCCTGTCTTATTTTGTTGTCTCCTTTGTTTTCCAGTTTAATGGACAGAGAAGTGACTCTTCTTGCTGAGATGGACAAAGTAAAAGCTGAGGCCAGTGAGTATTGCATTTTCTGTGTACATAATGATCCCTGCGTGTCACTTACTAGCTAACACCTGCTAGTATTCTCCCATAAAATCCTCTCCTGACCAAACAGCCTGGAGAATTTGACCTAAATCGGTTTCGATGGGAGGGGGAAAATAAGAGATTGTTGTGAAACAGCAAGTCCCAGTTTGTCCAAAAAAAAAAAAAAACACCTTCATCAGTGGCCTCCAGTTCCTGGTAGACTTGCAGCGTTACAGCGTGTGAATGTGTGTGTTACATGACAGAGCAAGACTGCATATTTGCACAAGTAGGCCATTCTCTCTTGTTCTGCCCTCTCAGGAGGTAGAGGCTTGTGTGTTCCAGGCCTGGAAAAAGTGAATAGTGTCAGGTGTCGAGGGAGACTCAATGCCGTCTTTGTGCAAGGTGTGTGGTGAAATGGGAAGAAAGCAAAGAAACTGTAGCATCTTTCCGCATTAGTGGGTGTATTTCATAAAAAAAAAACGTGCGTGTGTGTGTGTGAATATATCGTACTGTTTTGTTCATCTGCTTTGTTCTTAAGAAATCAAACAAACATGTTTTAGCTTTTCACTTTATAAAGCCTACAATTCAGCTGGTTTTTTTTTCCCCCATCATGCAGCTATAAATTCCTGTGGTGCTGAGACCGAACGTGTTCAGTTAACTGACAGTTTTCTTCATAAAATCCTCTGCTCTGTAAAAGTCTGACATGACTTTGAGTCACAGTGACATTTTTCCAACCAAATGCCCAAACGGCTATAAAAACAAAAATTCAGGTGACGCATTAGAGCTGTGCAAATGGAACTGTGTAGAATTTAAATCCATTTATGCAGTGGAGTAAACTCTAGGAAAATCAGGTTTTGTTCTCATCGTGGAAGTTGGGATTAAAGTCAGATTTTATTCTAGTTTACGCTTGTTTTATGTATGTATTTTTGGCACGAAAAGCTGTCAAGATTAGTCGTCAAAGACCCACTGCGATGAAAATTGTGTTTTTGGTGTTTTATGGTATTCTTGTGGCATTTTTATGATTCCGTGCGGTGATGCAGGACATATACAAACTTAGCTAAAAATTGTATTTCTGAATATTTCTCAACATTGTTGTGAATCGATTGCAGACGAAAAAATGCAGTTGGAAAATACGTAGAAAATACGCTGGGCGGGCCACAATGGTGCCACCATTTAGAGTCCTGTTTCAGTAGCTACGAGCACATTAGTCACTTTGTGCTCTAACATTCTGTCACGACATAAAGATGTGTAACCAAATAGCATTTATAATTAATCACAACCACCCAGTGTGAAAACTGTTGCATTGTGAGTCTGTCAAAGCAAAGCTTCACTGCCGGGGTTGTATTGCTGTGTTGTAGTGTTGATCCTGGATGCTCGGCAGAAGAGAGCCGAGGAACTGAAGCGCCTGACGGACAAATCTGCCTCCATGTCAGAGGAGCAGCTGACGGAACTCCGTGCTGATATCAAGGTGCACAAGAAACTTCAGTTTTGGTTCACGTGGAATAGGATGGGAGAAGAGTGGCAATCTAGGCTAATAAAAATAACAAAAATGTTAGGCGAAATCAAACCGGAGCTTTAAGATTTGACTTTTTGAAAGAATTGTTTTACGTTTCTTCCAGCACTTTGTGAGTGAGCGTAAATACGATGAGGACCTCGGCAAAGCTCTAAGATTTACATTTGAACTTGAACCACTGAAGACGAGCATCTCTGGTTTTGGATCAGGTACTGTGGATGTTTTTCCTTTTATCGTGTATTGTTTGTTCACAAAATTGGAAACTTGGTGGAGAACTAAATACTGCAGAAAATGAGCTCAAATAAAAAGTTTGAGTTAAATAAACGGCTTTAAAAAGTCCTCAAATCCACCTGAAGAACTGCTGCTCAGAACTGTTTGTTTATTTATTTACTTATTGATGTTTAGTTCAAAAAGTAGTTGCAAAAATCCTAAGGTCAGGCTAATAACTAAAATTATCAATATTTAACTACATGAACTGCCGACTGAACGTAAACATGCAGATGTGAGACAGTTTTGGAGTCGAGGTGACAGAAATTTGAACCTGATCCTTTATTCTTGAGATTTCTTCTTTCCTTTGACGTTCCCTTAATAATTGTGACGTGTATATTTTTATTGTAGTTTTTATTACCATTATAATGAGATGCCCAATTTAACAAGAAAGTTGTGTATTTAGGTTTGTAAGTTGCTGTGATCTGTTAACAAGTAAACACTTCCTCTTGAAACTCATTAGACAGAGTTCTCTCATTGGATTTGACCTTCAACCACTTCATCTTTACATTTTTGCGGACACTGTTAGGATGAAAGGCAGCCTTTTGTTTGGCCAGTTCTGCTCCTTTGATTTCAAATCACAGACTCACAATTCAATTTGATTAAATGTTGTTTCTGTAAATCTCTCATCCCTAGGTCTTAGAAATTCTATTCCCAAAACTGTTTTTGGAGGTTTAAAAAAATAATTTTTCCATAATGAGCGATATAAAGTTGTAAAGGTGTGAGATTTTCAGAATAAAATAATTCATTCTTTAAGTAAAAACCTGACTAAATGTGGTTTTAATGTGATGGATAGATGTAGCATTTTCTACATGAATTTGATTTCATGTTTGTTTGTTTTTTAACCCTTCTGTTTTGCAAGTTACTGCTGGTCCGAGATGAGATGCTGGTTCTGATCCACTTGTTTTGCTTTACAGTGTACCATCCTCGGACGGGCTACTCCAATCGGTCCCGCTGTAGCTCCACGTCGTCCTCCATCGCCGGCCCAAGTCAGATTGAGACGCCTCCTCCCACTGAGGTCCAGAGCGCCCCCAGTGAAACCCGCCCTCCCCCAGCCAAACAGGTCCGCTAGAAAACTCTTCACTGAACATTTTTGGTTCTATGTTTTAAGTCTTTTTTTTTTTTTTTTTTTTTTTTTTAACTCCATTTGTTTTTTCTTCAGATTTTTCAAGGAAACAGACGCACGTTCCAAGGTCAGGGTTATCACTCAGGCGGGCCGCGTCACAATGGCAGTTCTCACTATGACAGGAATTCTGGCCGCGGGCGCTACCAGAGTGACGGGGGCTCCTCTGGACCAACATCTCATCACTCCGCCGGCTCCAGAGGCCCCTCCCATTCGTCCACATCCTCGCACCACCAAGACCGGCCCGCTCACAACGGCCTTCCTCAGCGGCTTCCTCGAACACACGGCCCTTGACATTGGAAGTCCACTCTGTTAAAACCACCCACCCCCGTGCTCCCCTCTCCTCTACCCGTACCCCCTCGCCCCCACCCCCCACCCCAACCCGCCCACTAACTCTTTTCAATGAAGAATAAAATTCAAGTTTACATGTTTCAGTCAGATGAGCTGTAGTGCCGCCGTTCTCCATCATTCTACATCTTTCCGACTTGAAAGGCTGTCACACTTCTGTAATCACTCTTCCTTTTCTATTCCTCTCCTGGTGGTCAAGGTAACCCTTTGTATCCTGGGTCTCGAGAGCCTCTGCTAACCATAGCTCTGTCATTACTTTTTACAGGAAATCAAAGGGCATAATTGCCCACAACAATCTGTGCACTATTAAGGTTGAACTCTTGGTACATTTTTCTGTCGTGGCGCTGACAGCTTTCTGATTTGAAGGTCAGATCAATTTTTTTTTCTTGTTCTCGTCTCCCAGAACCATTTCAATGCCTTCACTGTCGTAGTGAAAGTGCACAACTAGTACTAGCATTGACTGGTATTTTCGTGGACAGAGGAGCAGACATGCAATCAACACTAAATCTTAATTTTTACAGTGACAGACATATCGGACGGGAAATCCAGTTGTTTTTGGGGCTTTTCGTAAGGCTCCTGCAAACTGTGGTTAAACTTGTTCACGTTTAGCTGCAAAGGTTTCCTTGTAAAAGTACAACTTTGGCAAACGCACTTACTTCCTGTTTCCTCAGAAGTTTTCAGAATCCAATCATGCTGTCCGTGCAACACAGATGAAGTTAGATCCAGACACTGCTCGACTTAAGAACAGGAAGTGAAGATGTCTCCTACAGCCCTGCAGATGTTTACAAGCTGCCCTCTAAAGCTCTTGAACTAAAACTTTGGAGGTGTTTTGTGGGGGTTTCAGGTGGAGCGGGATTTGGAGCCCGTTTCACTCTTATAGCATCAGTGGCTACCTTTAACTTCATAACTACCAACCTGCAAGGAAGTAAGTGCATTTGCACATATGCCTTCTTTTGTTTTGCTTTCTCTGAAGCAGTGATGTCATTCTCTTCCCATCAGCCAATGGGCTTCATGTATGCTGTGTTTTCTAAGAGAGGGCTTATTACCTTTGTTTTTTTTTGTTTTTTTATATAAATGTTAGGATTCAGCAAAGGAAGCTGTTTTATGACTCTGAACATTTATCCAGCTGTCTCCCACCCCCACCCCCCACCCCCCACTTGCGCAGCTTGTTCCTTGTTATATGCACACAAATGGCATCTTAATGTCATGCTTGCCTTTAGTCACAGACTTCACATTTGCCTTTCTACAAACATGGATGTCTGCATCGCGATTTTTTTCTTTTTTTTTTTTTTTTTAATGTAAGCGGCTAAAGATCGGAGAACAAATGTGGGATTTATGAATGAGAATTAGCGCCACTTTTTCTCTGGCACACCCACAGAGTTCATTAGAGAAAATGAGATCAAAATGAAGAATGCATAGAAGACTTGAGGGGTTTCACAGATCTTATTCTGCTGTAAACTTGCTGTTGTGGGGCCCAGTTTGAGAACAAAAAAAACTTTATTTGGGCCTTTTTTTTTTTTTTGCTCTTGGCTCTTAAGGGACAGGGACCCCTGGTGAATCCTCATCTCGTAGTCCTGCACGTAGGCCAAGCTGCAAGTGTAGATGGGAAACAGAATTGTTACATTATTGCTGCATAATGTGTCTTCATAAAGTGTTGTCTTCCTTCTTGCAGACTTTTACGGGAAAGAACAAATTATAAATTGTTTACCTTTCCTGGGTTTTTTTTCATGGCTTTCTGTCAATGGAAAGTTTTTGTTTTTTTGTATGACATAATGAGATTTGCTCTTGTAGTTAAATTAGTTAATATTGTGGAGAAATTAGTGCAAAGTTGTTTGCAGGCTTTGGTAAATAAATATTGTTGAGATTTGACTGAAGGAATAGTTAAAATATTTTCATGAATATGCTTGTTGGCTCCTTTTGCCAACTATTAGAGTACATATAAGGCTATTACAGGGAGTCTGGTGGCTTGGTTTGATGCAAACCATTGCACGGAAACCCGGTTTAGGATGGTTTTACCCCCATTGCAGTCGACGGTCCAGAGAAAAGCAAAGAACCACTTCCCAGCCTATCAGCTGAGCTTAAGAAATGCAATTTCCCTCTGTCCTCAAATCTGTGTTGTTTTTTATGTAGCTTTTCTGCATCTTTATAGTTCTGGGGTTCGTGCTTGGAGCTTCTTTGAGTCATTCTGATGAACTCAAAGGAGTTCAAAGGTTGCAGTTGGTAAAATGTTTTCTGTGCATGAGGAGGCAACCTGGAGCAAGTTCAAAAAAAGCTGGAACTTTCTATAGGGAACATTGTGAAATCTGGCCTAAAGGTTCTGCTTCATTAACACATCTGTGTATAAATAGGATTTCTGCTTTTTTTGGTGGACAATCCTAGAGTCAAGTCATGTAAATGTACTTTGATTTACATGATGTTTTGGTGCTGGCTGGTAGACTGGTGCAAGTTGCATGCAGCAAGGCTCACACACGCTCAGAACTAACCGAACAATCCAATCTAAGCAGGCTCGATGGATAAAGATGTTTTCCTTCAAATACTCGCACAGTTTGGTTCAAACTTTCCCAAAGTTCTCCTTTTTTTTTTTTTTTTAAATGGCACAGCTTTCATCCAAATCAAATTCCATTTATTTCATCTGTTTGCAGTCGAAAGCTTTTGCTTTAGCAATACTTTTTTTTTACGTCACATTCCAAACTCCAGAGATTTTAGGCCAAGACATGATCTCATCCTGTTAAAAACAATGTCCTCCAGGGAAAAATACCTTCTTCTCTTTCCTGCTTTCTACCCCACTCCCGGATTCCTTCTGTATATACATCTGTAGCTAGGACTTTGTGCTCACATGGGGCATTTCTTTTTGTGTTTGTGTGTTAATTAATACTAAACATGATGAAGTTTCAAACATCTCGGTCATTCATTTTTTCCACTTATTTTCTCAAAACTCGTGAGATGACTGTAAACTCAAGTGCCTTCTCTTCTCTCATTGACTCCCAACCACGTTTCCACCAGTTTGGACCAAAGACATCAGCCATCCCTGACCATCCAGGCCTATCTCTCCCCCCCTCACTGAATGGCACACTTTTCATTTACTAAAAATAAAACAATTTGCAATACAAACTGTGTTCTCTTGTTTGTTTTAAATCAAACAAGTGGAGTTTCTGTCATCCAAAAGTGAATGAGGGAGGCTATGAAAGTGATAAATATTTAAATCAAAGTCAGACATCGGACTAAATGTATGTTTTTATAAAAGTTAAATTATAATAACATGAAGTCCTGTGTGAGAAAAGTAAAAACTATGTGGCAAATCTGATTACATACTATGTAATACCCAATATTACATAGTAATATTATTATTTGGCTCTTTACTTCCTTGGTGAAAAGATCTGTTTGGCATCATACCTGCAGTTTCAGTAGAGATGATCTGAACTTTACTATTTTTCTCTCCCAGCATTTTTCTTGTATTAAGAAAAATAGAAGATCATTGGTTGGTCTAAAAGCAAGAATCGAAGAGTTGAATGTTATGGTCAGGTACAGCTTAAGTCACTAATGAATATCTAAAGCTTCCAACTGGATCTCTGAAAATCTGAAAGGAATTGCGTTTCACTCATTCCCACTTCTTTTAATGTGGCTGGGATTTAAATTTATTTTTTAGCCTTTTGGGATTTAAACAGCTTTGTAAAATTGAATAATCTAATTCAGATGGGAGTTTTACTGGTTATCCTACAGAAGAAGAAAAAAATAAACCCTGGACACAAACTTGTGAACCCCAAAGTGTCCCTAAAATAAAATAAGAATAAGTAAAATAAAAAATTAATTGATATGGGAATTATGAAAGCATGCAATTTTATAAAGTGACCAGCAGGTGTCTCACTTTGTGATTAATCCACTTGAATGAGTGGTAACAAAAATCTGGTGTTTTTAAAATATGTATTTTGTTGTTACGGTGTATTAGGGCCACACGAAAAAGTGATATAAATGTACACGTTTTTTTTTTTTCTTGTAAATTTACGCGATTTAAAATTGAATCATAAAACAACAGTAAACAAGCCAGGCCATCCTCACACCAAGACCTCCTGCCGAAGCAGCAGCGGCAGCCAGGGCCCCCCACACACATGCTGTAGCACCGATGGAGGATATCTGCCTGTCAAGCACCCAGACCAGGGCCCGCAGGACCGCCACATGGGCCCCCCCAACTCCTGAGAGCAGTGAAGCATGGGAGCACAGAGCTTGCAGGCCCCAGCTCAGCCAGAGGAGCAGCCCTCCCACTGTGCCAGGGGGCCCAGCACGAGGCCCCACTATGAAACCATGAAAATATTTTATAAGTGGAAAGAATCATGAGTAAATCATGAGTTTTGGGGTACTTTATGTTTTCTTTGCAATTTGGCCACAAACACTTATTAAAGAACTACAAATAACATTAACTATTTAAAATCTGAGCTTAGAGGTGCTGGCAGAGCTGAGAAATAAATGAATCATCTTTAAACAGACAATAAAATAACAGACAGCAGTGAAGTGGAGCCATGATTGGTGGGATTTGTTTGTTCTCAGGGACAGGAAGCACCCAGCTAACACTGAAAGTTAGTTTGCATAATGTTAAACAAATAGATGGGACTTTACCATGAAACTCATTTGATTCTCAAGCTAATAATCATTGTCCGTTTGAAAGCACAAATTTCCCATGTGGAACCAAGAGATCTCACCAGCTGAGAAGGGGTCACAGGAGCCCCTTGCACCAAACACCATCTTTGTCCCTAAAACTTGCCCAATGTCCAATGCAATCTTTGATGCCACACTTTTTTTTTACATTTACATTTGAAACAATTATTTAAAACATAAAAATGAGATATTGCAAATTAACTCTTTGAAATATTTGTCTGTGGAACGAGTTAAAAGTCTGCATTGTCCAACAACATCCCCAAAACATCACAGCTCTTGAGAAGATCTGCATGGAAGAATGGACCAAAATAGAAGCTATTGTGCAGATCTGGTGAAAATCCAGGAAACCTTTGACATTTGTCATTCTTAATCAGTATTACATTACAAAGTATTGGGGTGAACTTGAGTAATTGACCAAACATTTTTTTGCACCTTTTACAAAAATGTTCTTTGAAAATAGTCATTTACTGGATTTTTTTACATTCTGTCTGTCACACTGTTAGTCAATGGTTTGGATACTGTTTTGCTGGTTCAGATTCAGGCTGCAATACTGTAATTTGCCCAAGAAACATTTCTATTTCCTGATGCCTCTTACTTAAATTTTTTATACATTTCATTTTTCGAATTGTAGGCATGGATTCAAATGTTAAATTGCACAAGCAACTTTAAAATGTTAACTGAGAATTTTTGGAGGAAAAAAAATATCTGAATGTTCAGGTGTATGAGCTTCACATCCACAGTGCTGAATACTTAGTTTTCTTTTGCTAAAACTGCAACTGAAATGGGAATGAATACACATGCATCTTAAATAACTAAGTCTCAGCATTTCAAATTTGAAGATATAACGGCAAATAGTTAATAGAAAAATACTTAAATTACAAAAATTAAAAAATTTGTCAGACGTTTTAAAGACCCACTCTGATGAAAGTTGTGCTTTTTACATCTTCTTGTGGGATATTTCTCATGGTAGACGTCATATATAAAAAATGTAGCTCATAACTGCATTTCTGAGTATTTTTTTATTTCAACTCATTGTAAAACAGGAGCAGACAAAAAATAATGTTGGAAAAAGATCGTATTTATGACATAGAAAATGCGCTGGGCGGGCTCCCTGCTCCGCTACACAATGGGGAGGGGGAAAGGGGGCAGGGTTGCTCATTGTAGTCCCAGCCCAGAACTCAAGCAAAGTTCTGATGAACTCCCGACGCTCTGCAGAAACCATATCATAGAGAACGACACGTTTTTTGATTTTGCCCAAAAACGGCATAATAATAATTAAAAAACCACTGGAAATGCTTTCACAATAGATCAAAAGATGATCGGTGAGGGACATTAAACAGATGTGACAGAAAATTAGCAACACATAATGAAGAGAAGAATTACTAAAGGAGTTAAATATGGACAAATGAATGAATGAACACATACATGTGCAGTGATGAATCTGCTTTAGACTTCACACTCACAACAGTCATGCTGTAGTTTATTTGTAAGCATCAACGAGCCCAGAGTTAAAAAAATACAAAACCATAAAATACAAACTCTTTTAACTTAAGATAATTAAGAGAGGAAAAGTGTAAATGAGTAAAACTGCTTTGTCGTTGATGCAGTCATTGGGGACTTAGCTGGAAAGTCCAGACGTTCATGAACTCTGTAAATGATGTAAATAAGTTGAAACCAGGACAGTGAATTTAAGATCAGGGAAACATCCAAATGGGAATGGACCCAGAGTGACGACAGATCTCGGAGCAGCTCACAGCCCCATCACAGAGGGAAACACAGCAGCGCCTGCAGGCAGAAGCACACCTCTGTTCAGCTTCAGTTCTCACAAGTACACATTTAAATAATCAGGTCATATGCTGCTCCCCCAGGAAAAAAAACCCAAAAAACATTTGGTTTTGTCAGAACATCAAAAAGTCCATCACATTGACTATGTATTCAGATAAGACGCACATTTTTGTGGCCTAAAAACTACTGGTTCAAGCACCTGAGTTCTTCTGTCAGGCACTAAATGAAACAGCAGCTTCATTTAGTGCTCCTGGACATGTCCAATCTGACGGGTCAAATCACATGCTAAGAAACTTTCCTGAGGCTAATCTGACCATCTGTAAACCAAAAGGGTTTGTTTCTGAAAAAATGCTCTCAGACAGGATTTTTTTTATAAGCAACTACAGCTTTAGGATGATTTTGACATCATTTTTATCCGGATGGTGACTTTTCTCTGGGAACAACAGAGTGCCTGAATGAACACCTGTAAGAATCATGTCATGCTTTAAAGTACCTTGACTCTCTCCCGGTTCTGATTCTGGTACTTTCCAGTCAAGCTGTCTGCCTTTTTCATACAGTCCCTTCAGGACCTTTCTTATTTCATCATTCCCGGCTCCACGGCTCAGTTCCAGATACTTCTTGTAAAGCTGCAGAGCAGTGCGAGCGTCCTCTATGCTGTCATGGGTTTCTCCCTGAATGTTGAGATCTGCAGACATCCCAAAGACAGCAAGAAATGACTTGTTTTCAGAATTCCCATGGCATCATCGTTCCAACTTCTGCGCAGTATCAGTGTTTGGCGAACAAGGAAATAAAAGCAGTTAAAGAGCTCTGCTGACGGTAAAGTGACATTTACAAAATACAAATGTTCGATGATGCGGAATATTCTGACTTCCCGCAGTTTGAAGCAGCTGGATTCATCCTTCCTGGATATTTCCTCAAACTCAGAGAAAGGGGGTTTATTGCTGCTGTTGTACTGTTTTTCTTCAGGAAATGTCATCCTTCATGATCCTGCTTTATTATAATACTGTTATTGATGATGACTGTGGATAAAAAGAAAGCTAATATTCTGAATGGGTTACCTTAAAAATGGTTACCCTCAACAGTTTGCACCTTTTTAGTAAATAATGCTAAATGATGCTACATATTTTTAACGGCCGAAATGGAATACATTTTTTGAATAAATGTGTGAAAACTGGATTTGAAAAAAGCAGTGATAAGATTAAACATTAGAATTCAGCCTTTTATGATCAATTCTTTTGAAAATCCATGATTTTTCTTCATTTAAAGGAATAAGCATCCAATAAAGCCTTTTTTAAAACCCATTTTTAAATGGATGCAAATCAAATGCAGTAGACTGTTGTTTGAAGTTAAAGGCGAGAAAATGCCAGACTTGTTATGTTTATGCTTATCTACTTCACATCTCTGTTTCAAAGAATGACAAACTTTATCACTGTGTTTGTCAAAAAAAAAACTGCACCTGCACTTTCTGAGGTATCTGTGCTTTAGCGGTACTTAAATATTTGTTCAGGGAGAACAGATTCCACTTAAATTCGCTGGCACGCAGCTCTAGTCATAAATCAATCCTAAGAAAAAGGGGGTTAGCATAAATGAGACTGTCATTTGTGCAGCGTGGCAACTCCTGCCTGCATAGAACTAAACAGATAAAATACGTCAACACAGACGACAGAAGCAGATAACAAGCGGTGAGCTTTTAGACAAAACTGATCACTCCCTCAGTCATTTAACATTAGTTTGTTTTATTGCTTAAATTTTAACCCTATATAACTATTTGTATCATATTTGATACGCACAGTTCAGAGACCCCGTCTCATTAGCATTTTCAAAACTTTTTCTTAAAAACCCATTTGTTTATAACTTGTCTCATGTTTTCTGTCCTGCAGTTCATCATCATTCCACTAGGGGCAGTAGAAGGGCATTTCCTGATCATTTCAAAATGCCTGCTTCCATGAAATCTCAAA
Source organism: Adrianichthys oophorus (assembly GCA_036245035.1). NCBI lineage: Eukaryota > Metazoa > Chordata > Actinopteri > Beloniformes > Adrianichthyidae > Adrianichthys > Adrianichthys oophorus. The sequence continues at coordinate 19,727,674 of BSAI01000015.1, forward strand.
AACACTATTGTTGGAACAAGTTTAGCAAATGTTCAAAACTTTATGGTCAAAATAACTAATCTGTTGTTATTGGTTTTTAAATGTCTACTTGCTGTACTGAAAGAATTCAAAATTTAATAATGGATTCTTTCAAATCCAATTACATCATGTTAAAAATGTGTGGATCGAGAAAGTAGCTAAATAAGGTGCTTTTTTTCTCTGAATGCTTCTGTCAATATTTTTGCATTTTAAAGTAACATTGTGAGCAAGGTTAAGGAGGTTAAGGAGTCAGATGGGTTTTTGTTTATTTATGTATTCTTAATTTTTGGAGCATGTTGCCATACTTACCCAGAAAATACCAAGCGAGGAATCTCAGAGAAATCATCCTCTTGCGGGGCAAATGAAACAGGTAGACAGTGTCGACAACCTGATCTTTTGGAACCTATTGAACATCACGTAAACGGCATTTAATGATTTTATCTTAGCAGAACCTTCAGCTGAACAGAATCTGAAACTTCATCAGGTTGTTGAGGTTTGACTCACCAATAAATTAATGACCCGAAAGTCTTTCTGTAAGCCATGGCCGACGAACCGAACCCCTGTGTCGATGAGGAAGCGCAGCTTTAGGTAGGTGGACTTGAGCGTTGTCAGATGCTTTGAGGAGATTTTAGCATCAAGGTCTCCTGGTTTGATGCCAGAATATTGTGTTAAATAGTCGACAACCTGAAACGCGAACATCAGTGTTAGCTGTAAAAGGGATGTAAGTATCTGCAATAGGGGTGCAACGGATCACACAACTCACGGTTTGAAAAATGTCACGGTTTTAGAGTCACATTTCAAATCATTTTTTCAGATCAATAAAATGGGGAAAAAAGGCAAGATGAAAGCTTACAATTCATTTCTAAAGCTTCCAAAAATATATTTTATGACACATATAAAGTACATCAAAATATAAACACCTACACAAATATTTTAGAACATCAAAACTTTTGCTCATTGAGGCCCAATAATTCAAAAAAATCTGCAGTACACATGTGCCAAACTTTGGCTTGTGATCAGTTGTAATCCTAGTCTGCAAACACTCCCTCCCTTCTTCTGGCAATTAATGTTTGTTTTCTGCATTAAGTCATGTTTGTATTTTATTCTGTTTATATTTTTCTTCTGTTCTAGGAGCAGTAATAAAGCAAACACATCACGCACACACTGGTGGGAAAATTTCCTGAACAGGCCTGAATATTATTTAGGTAAAATTATTATTAAATACTTTGTGAATTCTACATTTTTCCTGTGAGCCCGTTTTTGATTTCCTCTCTCTGACCTGCTCTTGAGTGGAAATGTAGTCATCGATGAAGGGAATCCCCTCATTGGGCCCCTGGCCCCTCACACATGTGATCCTGGCCACAGACATCTGACTGGGTTTAATGGTGGACTTGGTGCCATCGCTGCGAAGCTCTGCCTCCTCCTGCAGACAAACAGTCAGGAAATTTCAACTCAAAAACTTAAAAATTAACACCTTAAGGTTAGGCTTAATGTCATTTTGTCAATTTAAATTTTGGGATGTTTTTCCAGAGATGAAAGACAAGATAAATCTTTTCAGGATTTAAGTTTCAGTTAAAAAAAATAAAAATAAAGATAAAAAAAAAAACGGAAAAAAAAATATCACAAAATTGTTCAATGCAAAGAGCTTTAATCCTTTGAAAAATAATTTCACTCTGCATATTATAATTTTTCCTTTTATTATTAACTGACTTATAGTTTTACTATCGTTTTACTTATTTGGATACTGGGGATACAGAGAACTGTTTTTTTTTGTTCAAATATTTACATTGAAGACCCACTTCAATAAAAATCGTGTTTTTTATGCCTTTAACATGTTCTCGTTTTCTGAGATACAGTTCTGCACCCATCTGAATATATGCTCCTCCACTAGCGTACAGCCCCCCCACAACCCCACTCTAATATTACAAGTGCAACTAAAATGGGGAGCAATATTGGAGCTATCCAGCCATACAGTTTTGAGCCAGACTCCAGCTCAGACGAGGAAAACGAAGACGTGCATGGATCTAGTCGTCTATAAGTTGATGCATCAGAATGGAGTGGAGCTGGGAGCTTGAGAACCACCCAGTGTATTTTCTAAAACAACCTTTTTCAAACAGCATTTTTTTTTTGTCAGATCCTAAAGAAGTACTCTGAAATGCAATTTTTAGCTAAATTTTATTTATATATGCCCTCCATCATGAGATTAATACCACAAGAACATGTTAGAAACACCAAGAACACAATTTTAATCGAAGTGGGTCTTAAACATCCAAACTTTGGCTCAGTTGATTAACCTGATATGCAGATATGCAAGGCTTTTACATACAAACTTATAATGTAAATGGTAAATGGCTTATACTTATATAGCGCTTTTCTCCCTTCCTTGAAGGCCCAAAGCGTTTTACAGCCACAGTCCCATTCACAAACACATTCACACACTGAGCTCCGCAGCTCCGCTGCCGAGCATTGGCGCCAACCTTTCATCAGAGGTAATGTGGGGTTCAGTGTCTTGCCCAAAGAAACCAACACATGGGTGGGAAAGGAGGGAATCGAACCTGCAATCTTTCGATCACAGCCGTTTAGCTGTTTACTTATCCTAGTTAATACTTTATTTTACTAATTCGTTTATATCTTTGTTTTTCCCTATCTTGTGTGGCCTTTTGAGATTTATTTTTTATTGAATGGAGCATTACAAAGAAAATCTTTGTTAGATATGGAGTAAAAAGATCAACAGATTGAGTAAAAGTAGGAGACGGACCTGATTAAGAGTTACAAACTCGGCGTCCAGTCCCACCAGGTCACCAGCCTGTGGCATCTCACTGACCATGAGAGGGATGAAGGTGGCGTGACTCTTCCTCTGCTTCCGAGCCAGAGAGGCCTCGGTCAGCAGCACGCTGGCATCGATGGGATTTTTTACTGCAGCAGACGAAAGCACAGAAACCTGAAACACCTGAATGAAGCAGGAAAACTTAAAGAAAAAGTACATTTGTGACCTGAAACTCACTGCGGAGGTCGTATTTGTTGTGATAGTTCCTTTTGGCGTAATACAGTATGGCAGGAACCTTCCAGCTCACGTCGAACTGTGCTGCTTCAGCCTTCAGCAAACCAAAAAAAAAAACTTTTTCTTCTGCAAATATGTTTCAAAACAAAAAAAAGGCAAAATATTTACCTTGTCAATGGGCTCGATTAAGAAATCATTGAAGAGGTACCACTGCTGATGTGTGACTCCCTGAAACACAGTCATTGCTTTCAAACACAGTATCATTGAACAGAATATTTTTTAGGGTTCTGATTTCTAACTTAAAACCCACCTCTTTTCTTTGATGGTAGGTTTCACCCACTTTGATGTGTGCAACCAGGTTTCCTCCTGTGCGTCCATCCTGAATGTGGGGCACTGTAACCACCAGGTCATACAGAGAGGCACCTTCTTCCTCTTCAGCAGCGCTCAACTAATCAGAAAAAGTGTTTCTAAGTCTTTGAAGGGAAGTAAATTTCACAATGAAGCTTTCCTCACCTCGTCTCCCTCAGACCAGCTGCTGATTTCCAGACCCTGACTCTTGCTGATGGACATCTTCAGTGTTAGGGGGATCCAAACATGCCGCAGATCCTCTGCCCGGGTATCAATCGTTAAGCCCTCCATGCTGCATAATTCCTCACCACTGCAGCAAAACGCAGAATTCAAATTTCAGACAATTTCATCTGATTTACAAAGCTGAAATTATAAACGAGTTGATGAAAAAACAAAATCATTTTACGGAGATCTTACTCCAAACACCACTCGCTTGGCATAGGTGGAGGAGCTTCATCAAGTTTTGAAGTTTCCTTTGCTTCTTTCTGCATGGCCTTATTGAATGCATACTATAAAAGTTTTTAAAATGCTTAGTTTATTCATGAGTCTAATCCACATAATGATAATATAACATGTGACTGAGTCAAAAATCCTTACCTCTGCCTGAACCTTCCAAAATTCCGCCTCTTTAGAGCTGTTCACCTCACAGTTTATGACCAGAACATCTGGCAAACATCGAATGTTGCGTGTTTGCACCTATAGTGAGACACATCGACACTGTCATCACACTACACTTGGTTTTAATCAGTTCCCTTTATGTCTGAGCACCAGTTGTCACTCACTGTAGGCTGATACTTCTCACAGTTTTCACACCACGCCTGAGTGCTTTGTTCCAGACAGATACTCTTCTTTAGGATTTCAGCAAAGTCATATTCTCTTATTACTTTATCTGGAGAGTCAAAAGGAAGTTGATGAATTGTCATGATCTGTCAGAATGACAAAAAAAAAATGGGAACATTCTCACCCATGAATGCGTAAAAGCACCTGAAACTTACCCTGAGAGTTCTGTTCAGGGTAGTGCATGGTGAAGAGCAGCGTGAGAGATGAGCGGACCGTTTCTTTTGCACAGCGACACAAACTGCTGTTCTCCACTTCACAGCCGAACAGCTTTCCAATGACGGACTCCACGGAGGAGCCCAAAGAGCTACAGAAACAAAAACATTGTTTTTTTTTCTAAATCTCAGAACAGCAAAGGCACAGATGTGTTTCTGGAGTCTGCTCAGACCTGCTGCTAGCTCCCCGGTAGGCCTGCGGACCCTCCTGCTCCTGTGTCTCCTGGTGGAGCTGGGTGAGTATGAAGCGATTCCAGCTCTGGATTAAGCGACCCAGTTTAGCTTTACCCGTCTGCTCATCAGAGTCAGAGAGGATGAGACCCAGAGCTGAGGCTTCGGGGATAGTGCGAAACGCTCGGAGGAAGTTACTAGCCTGAGAAAACAAATAAAAAATTGACATTACAAAACAATTAAAAGTATTAAAGGTGATTGTGGTGAAACAAAAATCAACATCTAAATTAAAAATTGAAATAAAAATGACCTGACAAGGGTTTCCTCGAGACAAATCTAACATGTGGAAGAGAAAACCAAGCTCACAGGCCAAACAAAACTCCTTTTGGCATAAATGATTCTGGACTAGACAGCGGATTGGCTCCAGAAAATATAACACCTAAAGAGGCAAAAAAAAGAGAATCAATTTGACTGGCTTCTCACGTCAAATCATGCTTAAAAATTGAAATTATACCTGAATCATGCAGTTACAGTACGCATTGGGAATGTGAGGCTCAAGGCCAGCAAATAGGGTTTTGTTGTAATGTTTGAAATCAAAGTCCTCCAGTCCAAGTTTGGAATATTTAATAGTGACCTAGGAAACAACAGACAGCACTGTTAGGCGAAAAAAAAAACACGATGTGATAAAAAAGTTGTTCTTTTGTAACACGAAACAGCAAGTACAACCTTTCTGTACTTCTTCAGAACCATGCAGAGGTGCGGCTCCTCATCACGCCCAATTGGTGACTCAGGGACCTGCTTGTAATTATCATAATCAAGCTCTGCATCCTTAATCTTATAGGGAACCTGAAAGCACCAAACAATGTTCCATTGAACCAAAATGACATAAAAACAAAAATGCTGCCAGTAAAAATTCATTTAGTTAAAAAAAAAAACAAAAAAAAAACTTAAATGTCAACAACATCAACTATGATATAAACTTTTACATTTTGTTTCATAAAAGGAGGAGCAAAAGGAAATTCTTGCCTGATTCCGAAGGCGTGTCCGAGGATTTGCTGCATAACCGATGAACCCGACGGTTTTCATAGTCCGTAGGATTTCTGGGTCCACAGGGGGAGCTCGTCTGTCAGAAAGAACTGCATTTTTTAACAGAAACTTTTAATAAACACTGCAACAAAAACAAAGGCCCTCTCACATCTAGTTGGGATTTTCACATACCACTGTTTTAGGTAAAATACAAAGCAAGGGTGGTGTGGATGACTCTGGCAAATATATTGTAAATGAGACACTGGGAAAGAATGTGGAGCTCACTTCTAAAGAAAACACATCAACACAGTACAGTTATCATAAATACTGTTGCGCCGTCTTCATCCTCACTGTACCTGAAGACAATAACATTTAAATCCAAGAGACAAATCTGTGCATCATGTCTCCACATTCATCCTGACAATTTCAGGTCAACAAGAGCAAACTCCTGAGAGAATGAGCTTCAAGGCAGCGGCTAAAGGTTTTTAAAAATGTTGGTGTGAAAGCAAAAACAAGTATGCAGTTGCAGAACAGTGCAGTGATTGATTTATGATGACAAACAAGCAGATAAAATATAAAAAATAGAACATTTCATTAATTTAAAAATAAAATTACTTTTTCTTTTTAGATCTGCCTCACACACCTTATTGCCTTGGTGAGCGTGGTTCTACTAACCACTGGTGTAGAGTCAGATATGATAGGAGTTCTGTTTTCGACCGCAGTGTGCAATAAGTGGCAGCGAAGTTACAATTTATGACCGATGTGTTGGTAATGAATGTTATAAGTGAAACGTATTTTTTGGACTCTATTTCTTGCTTGAAAGCATTTATACAATTGCATAAATAGAATCAGTTTTATCTGTGATTGAGTGGAAAGTCTCTTGTACCAGTTTTCTTTTTTTTCTGCTTTTTTTCTCATTAAACACAAAACAAAAAGAACATCAACATATGTTTCTGTGCTGCAGTTATTTCCCACTTCCCTATTATTTTTCTTGCACTGCACTCTGTGGTTCCAGTTTAAAGAAACTATCAACAGGCCATCAGTATATGCTTTCATTGGAATATTCAAATGCACTTTTTTTTTTCAACAAAATTCAGCTTGGTGATGATAACAAGTATATACTACACTTCTGTCTGTGTTACCTGGGACGTGGTGCAGCCAGAGATGTGGGCCAGTCCGACAGTAGTGGCTCAGTGCTGGTCAGGGGCAACGGAATGAGGGAGAGGGGCAGCAGGTCGTGATTCCAGTCCAACTGGGGCAGTGTGTCCACCAGGCAGGGCAGAGCGAACTCTGTCTCCCGAGAGTAGTCGTTGAAAGACACCTCTGGAACATCGGTCCATAGATGAACACAACCCCCTGAATCCCCAAAGCCTAAAGCTTGTTTGCTGGACGATACGTCAAAACTCATGAGCAGCTGGCCGACAGTATTCACGTGAAATATGTCCGCCACGTTGGCAAGTCCAGTGGGCTCACAGAACTGACACTGACCTGCAAGATGACGAAAACAAACATAATCAGATAATCTAGAAACTGGCAAAAAATGTTAAAGGTCTTAATAAAATCTTAAGTGAAAGACCTGTCTGTGAGATGATCACTAGGCGTGAGGTGTAAGTGGGAATAAACCGCAGGAAAAGGGGATCCACGTGAACTTGAAGCGGAGTAACAGCCCGCATCATCCGAAGGTCATAGACCATGAGGAAACGGTCGCAAGATAACCCGTTCAATCCACGGCTGGAGAACCCGCATGCCGCCAGGAGGTTCCCGTGAACGTCAAAGTCTGACAGGCTTCCGGAGAACGCATCAAACTCGTGTTCCATCTTGAAAGTGCGATGGTCGCGAAGGGTCACCTGTTTCAACAGGGGTTCAATATGAGTGAGAAGTTGAAAAAAAATGAAAAAGCTTGAGGAAGCAGATGTTTTGATACTTCCTTACTTTGCCAGAAGTGTGCCCGCAGAAGAAGAAACGGTTGCTTTGTCTCATTATGGCCACTCCGGGTATTTTAACTGTGAACTGGAGAGTAAATAAAAGAGGAAAACACATTTTGACCCTAAAATATTTAACACATTCTTGTAGAACAGTAAGAAAACTATGATGAACAAAAAATAAAATTACACTGCAATTCTATCCTATAAAGACCCAGACCCTTAAAAATAAAATGATGTGGAATATACCACAAACCAAGTGGACCACAGAACTCATTTCTAATATTTTTCTGTTACAATTATGTCACCTTGGGTTCTTATGGGCTATACTGTGGTAAAAACAATATAAAATGCAGTAAGCATCAATCCACGCATCCTGCTCAGGGTCACAGAGTTGCTGGAGCCTATCCCACCTACTGTCAGGCAAAAGTGGGGTAAACCCTGGACCCAGTGATAGGCAACTCCAGGACGCACTGTCTGCATGATTTCCAGATGTCCAAGCTCTACTCATGACTGATTAACTGGTTCAGGTGCTCATTCACATTCACACCTAAGGACAATTTATAGTCACCAACTACTCTGTGAAACATGTTTTAGAACTGGGGGAGGAAGCTGGAGTGCCCAGAGAAAATCCACTCATGCACAAGAAGAACATGCTGTGAGGTGGACAGTGCAAACTGTGAAGACACCTTTGGTTAAAATAAAATCCTCTTGAGTATACAGATATGAACAGATCACAGTCCGCAGTGGTCTTATGATTATGCAGTTTTCAGCCAAAATCAAAAACCCTGTGTCGCTTTTTAAGACATATTTTCAGCAGGAGTTCATCAGCAATGCTCATCTGGATTGCGGGCAGGAATATTTTTCCCCATCAACCACTCTTTACACCCTCTCCCGCTAGCTCATAGCACCTCAGAAGCCCAAGCTAACATTAGCATAGCAAAAAAAAAAAATGCAAGGAAATATAAGAGCTAACAAGCTGTACAGTCTTAAGCCAGATGACAACTCAGACGAGGAAAATTAAGATGTTTATGGATCCATTTGTCTGCAAGTGGATGCTTCAGAATTAAAGCGGAAAAGGAAGACTTTGGCCCGCCAATGGCAGTTGTTGGATCACAAACCTGAGCTTTTTCAAATATCTGGTTTTCATCTGCTCCAGATCCAGCACGATTTGAATATAGAAATACTCAGAAACGCAGATTTAATCTTAAATTCTTTTATACATGCCCTCCATTATGAGACAAATGCTACGCAAACATGTTAAAAACACCCAAAACACTATTTTCATTGGAGAGGGTCTTTGAAGTTTGTATTAACACATTGGCAAGGAGGGATAACAAAGCATTAATTTTAGGGAAAAAATTATTGGGAATCTATAAATGATTAAAAATTATTTTCCAAACTCGTCTGCTTTACTTTACACCTATAAAAATATGAAGAAGTTTGTTGACATTTCAGCAAATTTCTAGACCACAAGACAAAACAAAAACAGCAATGAGAAACACATTTCGCAGTAACAAGCAGGGTTGCTGACCGAGGTGTTATTTTTGAGGCTTTGTCTCAGAGTTGCTGCGTCAGTTCTATTGGGCTCCAATACAGTCTGAGCTTCGTTCACTTAAATACAACATTGAAGGGTATAATCACTTAAATTCTTACTGTTTAATTTTAAAATTACTTTAATAATTCAAGTCTTTGCAGTACAAAAGCCTAAAACTCCAAAACAACGCAATGCAGCCACAAATCTTCAAGTGAAAAAGAGCAAAAGAAAGGTGAGGAAATGAACCAGGTCAGAACTATAATCTGGAAGAAATGTCTTGTTCAGAGATTAAATCAACAAACGCATACAAACTCTATTCCAAGGCTGTTCAAATCCAAGCATTGAAGGTCAACCTACTGCTGGTCTTCCAGAAACCCTGCCTTATCTGCTGCTAATTACCTGGATCAGGCCTGTTCACCCAATAAGTAGCTTCAATGGCAGGTTGGTTGAAAAACGAGTATCCAAATCCACTCAAGGCCTGGATTTGGACACCCTTGCCTTATACCTATAAAGGTGCCATGATGCATGATGTCAAGTTTTACCATAAAACTTGATGAGATGATGTTCTGAATATGGATCACTGGACCACCAAATCACATGTTAAATTCAGTTTAACCTCACTTTTTGGCATACATTTAATTTAATCCAACAATCCATGACAATTTGTGTCAAATTATATTAATCTGCTGTGAAATCTATAAAAACTATAGAATCAGAAAATGCATCTCTTTAAAGTCTCACTATGATCAGCCTTTGATCTATTTTGAAAGTGTTCCCAGTGGTCTTTAAATTACGATTATGCAGTTTCTAGGCAAAATAAAAAATCTGCGTTGACATAAATTCTGTTGAGTGGCAGTAGTTCATCAGAATTTTACCTCTGACTTGGGGCAGAATAAATCCACCCATATTTCCCATCATCCATCTGTTTACATTTTTTCCCACTAGTTTATAGTCCATCATACCCCCAACCTAACATTACTGGTGCAACAAAAATGGTGAGCAATATCGGAGATATCCAGCCATACCGTTTTGAGCCAGATGCCAGCTCAGATGAGGAAAATGAAGGGGTACGTGAATCTGTTTGTCTGCAAGTGGATGCAGCAGAATAGAGCGGAGCAGGGAGCTTGTGGCCCGCCGATTATAGCACCAACATCACAAATACAATCTTTTTCAAACTGCATTTCTTTCTGCTCCTGATTCACAACAATTTGAATAAAAAAAATACTCAGAAATGCAATTCTTAGCTTAATTTTCTTTATCTGTGCCCTCCATCATCAGAAAAATGTCACAAGAAAACGTTAAAAACACAACAAATATTTTATCAGAATAGGTCTTTAAAGCAAGTGCTGCTACATAACACTTCACTTCCTAAAAAAAGGCAGTTACCCACCTTTTGAGTTTCTTGAACTGTATTCAAATCAACTTCAACAACATAGTTTTGCAGCCCACCCATGAGAAGTGTGTTGTTACTGGTCATGAGAAGACTGTGCATGTCTGCTCCTTCCTCCATTCTGGACACAAGTGTACAAATGTTGTTTGTTAACTCAAAAATGTACCAAAAAAAAAAGAAAAACCTTCTCGATCATTTATACTAATGAATACAGGCTACGTCCTGATTTTTAGGTGCATAAATAAATATCCTACCATGCTAATGTATAAATCCACTTACGGATAATCAAACATGACCAGACCGCCACGCGTGTAGCATTTGAGGTTAGATTTGGAAAGGAACAACACGCCTGTTTCCAAACTCTGTATGTGCCGGATGTCATCTGCAGCGTGCACTTGGAAAGATGAATAACGTCCCATCGTAGGCCCAAAGAACGATGTCACATGACCCTAAGAAAGCAGTGAATAGCAGAAAACAGTGGTAAATCAGTTCAGTTTTAGAGCAGTTCCTACAGAAACAATGCACACAGTTTGCATATGCTCTCACTCTGTGGTTTCCCATCCAGAGCAATTCTTCCTGGTTATCAAAATGTGTTGCAGTGACTGGGATGCCCACTTCTGACACTACACTGTGGAGCTCAGAGAAAATTCCCTCCATCAAGTGCACAGGCTCGGGAACTGACATGGTGAGGCCCTCAGCTTCCAGTTCCACACCCTGGAGTAAACTGGGGTTTAAGTGAGGGTCCATGGAAGGCTCCAGTCCCGAGTCGAGAGTTCCATGAAGGTTTGGTGGGAATTCCCCCATCCCTGCATCGAGTCCTTCATAGTTCATACTGGGATAAAGCTACAGCAACCTGTAAAAGAAGGACATATTTACATTCACGTGCGTCTTAATTTAAAGCCGAAATAATAACCAGGCGTTTCCTTCGAAGAAGGTAAAGTCAATTCGCGAGGAAATATTTAGCTAAAAGTGGACGGGCTCAATTATCTTGCACTGAATGTGTGTTTATTGAAAAGAAATAGGCTTTTCGCGCCTAAACTCTTCATGTCACATCAAAATAAGGTAGCTAGCTCTACGTAGTAGAACGGTTGGCTTCTTTCGCTAAAGTTAGCATTGTAATTGGACAAAAAATAACTGCTTCCACAGTAGGTGTAAACACTAAATACGCACAACACTAAATAAAAAGTGTAATATCTTTAATAGAAGATCAAAATGCGCGTTTAAAGAAGATGCTAACCTTTTATTGGAATGCTTAGCCGCATAGGAGTCCATGCTCACGATTCACAACAACACACAAGCGTTTCCGGAGCAAACGGTGGTGCGTTCAAAACGCCTGGGTTTCCTCAGACTGTGTTCTGGGAAAACGGCCCACGGTGACGCTTTACCTCTGCTTCAGTGCGCAATGCTTTTTTTCTTTCACAATATCGATAATATTGTTATAAACACATGCCAGTTTGTCAGATGAACCTGGGAAAGCAAAAAGGGTGATTGTATCAAATCCTCAGAAACGCAGTGACCTTAAAAGCACCATAAACATGATCTTAAATATCTCGTACTTCAATATTTGTTGGTATTTTCTTTCAAATTAAGTTACAATTATTATTTTTTTTATTTATCAGTTGATTCGTATGCTTTCTGTTCCTTCTTTCCTGTGTTGTATTTTTTTTCCAAGGAAAGTGTAACATCAATGCAACTAATAACCCATGAAGAATTGCATTATTTTTGAACAGGATCTTTTGAGTTGGAATTGTTTTTTTTTCATGGGATAATCTTTTAAGAGAATAATTACCTAAAATAACCATGAAGGTGCTGAATTATCTAAAAAAAAAAAATGAAATAACTGTTATTTGAATCTTCATGATGGAAATACTGTGGTGAATCAGAAATTTAAAAAAATGTAAAAGTTTGCACTTACAAATTTTTTTTTTTTGTCCTGATGTGCAAAACCGTCTCATTATTGATTCATTTCCATTGAATGAATTTTTTTCAAAGGTTCTTCCAGATTTACAATAAACTCCATGATTGCAAAACATTCCTGATTCTACCTAAACGAGTGAGAAACTACGTTTTTTAAAACAATGGCTTTAGAAAGCTAAAGTTATTCTGAAATAACTAACTTACTTCTATTTTTAAATTTAAAAAATCATTTGGAGGGTTATTCAACTATAGTTTATTAATTTAAAATATTAACTTATTTTCTCCAATATTTTGGCAACATTAGGCAGTTTGCTAATAGAATGGGTTGATTTACAGGCACGAAATGGATCAACTGACAAGGCCAGTTTCTCCAGTTCACTTGCTTTTGTGGAGCTTGAGGATAACTGTGACCCCCACAGCCTCATACAAAATCCGACGGTAACCCTTTCACTCATAAAGTTTTTACAATAGTTTCTTAAACTTGCAGGGCACTCGTTGAAAGTGTTAAAATAAATGCCACTTAATCTTGAAAAGTATTTCCTACTGTTGATATTTCAGCCATGTGTTGGAAAGATATTAAGAAGTCTGAAGAGTTACAGCTCTGCGATAAGGAGGATTTCTGGATTTCAAAGCTGCATGAAGTCTGCCAGGAAAGTGGAACCAGCTCTGGAGAAACTGCACAGAGACATGAGAAAGTGTGTAGAGTCACTTGGAGGGCTGAATCCCCACCTGGTAAGTTCAGTTACCTTGTGCCATTTGGAGGTTGGATGACAGACGATCAGCAGCTGATTCCAACCCTGTTTCTGCAGAACTCGGTCATCAGTGAAGAAGAAACTCAGCCTATTGAGCACTGGAAGGAGCCTCTCCTGTGCAGCTACACTCTGGACAGACTCTTCTCCTTCTCCATCCTCACTGCTCGAGTTTTTGCTGCTGGAGACCCAGCTCACCATACAACAAGCTCAGTCCAGAAATGCATGTAGAGCATCTTCTGTCCGCGTTAGATGATGTGAAGCTGCTTACTGTAAGATCATACTGATCAGAAATGTAACACACTGTACTTAAAAGCTAACAATGACTGGGAGTGTTTCCACTCCGACTTTGCATTTTGCATGAAAATTGTATTTCCAATGGAACTGCTCTTTATTTATTCATTTATTTATTGTATTTATTTTTGGTATGTAAATGAATTAAATGAGAAATAAATGTTTTTGGATAAAAGTGACAAGTATATTACTTTGTTGGATGGTAAAAATATGTTTATTCCAATCTTTTTTGCTGCTTTTATGGAAGCCTTTCTGGTAAATTAGCTGTATAATTAGTTGTAATTAAAACCAATATATTTCTACGTCAAAATCCCTTTAAAAGTATTATGATACACATTACCAGAAAGTAACTGTCAGGCTCGCAAATAAATTTTCAATCCATTCTATGCAGTTCTGAGTTCAGGTGACGCATGCGCACATTCTCTGAGGTGCAGAGTGAATCAACGTCGCCGACATATTGGATGGGTCTGCTCGCGCTGGGCTATCTTCTTAACCAGCTTTAGTTAACGGGGAATTACAGCCATGCCTGTTGTTTGTAAAGTCTCCAGATGCAACAATCCGGACTCTATACAGAGCAGATCACGTGGAATTACCGTTCACAAGACAGTTCCAACAATGGTTTGGTTATTAGACTAAAATGTGCCAGACTTTTGCACCAAGGAGGAAAAACCAACCCTATTCGCACAGGGGCGGGGTTAGAAACAAACCCCCCCCAAAACAAGGAATTTCCTGGTGAGCTACCGCACCACAAGAAGGTAAAGTTTGTCCCGATTAAAATTTTTGTTTGGGACCCTGAAAAATATTTGGAGCTGTTCCACGTGAATACAATTTAACTGGTGGTTTGAAACCGCTCTGGCAGAAACGTCGTCCGTCTACGACAAATGTATTTTAAATCTAACGATTGTTAGCTTGACAACCTAGATGTTAGCAAGCTGGCGAACGTCGTAAAAAAAACCTCACTTTTAATGAAAGTCATATACGATAAATCTGTGACTACGAAATGTGAGACATTTTTATTAGATATAATTAATATACTCTATGCAAGGTAGATTTTTTTTAACTCAAACGTTTTACTTTAATTTAAATAAAGTTGGAGCTAAGCATGTTAGCCGAGAGCTGTTGAGTAGAGTGAGTAAAAGGAGCCGCGTATTTTGTTTACACGGCGCACTTCGAACGGGCGGAGGTGTTTTAGAATTTTACTTTTAATCAGTGTTAAGTATTAAAGGTGTTGGATCATTTTATAAGTGTATAATTTAGTGATATCATTGAAGAGTTGAAGTTTAAAAAAAAAAACTTTATTGATCCAGCCGGGGAAATTAAACTGTTAGAACAGCCCTGGAAATCAGGCATCAGGTACAAAGAAAGCGAAACGTGTGGGGAAAAAACTATTCAAGTTTAAACAAAAAAAAACCCAACAAATTAAAGCTATAATAAAGTTTTTTTTAATCTATCATCCTATACAGTATCATGCAAAAAAGGGGGAAAAATATAAAACCACAAGAACCAGAAAAAACAGCAGTGAACTAGTAATTACTTTACTAAGTCACGTTTTATTGTTAGCTTTGATTTTGGTGGGGTTTATTAAGTTTGTATTGGTTCTACTGATACTTTTTTGCATCTTAATAACTTGTAATAAAAAAAAAAGTAAATTTTAGCAAATCAGTTAATTTTGAATTAATTTGTTGCACCCAGAATGTTGTAGTTAAGTGTGTATTTCTTCAATTTTGAGTACTACAAAGTACAGTTGTTACACAGATAAAATGCAGTAACTCGTAAACAAAAATAAAGTAAATAAATGGATTACTAAAAGTATAAACAAATGCAGCATTCATGCAGCAGTGGCGGTGATGAGTCTGTGGCAAAAAAAAATAAATAAATAAAAAATGTCCATGTTTTATCCAGGTATCTTTATGTTTTGTAAACCAGGAAGTGATGCTTGTGTTGTCATAGTTAATGTAACCAAATTTATTATTGAAATACTACATTTATTGCAGTTTGAAGAAAAAAAGGTTTTGGAATCACAAAGCAACTGTAATTCTAATAACCCCATTTGAGTGCCTTGAGCAAATGCTTTTCTTTATTGTGTGAGGTTGTCCAAATTTACCTGTGTGAGTAGGGTCTTTTAACATAGATAATCTAATCTAATCTGGATTGTTAGTATCTGAGTTAAAGATGTATTTGTTCTTCTTCCTTCAGATGAATGTTGGTGTAGCTCACAGTGAGGTGAACCCCAACACCAGGGTGATGAACAGCAGAGGAATTTGGCTCACCTATCTCCTTTTGACCGTGGTGTTGCACGTCGTTCTGCTCAGCATTCCTTTCCTCACAGTGCCGCTCGTCTGGACCCTCACAAATGTCATCCACAACTTGGTCAGTCTAAAATGCTAAAAGTTAACGTGGTAACTCTAGGGTTTAAAACATTTTAAATTTTTATTTTAGAGTGTCACCACAGTTACATCCTGCACAGATAATGGACGACTCAGTCTAAAGGGTTTTAATTTGATAGGAAGGAAAAAATTAAGCTGCTCTCATCATGTATGGTTATTCATCTGTCATCTTTAGCTTTGTTGTTGTAAAATGGAGCTACAAACTTTCCCAACAAGTTAGAAATGTTCTCAATATCTAATTCAAAATAAAAGTTTACCAATATCATCACACATTGTCAATTCAATGCGTTTAGACATTAGATTGAAAGACTATGTGTTCAGAAAAAAGAAATTCAGCTCAGGATGTAGCAACAAAAAACCTGTTGTGTGAGGGCAATTTTCTGATGTTTTGGTGTATTTTGATGATTATTCTATAAAAAGTCAGCTTTGATTTCAGTATATTCAGTAAACTAGCTGGATTTTACCTAATAAGTGAACAAAATATGTTTTTTTAAAACAAATTTTTAATGTAGTTGGGAGGGTTTTATGTTTTGATAGTTTTAATTCTATTTAAAGAAATTGGGTCTACTGTTAAGCCTCAGTTGGCATAAAGTTAAAAAGTTTAAAATAAATTGCTTTAATTGGTCTAAAATCAGCAGCAATTACTTTTTCTATTTCAGGATAAATAAATATCCTGCTTCATTTAAGGACACTTTCCCTACAATCATTGCAAATACATCTGGCTTCAAACAGGTGCTTGAAATAGTTTAGAAAGTTCCTTATTTTTTGATAAATACTACTTATTTACCAAAGTTACATACCTAGTGAGAAAAACACAACAAAACAAAGCACAGCTTTACTTAAAAATGCATTAAAATGAATCTTCATGCTTAAGAAGGGCTGGAATTTATTTTTGAAAAGATTTTATGAACTCATTTGTGAAGACTAATTTCTCCAGGATGGTTCCAGCTCAGGAAAGTTTATTAAAGGGTCATCCGGGCATCGTTTTTTAAGTCGAAGACCTCTTTAACCAAGTCACGACAACACTTTTAAAACCTCTATTTTACTTTTGAACCCTAATTTAAACATTTAAAACTTCAGTTAAATTAGTTTGTTTTCTAGAATGTGGCTTGTTTAACAGATAACAAGGCTGAAAGCTGAGCTGCCTCAATATTTTAGAATTGCTGTATATCTTAAATTGCCACTCAAACTAAATTTTTTTCTGCTGTAAAATTATTGCATTCATTAATTAAGTGGTCTTTTAATTATGATTATGCAGTTTTTAGCAAAAAAGCTTGTGTCATTTTTTTAAGACATATTTTGTGCAGAGCTGCAGGAAGTCTTTAGAAATTTGCCTCTGGGTTGTGGGCAGGACTTTTGACGTAGCATTAACTCTATGTTGATATCCCAGCATTCCTTTGTTTACACTCTCTCCTTCTAGCTTACAGACCCTCACAACCCCAAGCTAACATTAGCATTGCAAAAAACAGCGAGCAATATCAAAGCTTTGCAGCCGTACAGTTTTGAGCAAGATGGCAGCTCAGACGAAGAAGATGAAGACGTACATGGATCTATTTGTCAGCAAGTGAATGCATCAGAATTGGAGCGGAGCAGGAAGCTTGCGGCCCACCTGTGGCTGTTGCTGCATCACAAACCTGAGTTTTTGTCTGCTCCTGATCCAATGGAATTTGAATAAAGAAACACTCAGAAACACAGTTTTAATCTAAAATTATTTATATATGTCCTCCATCACAAGAAACATGCCACAAGAACACGTTAAAAATGCCAAAAAAAACCAATTTGCATTGGAGTGCGTTTTTAACTTCATGGTTTCTTCTCTGCAGGCGATGTACCTGTTTCTACACACAGTGAAGGGGACCCCCTTCGAAACACCAGACCAGGGCAAAGCTCGACTCCTCACACACTGGGAACAGATGGACAACGGCATCCAATTCACTTCTTCTCGCAAATTCCTCACCATTTCACCAATTGTTCTGTAAGCACAATTTTTCCCCACATTGAAAAGTTTTCTGCAAAATTGGCCGGGGTTTTACTTTCACTATGCGGAGAATATTTGCATACTGTCGAGTGTGTAGATTGTTGATAGAGATGGATTTTTCTGTGCAGCACAAAGAAACAATATATTCTGCAAACATGAGTCAGACAGCAGATGGTGACACGCAACATGCAGTGCAGGGCAGACACGGTGGGGAAGTTCCTGGAATTAAAATCAGTTTTGAGGTGTGTATATAGTTGCACTTAACCCCATCGAGCAGTTCCCTGAAGGATAAACTGAAAAGTCCCCTAGCACCTATCAGTTAACAACCTCAAAAGTCCTTTTACCGCATCTCCTCATCGTCGGAACAAAATTATCTTACGTACTGCAAAGACACTATTTATCTGTCGGATGGAATATTGTCTGCGTTTGCACAAAGGAGCATTGTTTTGAAAAGAAAAGAAGGTGCTTTATCTTTAATTCCTCAGAGTTTCATGTGTTAGGACAAATAAATGATGTAAAACACAGTGGTACACAGTTGTATTTACAATCTAAAAACAGACCCTCTAGGATTTTGTGGTGTTGCGATCACAACTATTAGCGCAAATTCAAGCAAACCTCGCAAATTGTTACACACTCTGCAACTTTACATTTTCCCCACAACTTCAGTGCGACTGTGATCGGATGACAACGTTGCTTCACAGTCATCTCTTTTCACAAAAGCTGCCGCAAAATCAGACATTTTAGCTGCAAAAATCACAAAAAAACTGCTGCTTAATCCTGGAGGGTCTAGAAAACTAACTTGCAAAGTTGGATTATAAACGTTTGAAGGCTGTAAAATCCTATTTTCACACTTTTCTCCTTCTAAAAATCTCAACGCTACATAGAAAAATAAGTCCATAATTGTAAAATGAAAACAAAGATATGATCACAATTAAGGATTTGTAGTACATGTGCAAAAATGAACACATTTGTACAGAAGACACAGCAGAGAAAACATTTATTGAAAAGGTCTACTGCCAGTCAGGACAGAGATCACATTGCACTGTACGAAAAAAAAAAAAAAGAAGCTCTGCACCAGCAGTTCCACCCACAACTTAAGAGTTGAATTTCTAATGATCTACTGTCGCTCTACTGAAAATATGTTCTAGAAAATGACAGATTTTTTTTTAGTTTGGCTAAAAACGGCATAACTATAATTAAGAAAAGACCTCTGGGAACGATTTAAAAACAAATAAAAAAGATGATCCAAGTGGAATTTTGTGTGTAAACTCTACCACTATCTTCACTCCTTTTACCTAGATGGAAATCGTTTTTAACCTGTTGCATCTTTTAAAAAAAAAAAAAAACTTTTTTTTCCTGGTTTACATTCAAGATCAGATGCTTGTTCCTAATTCACTTTTCAACGTTTTCCACTAATAATAATAATAAATCATTGAGTTTGTAATGCACTTTACATTTGTTCCCTTAACTATTACATAGAAAAACAGTCTGGATCTGGAGAATCACTGAATCACACCCACTGATGTTATTGGAGATGATGCTTTAATATCAGGTCCTATGACTGAAGGGGGAAGATGAGACAGTTGTGTTAGGAAGCTGTAAATCAAGAAGTTGGGAGGCCCAGGTCTGTTTTAAGGAACCGAGAGTAATGATGTCAAAGTAAAAGTTTGGTTATCCCTTTAAGTGATAAAATGTCAACAAGGTCACTTTCAAATAATGTCCTATTGGTTTATCTACAATGACATTTCCAAGGAAACCATCCAATAGGGCCATAATAGAAATTCCACTTGGTTGAGTCATGTCTTTGCTCTTGGAAGGACTCTAGCCAGCTACACCTGGGAAAGTTCAACACAGTTCCAACTTCTCTCTGTTTGGAGATAAAGGCTGTCATTGTGGTTCTCTGGTGTTTCAAAAACTTTGAAACAGTTTTGTAGACTTTTCCACACTGATGCTTGTCAGTGACTTTTTTTAGTGTGCTGCTTTTATGATCCTTTACTGTACTTCTCCTTAGTCTCATTTCTAACCAAGCATTACAGTAGATCTCACAGTGTTATGATTTTGGTGACTTAAATCTCCAGACTCATTTAGATGAAACACATTGACTGTATATGGAGACTGGAGTGAGTGACCCCTCCTTCCTCGCATTCCAAACAGGAAGTACCTGTTCGGTCCAAGAAGCCAATATCCCATAGACTCCTGTTGAGTAAGCCAATTTCTCAGTCATTATATTTGTCAGAATAACAATTCTTGCTCTGCCACATTTTTTTAAATGTTCTTGGTTATAATACTATTTTTATATGGTGTTTATAGTGCAAGTTATTCAAGTTAGCCAATGAGTTGCCTCAATAAAAGTACCGCTATGTGGTTTCGCAAATAACTTTCAAAACTTTTGAGTGATTCTCTCCAGCCCACTTTCAAGTAGTAGGGGTGTGGTCTTCCAACAAGAGCACTCCCGATTGGCCATAGTAGTTGCCATAGAAACGACTTCAACCAATTCGGACCAATAACTGCTTACTGGCGTCTGGCTCCAATGTGTCTCAAAGAGTTGGCACTGCTGTGTTTTGAAAATGACCCTATTCATATGTCACTACCAAATCCAAGTTCCTTATTGGTCAAAGTTCAGCTAGTTTAACTTTTGGCATTTTTTCAATGGCAGCACGTTCTTTACGTAGAGCCCAGAAGCTGACTTAAAAATTTGCGTAGTGTGGCATGAACACAAGAGTTTGGAACGTGGAAGCCCGAAATGCGCATGTATGCATGTTTACATAGACTTTTCATTGAAGTGGTTGCTTGAATGTGCGTTTTTGAGCCCAGTACGAATGTAGCATCAGCGTCCATGCTGCGAAAATATGGCAACAAAATTGACTTAATTTGGTTGGAGCTGGAAATAAGCTATGGGTGACATCACAGTCACTCACTCCAGTTCTCTTATACAGTTAATGATTAGGCACAGTTAACTTAGTATTTACTGAGGAGGAGTTTACCTTCTCACATTTGCACATTTAGGTTTGATCAGTTTTGCCCCTCATTAAAGCAAAGCATTATTTGGGAACAGATGTAAAAAAAAAAAAAAAATGCATATTTTCACTACAAATGATTTTAAATCTGGTGTTTCCTGTGGTTTCATACCTCCACGAGCATTTAACTATGTTGTGCTCCTTTCTTACAGGTATATTCTCACAAGTTTCTACACAAAATATGATCCTACACATTTTTTCATCAACACCTGCTCCCTTCTGAGCGTCCTCCTCCCCAAGCTCCCACAATTCCACGGAGTACGGATATTTGGCATCAACAAATACTGACAGACCCAAATTTTAACCATCAACACTGGACTTTAAAATTTCTTTTGAACTGTCTTCAGTTTGGGAGATGTGAGCATCGTGGAGTAAAGAAGTGCACAGCTGTGCTTCCATTAAAATTTGTTTATTTATGTCTGACATTCCTGTTGTTGAATCCAGATGGGTCTTGTTAGGTTGCTGCCAAGAAATGAATGTTTTGTAGCAAGGCCTTTTTGTTGCACGCAGCATGTACACTCCTTGAATAAACTTTTTTTTTTTTTGCTATGACACACAGTCCTTTTATGTGATTATTGGCCGAAAGGCTGCTCATCTTGCACAGTGCTATCCCTATGAAGCCTCATGGTCCAGAAAAATAACCATTTTCCTTTGTACTGAGGGTTGCAAGCAGCAGCTGATCTCATGCAGGCCAGCGGGGAAATCCAGACACTTTACATGAGCCTGTGTGAAGAGGGGGGGTGTCACCATGTTTGCTATATTCCTCAAACATCAAAGGGGTTTCCCCCCTTCCACTTGTAACGTATTTATGTTTAAGTTAGTTTGAGGTTTCCCTGTTTGTGATGAATGTTTTAGGGAAGTAGTTTAAAAAAATGCGAGCATTCTTACTCTTCTGCTGTGTCGAGCAGGACCTGGGAAACATGCAAATAAGTTCAGCTGTTTTAAACCTGCTGAGTCATCACCTGTAACCATTTTGTAGTGCCATTGTTGGGTTGTTCCCACTTCCAAACGCCTCAGCACCAATGCAAACAACGGAGCCTGTGGTGGGATGAGGACAGCTGCCGGAGTGTAAATGTCATCCCGTTGAGAGATCAAAAGATAAAAGATTGTTAAAAAAAAAAAAAAAGACTCTCAAAGGTGAGATCAATGTGAATGATCTACTGCCATTTTTACTGATATCTTCCACTTTCTAGTGACTGCAAATGCAAATGTGTCATGCATAAAGTTTGAGAATAAGCTGCCCACCTTTGGAAGATTAAACTTCAGGTTTTTGTGAATAGATAAATGGAAACTGTCAGTCTTTTTTTACCATGACACTTTAAATATCACAGTCCGACAAGGACAGAATTGTACTTTTTAAAGCGTTTTTGAGGTAATAAAATTACCTTGATATTCTAGTTTAGAAAAAGATCATTTATGAGGGAGTATCACTTCATACTATTAAATGCAGCCTTTTCCGGCTGCAGCTTGACTCCATTCTGTATTCTGTCAGCTAAAGGAAATTCCACCAGTTCGAGGTCTTTTTTTCCCCCTCTTTATGTAATGCAGGGCAAATGTTACTGAAACCAAAAAGTCAATTAAGATGAACAATTCTGGAATTTGCTCTCAATTTGACTCATTCTCTCAAAGATTTTAAAATATTTTTCAAAACCATCCCTTTGTAATATCTTTGTAAATAAAAGACAGCTTCCAACTTGCTTTTGGCAACTGCGCTGCAATCTAAAAAGAAATCTGCTTAATATTTATTAAAATAGTGCAGACACTCCATTAGACATTTTTTTTATTCAAAAATCACAAGGATATGCAATTGACATGACCAATAAAATAGAAAACAGATATTTCCCTGAATGAAATATTATTAACTGCAGCTGCACGGAGTGTTCAGTGGGTTAGAAACCAAATGCCTCACTGAGTTGTGCCCGTTGAAACCAAAGAAGTTATGCAACAGAAATATGACAGAAAAACCCAAGGACACTGAAAGGAACATAGGTGACCAAGGGGTCTTGTAGAGTATTTCTACACCTGGTTTAAAACATCTGTTGTGACATCAATAAATACAAATAACAAATTGGCTCACTTAACCCTGACTCTGATTCTTTCTCTTTGGATACAAAAATGTTTAAATTTGAATGAAATCCAGTTTCTCTAATCCGGCTGTCAGTATTTGCAAAAATAAAAAAAAAAATGCGGAAAAAGTTGGGAAGGTACAGAAAGATGCTTTCTCAACACCTTTCTAAACTAAAATTACAGTCTTTGATGTTCACATGCTGCAAATTCTGGGTTTTTTCACTTTTGTTTTAGTGCAAGATCAGTCTCTTCATCATCAGTGTCAAAAAAGTCATCTTCCAAAAAGCTGTATTCCTGTGCGTGAACAGACACCTCGTTTGGCATCAAATGAGGAGATCCTTCAACAAAATCTGCAAACCTGCATGTTAGGAGACAGCATCAATAACAGATATTTAAGAATAAACAGTTTCTCATCAACAAATGCTTAAACTCTTACAATTTCCATGAAGTTTTAATCATTTTTTTTTTTAAATGTCTAAAGATTCAAATTCTTAGTATGAATTTGCAACAGCTGCTCTTTCTCAACCCTGCTGACTTGTTTTGATTTTGGAGGTTTCTTGTAGAGGAGGTTCAGAACCCCTGATGTCATTAAATCTCAGACAGCGATAGGCTAGGCTGTTGCTGTAGCTGATGGTGGATTTCTCTCTTTTTATTTTTTTACAACGAACAGAGAATGCAGATTATTTTTTCCTGGACAGAATTGTGGCTTTGAATGTTTTTGTTTGTTGGTGCCAGATTCATGGACAACATGTGATATAGCAGGAAGGGAAATTTGTAAACATTGCTGTTAGAAAAATAACGGTAATCTGGGTAAATGTTGTACAAATTTGTAATAGAGTACGGATTGAGATTTAAAAAAAAAAAGCTTTTTTAAAAAAGTGCGACAGAAACCCCAGTTAGTTTATGTCATGTGAGGCTCTACAGCAGTTCACCTCTGAACAGTAGAAGACAGCCTGCATGAAGTGAGATACTTAATGAAGGGTGTATCCAATCAAAATAAAAAAATCACCAAAAAACTTACCGTTCCACTGTGTGCAAGACCTTAGCTAAGGCTAATCACTTCATAAAAAAACTGAGAAGCCCCCCAACTTTTTTAAAAAACTTTTTTCAACCAATTAAAATGTATATATGGTATGTAATGATTAAATAGCCCAAAATCAGCAGGATAATGCTGATTTCAATTATTTAAATTCAGCTGTTGTCTACAAACTTAACATAAACTATTAGAATTAACTCAGATTAACTTTGTGGATCTGCATTAGCTCATACAATATATCTCTGTCATTGGTGGTTTAACTCCTTAGTAATAAAATGTAACAATATGTAACAATGATAAGGACACTGATTGTAATTTAAATTCGCTGGATTGTCTTTAAAGTTTGAATTATTTAAATTAAACTAACTGTATAAATTAAGACAAAATATATAGGGTTTCTTTAACCTAATTAAAGATTTTAACCAGCTTAAAGAAATTAAATGCAAGTAAAAAGTGTTTTAATAGAAACAAACATCACTCGAGTGGACATGATAGGCAGTGATACTGGGTTATATCAAGAAATTGGCTAGAATTTCAATATAATTTCAATAAAACAAAAGAAGTGTGGTTATTTTTTAAAAACTACCTTTTTGGGGACTGGAGCCGGGAAACTGTCTTCCACGGACTGAATTCTGGACTGTTACAGTATTTACGAAGCTCCTCCAGAGCAAGCCGGGTCTCTTCCTCTCCTTCTTTCTGATACTCTTCCTCAGTCAACAGACGACGAGGTTGTGGCTTCCAATAAAAACGGCCCTTTATTTTCCTACAGAGAAAACTACATTTTTTAAAAGAAAGTTAAGTATGCTGATGCATATTTGAGAAAATCTTTAAAAGCAGACAACATTTTCAAACAGTTCTCTACTGTAAAAAGATGAATAAAAAACTAGATACATGCATCTTGCACACATGTATTGGGGAATCCCTGAGCTGCTGGAGTAATGCAGATTTTGTTTTTGTCAACTGCACTCTTCTGCCACCTGCTGGTAGCATTCCAGAAATGCATACCTCCAAGTTGACACTGCCAGTGTGACGGGATACTTCAGGTTTTTGGCGAGCAAAGCAGCTGCAATGATAGCAAAGGCAACTTGGTAAAGCTGAATCCCCAAGTAGATCAGAAGCAGACCAACCAGCTGCAATGTCCATGACAGGATATTTATGCTTTTCTCATCCACCAGAGGACCGTAACGGTAGCAGACGGCAAAACAGATGAATCCCACCACCACCACATAACCTGTAAGAAATAGACATCTTAATTTGTATGTGGTTTTCAAGTTTATTTTTCACATACCAAATGTCTGCTAACTCTAATGATTGGAGCACCTGGCCTGTATGAATTCAAAAACTGTAAAGTTCAGTTGAATAGGAGTTCGTACCTAAAACTAGATGCCAGTGTTCTCGTAGAATTATGCTGAGGTTCCTGCAGACTAGTTGGATGGCATACAAAGAAAAGGACCAGCCGCCAACAATTAGTACATAAAAGGGACTTTTCTGCAAGAAAGATAACCCAAACTGTGATAACAATCCACTAAAAAAGATCAAAGTGGTTTAAATGATTGACATTTGAGGAGAATTAATGAATTTACCTTTGGTAAAAGGCGTGCCAGAATAAAAAATAGCACTATGAGCGATGCAAACATGCCTGTGCTCATCCCAGCTGAGTAGAAAAACACCTGACTCCTTCACATAACAAGAGGAAATATAAATAGTTAATAAATGTTATGCTCCTTCTACATTTTATAATAGGACATTGGTTTGAAGAAACAAATACCTGCTGAGAGAGTCTGCAAAAACAAAGAGCAACACCCCGCTGAGAAACACCAAAAACAGATAGATATCAAACTCTGAAAGACAGAAAGAAAGCATAGTTAGCACCTGTTATATGTTAAGACCAACATGCCCATCTGTAATCCATTCTAACATCCTCTTGATTTGAGAGGTGTTAGATAGAATTGAGACATCGATGGCGAGTTAACGACCGACAGGACATTTATCAGGCCAGGATAAGAAGACGCAATTACTTCACGCCAGATGGAGATGGTTGGAATAGATCAGGATATATAGATCATAGTTTAGGGAAAAAAAAATTTGAATTTGTGTTTTGAACTTACTGCGGGTGGGTTTGACAGTGTAGGGAGTGTTTTCTGCTGGATCAACCTTGAAGCAAATCTTCTTCTTGAACAGGCTGATATTAATCGTGGTTTCATTGTGCTGCTCGCGCAACAAGCTCTGAAACCAGCCCCACAAACTGAAGCGCTCCAGCTCCTGCAGCTCCTCCTCACCTTCCACAGTTTCCAACCTAAACACTTTTGAGCTCCGAACTTTCACCTGTCAGAAACAACAACAAACCTTGAAACTGCAGTTTTGTCTTTTAAGACCCACTCTGATCCTTTTTTGATCTATTGTTAAAGCGTTTCCAGCGGTCCTTTTATTATTATTATTATTATGCCTTTTTTAGCCAAAATCAAAAAACCTGTGTCGTTTTCTAGGACAAAGTTTCTATAGAGCGGCAGTAGATAACAGGAAATTCACCTTAGAGTTGTGGGCGAGACTGTTGGCTTAAAGCAACCCCGCCCCCTTCCTTCCCTATTGCTGAGAGCTTGGAGCAAGGAGCTCGCAGCCAGCCCAGCGTACTTTCTACGTCACAAATAAGATCTTTTTCAAACTGCATTTTTTCTTACGCCTCTGATTCACAACTATTTAAATAAAGAAATACTCTAAAATACAATTTTGAGCTAAAATAAGTCCTCCATCATGAGAAAAATGCCACAAGAACACCAAAAAACACAATTTTCACTGGAGTGAGACTTTGAATTATAACCCTTGAGCACACAATGTAGCTATCATTTGCAACCAGTAGCTACTTTATAACTGCTTCTTTCATGCCTTCTCATTATTTTACCTCAAAGTTGTAATTATTTTACTGTTATGTAAAGGCAGGGCTAAAAATAAACAGCTACTTCCTGCACCACCTGAAAACCTTTTTTTAAACATCTCTTTGAAAACTATTTAGTTTCAAATTTGTTTGTGTTTTTTCTTTATTTAAACATCTTGCGGTTTGACTGAGATTAAAATTGAAAAAAAGATTTCAAAATAAATAAACCAGAAAACATTAGATTTTTTAATTTAAAAATAGTCACACTAAAAAAAAAAAACATTGGGAAGGTTAATCTTTCTAGAAATTTTGACTAAACTAACTTCATAAAATAAGATAACATAGTTAACTCATTCCAGTTTATTTACTCTCCTTTTACTCAGTCAATATTATTTTCTAGTTAATAAAGTGTGCATAAGAATACACCTAAAATATAAGTTTTCATTTCAAATAAGCTAAGATTATGTAATCCTGCTTTTGTGGAAAGCAGACATAGAGAAGTCCTACCAAGATACAAAAAACAAATCTGTGGTTAATTCCTCATCTGGGATCTATGCAACATCCCACTGGGGCAAAAAAGACCCCAAAAAAACCTGTGTTATAAAACAAACGCAGATACTTGTGCGATCACTCAAGAACACCATGAAAAAAAGGACAACACAGCAGTCCATGCAGGATATGGTAAAGTATCATAACTGACCTGAATTCTTGTCCAGGTTTGCCTCCATGTTGGAACAATAGAGTTTTTGTAACAGAACCAGTCAGGCCCTGACATGACCAGCTCCTCTCCATCATGCAAATCAGTGACTGCATACTTGTTACCTGAGTTTGACAATAAAAAAAACATGAGGTTTGTTTTGCAAGACAACAGTACAACACATAAGAGAACATGTTTTTAAATTTTCACCACTTTTTGAGAAAAAATTACAAAAATCCCAGTATGACAACTAGATTATTTAGTTATTTGTGTGGCAAATGGAAGTGACTATCCACATGTCATTAGGGCGGGGTTAGGATCAAAATACATGCAGCCAATGCAGCAATGTGAATTTTGTCCACACCAATTACAATGATCTTCACTGTTTTGAATATAAATGCAATCTTTTTCCCAAAGGTTTGTCGTTAATTCCCAAACCTACGCAAATCATGATGTTTGATTGTATTTTACAGAAAACAAATGCAAAAGGAAAAATGGTACAAAATAAGTGAGTGTGTTTTTTAAATAAGACAAGTCCAGAAATTCTAATTGCACACCAGCTGGAATTAACTTGCTGTATTTGTCATCTTAGAAGAACAAATTGTATTTTTAGGATTAAAATTTAAAAGGTTATACACACGTTATGGAAAAGAGTTGATACGTTGGTTTAGTGGTGTATCCAATGGACATACAGAAATAACCAGTTAAAAATGAGTTTATGAATGCAGCTCATGATCTGCAGCATTGCAATGAAATTAAATAGCTAAAATAAGAAAGGAAAATACGGGTTTAATGTTCAGCTAACAATATAAACATACAATGGTCCTCAATCAGACAAGTTCCAGCATGTGTTAAACAGGTTTCTGATTTAACGACGGAGTATTTATAATTAAATACAACAGCTGAAGGGATGAGTCAACAAAGCATTCAGACAGGTGATCAACAAATCCACAAAGAAAAGTGAACAACACTAAATAACATAAAATATCGGTATGAACTCACACACAAAAAACCGTAACTGTAATGATTCACCAAAAGTGCCAAAAATAATCATTTTATTTGACATTTAAAAATACTTTAAACAATGGCTAACATTAGCTTAAGTTTAAAAGTTGTCTCTGGTAATAGACGGTTTCTTTCTCTGCCCTGTAACTAGATTCTTACCGGTACTCTGGAGTGAGGCTTCAGGTAAAATAATAAAAATGATGATAAAAACGAGTAGTTTCGCACTCCCTAAAACAAAACCGTTTGTCATTTTCATGCATCCCGCCATGATAATCCCCCAGCAGTTCTCCTCCTCTAGAACACAATAGTCCGCCTCTTCCGCCTCAGTCTGCGTCTTGATTGATCGACCGCTCAGCCAATAGCATTGCAAAAACTTGACGTAACTTCCGGTGTACTTTCAAGGCGCATGAAAGACGGCTGTGGCAACTTCTAGAAACAGAAAAATACAATTTAAATAATGTTAAAATGTAAATAATTGTAAAAATAAAATAACAAAATAAAAATAAAACGCTTGAAAAAATAAAATGAAAAAAAAATAAACAGAAAAAATAGAGATTGAAATTTCATAGGTGATTGTCTATATAGTTTTTCCACACTAAACTAAAAATAAAAACGAAAGATAAGCACATAAAAAAAGAGTTCACAAAGAATGACTAGATCCCAAATAAACATTCATAGTAAAAGTGTTTTATTGAGTGTTATAATAGTACAGTGATTAAACACATTTGGCCTTTTGGTAAGATTCTTTTCGAAAGTGAAAAACTTTAGAACTGCACAAATATTTGATACAGGTAAATTAAAATTTGAAGGGAAAAATGAAAAAAGGAATATCACTATTTATATTATGAGAGAAACATTGTTGTTTTATCTGCAATACATTTCAAATGAGGCTAATATCCTATTTTCAGAAAAATAAGATTGGTATCTGAAGTTTTGGATACACCAGAATTTTGCTCAGTGAGGCGAAATCAAAGGAATACTCTAAATATATTTAAAATTTTAATTAAAAAATCGGAATGTTTGTCACTTCTGCAGAAACAAAAAAAAAACTGTCAGGAGGTTTTTTTTGTTGGTATTTTTAATTTGGAAGAAAAACACATTTTGCTTGATTTGATTTACGTTCTGACTTTTAAAAGAACAAATTCATTAAAGAACAACTAAAATTGTATTTTTAAGAGACTTTTAAGAGGGCTTGCAGTCACATACAAAGTCAATGCATTTACAATAATATTGGTACAGAAAACTGTTTCTTCTTAATCTATTTCTGAGGGAAGTTTCTTCCTGCTAAAAGGAAATGTTTATCTCCTGTCACCTTTCAGTCATATTCTAGGCAGAGAAGTCTTTCTCAACTGTGCTATTTGTGGTATAAATACAGCTAAAAAAATGTAATCTAGCAAGACTGACTAGACTAGAATAGGTCTATATTTAAAAAATTGAACATTAATAAAAATGTTTTGGCTTCACTGATTAGTTTTTAAAGTAGTTTGATTTTGTTTCTTTATTTAAATAATATGTGGGGAATACATATCAAATGTTCCCCTGCTTATTTATGCTGTCAGACTGTAAACAAAAGACCCGTGATGTTGCCTACTTTTATGATGGAACCAAAATGAACTCTTCTTCTAATTCATATCATCAGTGTCAAGTTCTGAGGAGGAGTTTAGAGGCAGATTGTTCAGTAGAACTTAGACCAGGTTACAGTGATTTTAAATCTCTGAAAATAATGCTTTGATCTTGTGTTTTTGAGATCTGCCAATTTTTTAGATCTTTTATGCATCGTTTTTGATCAAGACATTTGTAAATGAGTATATCAAGGATGTTTTGAGTATGTGCACTCTCAAATTGAAGTTTTATGGCGATTTTCTGTGTGACAACTGCAATGTTTCACAGACAACACAGTGTGTTATTTGTGTGTAGCATGAGCTTTGAAATCTCCATCACTCCATGAGTGTCGAAGTCGTCAAACTATTAGCAACCTCTTGTGGACAAATTATAAAATTGCAGATTTCTTTTTTAGTTGCGTGTTCTATTAAACCTTTTTTTTATTATCATTTTTGTACCAGTAAAGCTGACATTCATTCATTTTCCAATCCGCTTTATCCCCTTCGGGGCCACGGGGCTGCCAGAGCCTAACCCGGCTACTCATGGGCGAAGGCAGGGCACACCCCTGGACCGGTCGCCAGTCTGTCGCAGGGGCCACAATCACACACCCATACACACTCACATTCACACCTAGGGACAATTTACAGTGACCAATTAACCTATGAAGCATGTTTTTGGACGGTGGGAGGAAGCCGGAGTACCCAGAGAAAACCCACGCATGCACGGGGAGAACATGCAAACTCCACACAGAAAGGTCCTCCAGCCAGGGCTTGAACCGGGAACCTTCTTGCTGTGAGGCAGGAGCGCTAACCACTGCGCCACCGTGCAGCCCTAAAGCTGACATTCTCACATTTTTTTATTTTGATAGATGTGAACACTTGGTGCAGCTGAGCTCACATAGAAGTTGTTGTGAAGTGATGTTTTATCACTTTGATGTTGTTGTCAAAGTGTGTATTTTAGTGATGCTTATCATGGTGCAGTTGACAGTGACGCATAACAGTGATTATGTATTATATTAAAGCTTCTGATTAATGCAGAGCATTACTAGAAATGAGTTAAAACATTTCACCACATGTTGCTATTTTTGTCCCAAACCATACAAAGATTTTTTATGCCGCTTGTTACATTCTGGTGTGTGGGTTTTTTGAGGATTGGTTAATGTAATTGTTGTGCTTATACTGTTTCTATAGGCCTATAGTCAAGCCACCTAATATACAAGTTTGATGTTCAGCTAACAATATAAACGTATGATGGTCCTCAATCAGACAAGTAATATACTGTAGTAATTTCTTTCACTTTTTAGAAGTAAATTAGATTAAAAAAAAACAGCATCCAAGTTAAAATACACTTAAGGGATTGTTTCAGAGACATTGCAGTCAAAGTTTTTAAACACATTTTAAAGATAGATATATTTTAAATAGAAAACTCACTTATGTGCCATACTTGATTGAGTGACAATCCAACCATAACCCTTCGCTTATTCTTGATTGGTGATTTGAAAAGGTTCGAGGGATCAAGTAAAAAACCATTTCATGTCTCTAAAGTTTTTGCACAAGAAGAAAGTTTTTCAGCATTCTCAAGATGTTTAACAGGAAAAAGAAAAGGTACTATTTCTGACAAATGTTTAAGAGGATGTGTCCCAATCTGTATATGGGTTGTAATTTTTAAAACTGCTTATTTCAAATAAAAAACAATTTGATTTTTTAGATCTACTGGGCATAAATATTAACAAAAATTAATTAGGGGTGTAACGATGAATCGATTTCTGTTCCTACAATCCGAATAGATCCAGCTGTCTGAGGCAGAATCAAATCGACCTATGCCAATAAAAAAAAAAACGTTTCAAAATGAAGACAGATCAATAACCAATCTTTGAAAATACCATTTGGAATTGGACACATTTGGTTTATTTTACTATGAAGTGAAAATGACCAAATGCTTCCACAGCTGACAACACACGTGATGACAGCAAAAATGATCAAGCCATTAATAAAGTCCAATGTGTGGAAACACTGAATTTTTTGAACATGTGAGTGATCATACAGTGCGGTGTCATGTTCTATTAATGTTTCCTTTATTTTATTTTGATGTGGAAGAAAAGACAGTGGGCTGACCGTTATGAAACTAAAAAGTGAAAGGATTTGCCATGAATTCTTGTTTACTTGTTTGTTTGTACGCATATTTAATTTAGTCTTTTTTTAATCTTGCAAGAAATGCAAGGAATCTAGAAAACTTCACTTGCACTGTTCAATATTCAGTCACTAAGTTGCACTGGTTGGATTTTTGGCAAAATGTCCTGGATCTATTTTAAGTCAGGAAATCGGATCGTTCAAAATAAACCAAACTCAACTATGAATAGGATCAGCAACAACAAATTATGATGTGAATTGAATCGTATTTAAAATAAGTTGTTACACCCCTAAAATGAATATATTACATTTAATGAAAATATTTGTAAAATTGATCAAGATAAAACAGATTTGCCACATGATGACTCAAACAGGTGTGAGAAATGCATGCAGTTATTCTTTTTGATAAATATGTATGTTACTTACAAAAACAAATTAAATGTATTTGTTTACTTACTTTCTTAAGTAAAATCCTGTATAAGTATAATCATATGATTCTGAATTATTATCTCAGATTAATACATTACTTTATTTTGGTCAGATAAGCCCAAATCATAAATATAAGCTTGCTATGTAGTTAGAAACAGATTGAAATTTTTATTAATATTTTTCTTGAAAATTTCTAGTTTTTGTGGTAATACTTAAAAAAAGGCTTTTACCACACAGGCATTTTAAAATGATGATTTTATGAAAGAAAGAAAATTTGACCTTCAATTTTTACAATTATCTTTACCTCGGTAATTAACGGTAGTTTCAAGATTTTTAAGTGACCATGTCAAAAGTTAAAACAAAAATAAATGTATTAATAATAAACACATTAAGTTACAATGCTGCAGATGAAAAAAACGTAAGTGTCCCTTTTTTACCCGATAATAACGGATCTACAAGTGGTTCCCAGTGGATCGGTTGAGCCATACTCATGGAAAAAGCCCAAAGTGATGTGTTATACGAGGGTCATTGAAGGCATCACAGACACCCAGTCTGATAAAGGCGGAGGGTCCGTTCAGCAGGCAAAGGGAGCGGAGTGTTTGAGAAGGAAGAGGTGACAACGTGGAAACTTTCTCAAGAACTTCGACGCTAAAGTGCTGCTGCAGGAGTTGTAAAAAAACGACTCAAAAAGACTCAAAGGTATGTACAAAAACGCAAAACTTATCGGCGGGATTTTCGGAACCCTTGAACCGCTATGTTTCACTCAATGCAGACAAAAAGAACCCGTTAAAAATTGGGTCTTTTTGCGTCTTAAAGACGTGGGTCATAGAAGTGTGGGCTGTTTTCTTTATTTAAACACAATTGGCTTCACAAACTAACAAATAAAATACTTTGATTGGCAGTTAATGAAACTTGGTTAACGGCTATTCTTAATGGTGTTGGGTGCAAAGAGTTGGACGGGCTCACTTTATCCAAAAGGGGTGTCCAAATTTACATTTTAGTGTTAGCTTTTAATGAATAAGGACCACTCCTTTCGAAAAACTCAACGTCTAGTCATTTGTGTACGATATAATCACATTGTATTTTTAACTTTTTTGAAAAGTATATGAAATCCTCTTTGTTTTAGTTTTTTAATTTGGTTTTCTGGGCTTCTAAAAATAAATATTTACAGCTTCACACCTTGGTGACTTAATCAGCTAGCTTCCTGCTAAAAAAAAAAAGACATTTCCATTCTGGTGCTGCTTATGTTACAGCATCAATTTTCGTCTAATTCTGTTTCATTTGTCTTCTTTTTCTCACGCAGAATTATTAACCATGGGCGTTGAAGGCGCAATGAAGTGTGTCAAGTATTCACTTGTCTTTTTTAACTTCATTTGCTGGGTAAGTAGCTGTCAAGTTCTTGTTTTGACAGAAGCAGAATAGATCATTACTTTGAACAAAAAAGATTGAGGGAAAACTGGTCATTTCATCTTTATTTCTGGGAGGTTTTGTAACATGACTTTGTCTTTGCGGGCCCTGTGACTAAGCATGAAATATAACTCAGTTCCACTTTTGCTAAGCGTTTATGCAGCATGACACAAACCCAAAATAACTGCCCATTACACAGGCTCATAACATGGGAAGCTCCCTCCTGCTCTGTACTTCCCGAATCTTTGAGGAGTGTTTGTTTACTATCAGATTATTGAAATCCTGGAACAAAAGGAGCGGTTCCTGCATTGTCTGTTTGTAGTCTGCCTTTGTGTTTGAGGGTTTAAGAGGTGGAAATGATTGAACTTTAATCCTGTGACTAGATTTTGACTCGGAAAAAGAGTCATCAGTCATCAGACACTTACAGATAGAAGTGAACTCATTTTTTCCTACTTTGCTGACACATTACCAGGAAAAGCATGACTGTTTTGTTTGTGCAATCCATCCATGGGTGGATTTCATCAGAAACTCAACACTTTACTCTGTAAGAGGAAGAATTAGAGAACACTTCAGGTTTTAATTGCTTTTTTTCTCTAAAGACACTTGAACATGAATGGTTACAAATAGATGAACAAATAGAAAACAAAGATGAATGAAATGTTTTTTATGAGACAATATAAGGAATTTATTTCAATCATTGCCATTAGTTTGTTATTTTTTGTTAAACTGTAACAAAAATCTAAGTTTATTCACGGCTAATTCCTCCCTAAATTATAGAGGCTTGAGATAATAGATTGTAGACGCCCTAGATTACTCAACAGTAAAATCAAACTTCTTAATCCTGTTTGACATTTCAAATCAAACTAATAATCATTGCAAAGGATACCAGTAACAAAATAAGAAATGTTCTTCCCTGTAGCTCCTGATAGCTTTTTTAAACGGAGGGCAACAAGTAAATTAATCACTATAAATACAAAGGGAATGATGGAAACCAAGTTGTATTTATTATAAAACAGTATTTTTATCCCCTTTAGAGTAGAAAAGGGAGCAATAAAGGAATAGTTTAAAGAACTTCTCAAGTTCATTTTCATTTGATAATTTATTTACGCTTGATCAAACATCCAGATTAATATGAACCTGCTGGTTCTGTTTGTTTGATTGGTTCACTCTTATGTCACAAGTAGTCAGCTATTTGACCCTGGTTCAAATATTGACTTTGGCGTTGCCAACATGGGTAAACTTTCAGCTACAGTCTGACTGGTTTACATGAGAACATTTTCTAATACAAAGCTGTGTAGCTGTAAGGCCACACATTTGAAGCCACACATAAATCTGATATATTTATGCAATCCGTTCCACGTGTGACGTATGTGTTAAGAGGAAGACTGCACCCACATGTCCACACAGAAAGATTATCTTGTTTTAAAGGGATATGTTGGTGACTGAATCAATCAGGTGAGGAAAAGGTGAGTGTCGGGAAACCTTTGAGAGCATGTGTTAATCAAGCCCGAACAGATGCAGGGTAGGGCTGCATGGTGGAGCAGCAGGTTAAGGCTCTCACCTCACAGCAAGAAAGCTCTGGTTTAAATCCAGCTGGGACCTCTCTCTGTGGAGTTTTCATGCTCTCCCCGTGCATGGGTGGGCTATCTCCAGGCATTCCGATTTCCTCTCATAGTCCAAAATCATGCTGCAAAGGTTAATTAGTTACTCTAAATTGTCCCTAAGGTGTGTGGGTGGGAGTGATTGTAAGACTACGGTTTACATCCCAAAATGCCACCGTGGCCTAAATGCAAATTTGGCATTTGTAATTGGGTCGCGGCAATTACAGATGCCTTGCACGGTGGCTATTGAGGTATTAAGAAAAAGTTAAAATTTTACTGCTACTAGGCAATTTTTCTCTAAAAGCTGACATCGGTCAGTGGCCGCCTGAACACATTTCAAGGTTGCATGGTAGCAGTCCAGTGACAGGCAGGGATGACGCCATCAGCGACATCTGGGCGGCTACAGGGCGGTGGCAGATGGATTGCCGGCCGGCAGCAGCTCTGACTGGATGACGTGTAAATTTCTCCATAAGACGGCCATCCATATCAACTGCTACTGGCTGCCAGCCGCCCTTTAGCTCGGAGGTTAGGGCTGGGCGATAGTGAATTTTTTATATCACAATATTGTTTTTTCCATATCAGATAGTAACAATATATATTACGCCATAAATGAAAAAACAATGTTTGTTTAATATAAAATTGATAAACATTTTTGTCAACATCCTATGACTAAGCTAGGAACTAAAAGCAAATTCTCTGAATTTCTTCTCAAAGTTTAAAATGTTGCTGCTGTGAAGGTCTTAACTTTCTTGTTTTTTCTGGATAATTATGGTTTATTTCAGTCTAGGATTGAACATGCTTGGTGGCACTGCTTCAGGTGATAAAAAGGTTGGTGGTATTTCCAGTTATAGAAGGAACATTCCTTCAGCAAAATTTGCAGTGCACATTACTGTTTTTTGTCGTATTTTAAATAACTAAAATACCTCCACACAGGGGCTAGAACTTAATTTTTGAATCACTGGCCAAGTTGGTCGGTTGATAAAAAAAAAAATCTACCGGCCAAATATATATTTTATCAGCCAAATTCTAAAACTATTTTACACAGAAAAATCTTAAGGAATTTCAGTTTTTTGACATTTTCTGATATATATTTTTTTGAAAAATGAAATAGCATAAAAGTAATTTATAAATGGTATGAACAGGTCTTTACTGTCATCTAACTGTAAACTCAAATTCAAACATACTGAGAAATCAAGGATAGATTTAGTAGAGATTTCCTAATTCTGCCTCCAAGTGATCACATTTTTTTACTAATCATAGCAAAAAACATTTTATGTCAAGACTCGAGTGTTACTTTTCTTTAAAAAAACAATATAGTGATAAAAAAGAATCATGAAAAGCTGTGCTGGTGAAAATAAAAAAAAGAGAAGAACAGTATCTGTCTTTGGTACCCGCTGAATCCCTTTCAGGGTCAAAATAAGTAAACAGTAACAACTGTTATGTTGTAAACTTATTAAGTTACTTACATGCAGCACAGTCATTTTTTATGAGTCAGAACTATATCTTTGAGTCTGTTTTTAGAGGTTTAAAAGTTGAATTTAGTCTCCTGAATGTTTGTAAGTAATGAAGCAAGTGGAGTTCAAAATTGACTGTGGCACCAAATTGAAGATCAAAAGAGCAATCTTTCTACCTGAATGACTGCTTTCGTATGTATAGGAAGTTCAAAGTCCCAAGTTACGCATTTACTTTACACTTCATTATACTGTGCTAATATACTGCATGTATTTAACCTTTACTGTCTGACAAACGAGGAACGCACTGAGTATCCAACTCAGGGTTTAGTATCTTTCTTAAAAAGTGTTTTGGTCTGGAACTTTTTCAATAAAAAAACTATAACTTATCCATCAGCCGTCATCCTCATTTTTTTATGAACTGTGACGTCAAGCTGGCAGTAGGAAACGCAGGTGCAAAAGTGACCAGGGATCACACTGCAAAGTTGGTCCAAAAGTTTTATATTCAACAGAAAATGGACACAGGTGTGGCACAAAACAACCGAGGAAACCGGTGTCAGTACTGGAATGAGACCAAAGAGGAAACATAAAGAGCACCGATGCTGAGGACTCACAGACATCTCAATATACTGAAGTAAATGAACTACTATGTAAGCAGCTGGGACCGCCCCACGGACAACCACAGGGGGGGGGGGCCACACCAACTTCCACAGAAACAACCCATGGTGCTAAATGATAAACGCAAAGACGAGAACCGACGCACAAACCATGACAATAAACAGAGAATATCGTTAGAAAGCCCAAAAAAAGTTCTTGTTTTATCACCTTCATGCTGTATTTTGCTAATTTGCAATGTACCATTTAATCCAGGACCCAACTTATTGAAGTATCACCTTAAATGGAAAAACGCTGAAGAAAACTTTTTTATAGAACTGGAAATAAAGTCAGGCATGAAGGAGCTAACAATATATGGGTGTTTCTTGGTTAGATTCATGGTGTTCAATTTGAAGTTAAAGTCCTATCTGTTGTTGTACATCTGGATGTGTGAAATTTCTCCTTTTTTTGACACATCCCCTATGGAAGTTGTGAGGTGCAGTCACGACCACACTCAGGAACTACACGGTGGTTAAAAAAACCCCAGTGTCACGCAGGGAGGCATTGAGTTGCATTTTTGGAGTCTTTGGTGTGACTCAACTGGGAATTTGTACCCACAACTTCCCAGTCTTTGATAGGGCAGACACTCTTCCACTGGGCCACTGAGCTGCATTTAACTTAAAAATATTATCTGTTTTATTCAACACACCAGTAAAAAAATCAAATAAAAAGGGAATCTTTATAAAATGTTACGGGTAAATTTAATAAATTGTTAATACTAACAAAAAAAGGAGCTAAAATGTTCTAATCTTTTACTGCTCAGGTAATACAAGCTAACACCAACTTGGTGTACCGGTATATAAAAAGTATCATGCATGTTGTTTGAAAAATGTTATACTTTCAGACTGACTCTCATCATGTCAGCTTGTCCTTGTGAAACCTGATGAAATAGAGTTGAAGCAAAGTAAAGATAATTTTCTGATGTTTGCTTAGAAGCAGGTTGAACTCAGCTGATCATAATCAAACAGTTCACTCACTCAGTGTTTGTAAAGGATCTAATGGAGTGCTCTCGTCTCCCTCCCACAGCAAAGAATGTCACAACATGTGAGAACTCTGCCTCAGTTTTCAGGAACTGAAAAAATGTTGCAATTTCCCTCTGCAGTCGCTCATTTTGACTGAAATTAAACCTTTTGCAAAAAAACTTTAAATGTTTAATAGAATAGAAACACAGTAGACAAAACTTATAACACAATGACTACTCTCTTAGTGGTGCACTTTAAATAAAAAGTCTATGTCAATTTTAAAAAAGGATTGCAAATATGCAAGGATTGCGAAAAATTGAAAATACAAAAAAGGAAGAAAATTTCAGTATAATTGTAGTTACTGAGCTCAATATTTTACAGGGTTGAGTTGAAAAAGAAGGTACAGATATTGCACAGGATATTGCACTATAGTGACATGCTATGGAATGTTAAAGTGTATGTGTTTAGTGAAATGATGGGTCTGGGGGAAAACAGTTTGAGTCTGTTTGACAGGGTTTGGGGGCACCTGTCACACCTGCGAGAAGGCAGCAGGTTGAACAGATGAGGACCGGAGTCAGGGGGTCTTTGGCAATGATCTATGCTCTGCTGAGGCAGTGGGAGTGATGGAGGTTCTCCAAGAAGGGAAAGGGAATTTGAATTCTCTAATATAAATTAAATTTATCTTTCTGACTCCTTACAGTGGCTATATCATCCCAGAAGGTTCTCTTCTGCAGAGCGGTGGAAGTCACCAGCAGGTCCATAATTTGGTTTTCTTTAGCTCTCTCAGGAAATGATGGTGCGGCTGTGCCTTTTTGAAGATGGCTGGGGTTTTGGAAGACCACATGAGGTCTATTGAAAGGAGCCCTCTCTGGCTTTGTTGATGTAGAGGCCAGCGGGTTCTGTTTTGTGGTTCCTGAACCTGAGGAAGATTTCCTTGGCAGAACACCACTCTGACATCTGTAAATGTGATGATGGTGGTTGTTAGCTGGGCAGCAGTTGGTAGTACAGCAAAGGGCTCACCACACACCCCTGGGGGAGCCTACATTCATCATAAATGGAGGAGAAAATGTTTGTATCATAGTACAGAATGACCAGTTTGATGGTAGTTACACAATGGTCTAGATAGAAAAATTCATAGAGGGGCTAAAATATGTCTACAGGCTAGGTATGACACCTTGACTGTGTAGATATGTGGATAACCCTTGGATCCGTTGTTAGACCCCGTGCTGGTGGCGTGGGCTCTGGGTTCCTCTCCTATGACCTCATTGAAAACATGTCCTGATAAAGAGTCAGACAAGCAAGTACACTGAGGGGCTAAAAGTAACCGAGTACCATTTTAAGTTGTAATGACATTTCTACATAATGGACTAACCTTTAGGATATTTTTAAAATGTGGATTCTTGGGTTTACTATAAACTTTATAACCATTACTGTAATATTCATCTGTGTCCTCTAATTCCAGACTCATTACCAGTTCCATATGATTGGAGATGTCTAATATGTTTTTTTAAGTGTATAAATGAATCACCAAATGAAAAACAATTGACTGTGTGTAGCAAAGACTGAGAATTTATCTTATGAAATGAGCCTTTCTCTCTTCTTGTTCCTACAGTTATGTGGCCTGGCATTGATTGTGGTGGGCATCGTGGTACAGGTGTCTCTACACAACAGCTTAAAGATTAAGGATATTTCAATGTCAGGAGTCCCCATCGTACTCATCGCAGTTGGAGCGCTGATTTTTTTCATTGCCTTCTTTGGCTGCTGCGGAGCCTGGAAGGAAAACTACTGCATGGTCACCACGGTAACTAATCCTGGGAATTGCCAATGACAACCCATGCAGGGTCCCAGAATTCTCATGTTTGTGTGTTCTCTCCATACTAGTTTGCTGTCTTCCTCACCCTGATCATCATTGTTGAAATTGCAGCTGCAATTGCAGGCTTTGTCTTCAGGAACAAAGTGAGTGTATAACACGCTTTTTTAAATGTATTTTTCTAAAAGATTATCTTTTAACTTGTTGTGGTCCTTGAGCAGATCTCAACTATCGTCAAAGACAGTCTCACTGAAATGATTGAAAATTACAAAAACGGCACAGAAGATTTCAGAGCATCTGTGGATCAAATCCAGGAGAGCGTAAGTTGAGAGAGCTAAAGAAAACCAACTTTTTCCGCTCACACTCACGCTGGATGAAATTTTTCCTGCTCGTCAGTCGTCCAAGTGTCATCCTTTCTTTGTACATGATGGACAGTTCAGCCTGAAATTCGCTTAAAAAGATGTTGCATGGATTCATTTGCAGTGGAAGTGTTGCGGTGTGAACAGCTCTTCTGACTGGAGTTACCTGGACTCTGATGGGAACTCCGTTCCGGACTCGTGCTGCATAACCAAGACTAAAGGATGCGGGAAAGGGAACATGAAGGATGACAACAAGGTGTATCAGAAGGTAATTCACCACATTTACTCAACTCTGTTAACACAAACTCAATATTTAAAAGGGGTTAAAGCAAAAGGTAGTAGTATCAGATCAAAAAACTTCATTAACTGAAACAAACCATAAGCTTCGTACCAACCAGATGAAACTCCAACATTAGACAGAAATGTGACTCTGTTCTGATAACACTGTTACTAAAACAAACATATTCCTGACGCAAACAGAAAAAAGCAAAAGGTCAGAGCCATCCAGTTTCTCTTATACATCTTCTGTTTGTGTTATTACACACAAATCTTTCTTCTGTTATTGTGTAAATATTAATATATCTGTTGTGTAGCTATAGTTGAACCCTAAAACAATTTTCTAGAAAAAAACATTAAGTAATCAAGAAATTAATATGTTTAGAAGAAAGAACTCATTTATGACAAATATTCAGCAGATTATTTTTCACACATGAAGGTTTGACCTGTTTACCTGTGGAACTTAAGGCAGGTAAAATTTAAAAAGAATTTACCACATAAGTTATTCTACGCTCGTCTCCTCCTGTGCTCCAGGATTCCAAGTTAATTTTTTATGGCAAACCTTCCTTAGGCCTTTTTGCCTGATTATAAACCAGCTCTGTCACTTCTATGACACACATTCATTTATTATATGAATAAGCTTAGTTTTTATGGTTATTTGCTTCATAATTTGCTTTTTTTTTTTTAGGGTTGCCATGATGTCATGGAGAACTTCTTGAAGAAAAACATTCAGTGGGTCATCATTGCAGCGATCGTCATTGCTCTGGTGCAGGTATGCAACAACAAAGATTTTAATTCACTTAGAGCTTTTACAACTAATGAAGAAGTTAGATTTTTTTTTTTAACATTTTTTTAGCACTTTCAAAAAGTGGAAATGTGTTGTACTGTGAATGCAATAAATAAGATGAGTAGGAAACTAATGCCAGTATTCTTTCCTCCTTGCAGATAATGGGTGTTGTGTTTTCGTGCTTGCTAATGAGAAGCATCCGCAGTGGCTATGAAGTCATGTGATCTACGGCTGAGGAGATGACCGCTCGGCCGCTGTCTGCTGGGATCACCACTTTGAAAAATATTTTAAAGCTTCTTTTATTGTACACAGAATAATACAATTCTCTTTAACACATAGTGGGTTACACGTCATAGAAAAGCAATTTCTCTGCTTTGATACTTCACATTTTTAGGAGTTCAAAATGTCTGACAAGATTATGGTCTAACATTAGTTTGTCTTTAGCTAAAAATAAATTTAAAGATCTCAAGGTTGTATTGTAAAAGTTGGGAATCTGCTTTTTGAGTTAAGGTTTTGTTTGTTTGTTTTGCTGGGTTCTGTTTTTATTAAAGACTTTAAAAGACATCAAATTAAAAAATAAAACAATCAAAAAAGACATTTGGCATGAAGATGTTTATTAAAACCCCTATTCTCTAATGTTGTAGAACATTGGCACAGGAACAAAACATTCAGCATTTTTGCTGAGTAAATACATTACAAAACAAACATATAAAGAAAATACTTTGTAATTGAAATGTAGGCTATGTTGTAATAATATTTGCATAAGGCACAAAAAAACCCAAATGTAATCAAGCATTCAGAGAAACCAAAACTCAAATAAGTAAACAATAAAGTGCCATCGAAACTTTGTAAGTGCGATCGTGCAGCGCAGAGATGTTTCATTTGACTGCATTAAGAATTACAGCTTCTCCCCAAGCAGGAAAACGAGCTGGTTGCACACATTTCTTCAGAACGGAAACCAGCTTCCGATTTTTTCTTTTTTTTTGATGATTAGCATTTGTTCCCCTTTTGATAGAAAGAGTCACATGTTTCTAATGTTCTCAAAACCAGCATAAAGCCAAATAGAACATATAGCACAAAGTGACAAACGACAACAGCGCACGTTTGATCATGAAAAAAACAAAAACAAAATACGCATTCATAAAATCAGAGCATATGTTTTATATATTATCTGTATTTTGCAGCTCTAAAGTCATATTTCTGTTTCAGCTCAGATGAGATCAGATGATGTCATGTGCAGAGCAACAAACCTAATTAATAAATATTTAATATAAAGGCTTCATTTAAACACATCTAACAATCCAAATTGCCTGTCTGAAGATAATTTGCAGTTGATTTATGTCAAAATAGGATTCTTTTAACTATAAATGTTTAAGCCTTCTTCCAAAGCATCTTTTGAGTGATGTCTGACCTGCCAAAAACTTTTTTTCTCCATCAAGGAACTTTTGACATTTTAGGGGAAGTTGTGCTGTGTAGCACCCAAAAGCCCTAATCACAAGAGCAATTTGCATCGTCAGGCTTCCCGTCAGCAGCGGTGAGGAGAGTTCGGGTAGTTTGCAGAAAGAAATACGATGCAGTGCAAAAGCAGCGACACCTCCGAGTCTGAAAAATCATGTGTGACAAAGATACAGAGAGTTAATATATCTGAAAAAATGCCGTTTTTTGAGAAAAATTAAGCTTTTTAAAATTTTTGCAGCAAAGAGTGTACAAACCTTTCTAATTAGAACTATTTTTTATTCTTAAAACAGTAATTTGTACCATTTTTCAGTTAACATTTTTCAACATTAACATCTCTCACATGGAAAATGTCCTGACATGGTAGTCATGTCATATCACTGAAATATGTTTTAAATCATAAAACTCTTACTACATCTAACTGCACA
Source organism: Adrianichthys oophorus (assembly GCA_036245035.1). Lineage (NCBI taxonomy): Eukaryota > Metazoa > Chordata > Actinopteri > Beloniformes > Adrianichthyidae > Adrianichthys > Adrianichthys oophorus. The sequence goes on from BSAI01000015.1 coordinate 19,771,508, forward strand.
ATACCTTTTAGAGAAGAGGACACCTGAAGCCAGCGAGATAGCCACTCACGACACTGGTTAGCACCAAGACAGTAAGAGTTGATACCCCTTACATAACAAGCCTGAAAGAGAAATGCGTTTTTCAATCCCGTTTTAAAGCATTGAGTGAAAGTGTTTTGTCGTTTGAAATGGAAAGCAAAGAGAAACCTGTCTGAGCTCAGACTCATTCAGCTGGTGGAGGCCCAATCTGCTAAGGGCTCGATCCAACTGGAGCAGCTCCAGACCATGGCTGTTCAGCCTTCGGCCCATCAAGAAGCCTGGGAGGTGGGGCGTCAAGAAGAGCAGGGGGCTGATGTGCCGCTGGTTAACCACAACCAGACAAGGACAGAGAAAATGTTTAAAAGAGGCAGCTAGATGTCAGGGCATGTAGTAAAGTGTGACTACAGATTAGAGCTTTACGGACCATTTGACCATCTCTTAATCTCTTTACTCCCAAAGGCGGTCCCGAGAACAGACTGCGAACAGCCAGGATGTCAGACACGTGAGGATTTGATCCTCTTTTCACCTAAAAAGATGCACACAGTCATTTAAAAGCACTTTAAATTTCAGCAAAAATTTGTGTTTACCTAAAGAACTTCGTTGATTATATCAGTATAAGATCAAAACATGTAAACTAATTTTTTTGGGAATCATCTGTAAACATGGCAAAGAAACTCTCAGTTTAAGACATTCACTTACATTTTCACACAAGCTTTTAAGACGAGCTTGTGTATGAACATTTTTGACAAGATGACTTGTATCCTCGAGCTCTTCTAGAACCGGCTTGTGGTGCTGGGCCCTGATGGAATGATACAAACGCCGAAATTCAACCTGCTGCTTAGGGTTCCAGAACTGAGGGATTAAAAGCTGACGTGGGAAAAAGTACCTAAAAAAAAGGAAAAGATTTTAGACAGGGAACAATAGGGGCATTCAAATGTGAGTATGAGAATGACAGGCATGAGCAGAAAATGACACATTTTTTCACTTGTTTAGGGAGTGTCCTTTTGTACAAAAACTAGATTTTAATTGTTTTCTGAATAAAATGTTCTATAAGCTCTTCAAAATTCATAGGCCATGAAGGCCAGGAATTTGGACACCCCTGCAATAGAGTATATATGGAATTTTACTGAACAAACCTCCTAAAGATTACAGTATTTAGTTCAAAAATAAAAACCTTTAAATGCACTGTTGCATATTTTTACGCACAACATAGTTCCACAATATTTGATAGATTCTAAAGAAGTGAAAATGGTCATTTGCTGCTTTAGGAGGTCATATTTAATGAAGTCAAAAGCTATTCCAATCAAAAACATCTTAATAAGTCAAGTTACATTTGAACATTGGACCCTTATTTTGTAGCAGCTTCACAATTCTTTCATCCATTGAACTTGTGAGTTTTTGGAGAGTTTCTGCTTGAATTTCTTTGTAGGATGTCAGAATAGCCTCCCAGAGCTGCTGTTTGGATGTGAACTGCCTCCACCCTCAGAGATATTAGGCTTGAGGATGTTCCAAAGTTTCTCAATAGGGTTGAGGTCAGGGGAGGATGGGGGCCACACCATCAGTTTATCTTTTTTTATGTCCATAGCAGCCAATGATGCAGAGGTATTCCTGCAGCATGAGATGGTGCATTGTCATGCATGAAGGTGATTTTGTTACTTTTTGTACCACCAAAGAAAGTGGTCATTCAGTAACCTTCAAGGACCCAAAAGGGACTGACCAGCTCTCTCCCCACACCATGATTCTGGCCCAAACCACGACTCTACCAGCTCCTTGCTGATGTCACAGCCTTGTTTGGACATGGTGGCCATCGACCAACCACCCACTACCTCATCCATCTGGACCATCCAGGGTTGCACGGCACTCATCAGTGAACAAGACTGTTTGAAAATGAGTCTTTATGTATGTCTGGCTCCATTGCAGCCGTTTCTGCTTGTGAGTGTTGTTTAGGGGCGGCCAAATAGAAGGTTTACATGTAACTGCAAGTCTCTGGAGGATCCTACACCTTGATTTTTGCGGGACTCCGGAGACACCTGCGTCCTGTTTTAGTGTTTTTTTTTCTTTAATTGAACTCATCTAGGAAACAAATGATCACAGAAGTCTGAGATGGATGTCAATGATCCACAGAGCCCCGAAACACAATATCATCCATGAGTTTAATTGAAAAACAAAGAATTAAACATTTTTTACACTTACATACAATTTGCATAATAATTTGGATTGTACTGTAGAACCGAGTCCTCTGTAAGGTTACTATGGAGTGAAAAAAACAATGACAGAATAAGAGAACTGCACTGACTGAGCCCCTCCCCCTTGTGTTCCAAATAGGAAGTACCAGTTAGTTCCAAAAAGCTGAAATCCCATAGACTTTTATAAAGGAATTAACAGCTGTTACTCAGTCATATTTGTCAGAATAACCATTCTTGCTCTGCTACATCTTTTTTTAACGTGCTCTTGCTAATCCTATTTTTTTCATGATATTTTTCCTATAGTGCAAGTTATTCAAGTAATAAACTGACCAATAAGATGCCTCAGTATGTGGCCTGCATAGAACTTTTGAAGCGTTTGATTGGCAGATTCTACTGAGCCCATTTTCAGTGGAAGGGGTGTGGCCTTCTAACATTCTCACTCTTGATTGGAGAGAGCGATTGCCATAGAAATGTAGACTCAGCCAACACAGACCAGAAGATGTATCGTTCCAACATGGCAATGGACATATCGCAGAAAAATGGTGACTGAATTTACTTTATTTGGTAAGAATCTGAAGTGAGCCATTTTCTACGGATGATGTCACACTCGCTCAGTCCAGTCCTTTTATATAGTCAATGGTAAAAACCATGTTAAAACCTCTTGAGTCATGTAAATAAACATCAAACTGCTCCATGCTTAATTTAGCATCTACTTGAAAGTAAGAAAACACAAGTGATTTTTTTCCCCCCACAATTGCAAATAAATTCAGGGTTAAGGAGTTAACTATGAAGAAGTGACAGATTTTGGCTTTGTGCATTTCCCTGCTCTAGAGAATTCTGCTGCACCCACTCATCTGTAAGGGCTGGAGAGTACCATAACAATTCCTTGTAGGGTTTAAAGAGAGGGGAGGATTTTTTAACTGGTACAAGAAAACTGAGATGAAATAAAGGGGATACTTTTGGTTGATTTATTTAGCATTTTTTCCCTTATCATTTTGTAATTATTGTTTGGATCCATCCCTCATTTGAAATAAGCTTTATAAAAATTCCTACTTAAATATTTTGATGTCAAGCAGAATGACTCTTTGAAGCTACGTTCACACTGCCCTTGGCCATGCGCATTCAAGTGTCCATTTTCAATGAAAAGTACATGTAAACGCACATAAAGGCCAGTTTTGGGTTTCCGCTTTCAAAACTCACGTTCACGCATAGCTACGCAAGCTTTCATGACCATTTTCCAGCTCTACATACAAAACATGTGGCCATTGAACACGTGTTGCAAGTTAAACCAGGGCAAACTTTGGACAACAAGGGACTCAGATTTGGTAGTGATGTATGAATCCGCTTAATCTGACACGGCGACGAGCCTGACATTGACTGTGTTTGATTTTTCAAATAAAGATAAACCAATGTCACTCAGAAGAAAAAGAAGCCCCTCCCTGCTTGTCCAGTGTGAACACCATGAGCTCGACATGTGTGTGTAAGGACACGCCTTCAGCGCGTTCTTGAAAATGCGCCAAATGCCTGGTGTGTACGTAACTGAAGAGAGAAACATCATGAGCAAGAGAAAGCCACTACAAACAGAAATATAAAGCAGTAGCTTACAGGGGATTCAACTTTATTGATTTGCTTGATGATGGAAAGTTGTTGCTATCTTACATTTCCACATCACAAGTTTTCTAACCCATTTCTAAAAGTAAGCAGCTCAAATTCTGAGCATGTAGAGTCCAAATGCTTTCAGCACTTTTTACTCAAAATGTCTGTGCGTGGCCCTGGACAAGAACATTTATTTCACTGAAGATGAATGAAAACATCAGAAAGAGACTTACATCAGGACGAAAACCAGGTAGTTGGCAAAGGGAGGGATGGATATCATCACAAGAGGGATGGCCTTGATCAAATCTCTACGAAACTGAAAAGAATGTTGATTAAAGCCACCATAATGAGAAAGCAGAGAGTCATAACAACACAGTCTTCATTATGTCACATTGGAGAAAACAACCACAAATATGTAATGTAACTAGAAAAAAATCAGCATGACATTTGAATAAATCACTAAATTCTTTTTGATTGGATTTCTTTTTTCAAACTTTTATTTTGAAAACCTACATTTAAAAAAGTTTAACAGTCTTTATGCACACTTGAGATAACAGAATATTTTAAACAATATATTTAATCTGAATTTTACCAGCTTGTTTTCCCCTTTATAGTTTTAAGAATAATTGTGTGAATGCTGCAAAAGATGAAAATTTTCCCGATAAACTGCCATTACTCGAACACTATTTGTCACAGAGTCATGATTTTTATCAGCAAAACATAGGAAAATGGCTCTGGATTCAAGAAATGTGACCCTCAAACCTATGGGGCAAATGTATTTGCACCTACAGCCTAGTCTGACGCAAAATTCACTCAGTTCACCTATTTTCTCCCATATTAAATATTCTTACTGCTTTTACACCAAATCAGGTTTTTACCCTAAAAATTGTGAGAACATAGTTGAAATTACCAGCATGAAACTTTCACACATTGTAGCTCAAAGGCTTTGAGTCCTACAAGGACTCAACTATTTTGATAAGTAAAAGAGTTTTGAAGATATGAATATTTGTTTGGAGATAGCACATATTGAAGCTGTGCCATTGGATAACATGGCATTTTTAGCTCAGCAGAGGAAAAAAAAAAAGGTTTTCTGATCAAATTTACATAAAAAAATGTATAATTGAGACTAATAAAATTTATATCACTGAATTCCTGAACTTTTAAGGTTTTCAAAACTGAAAGAATTATATGGAGTCTGTTTTTTCAGCTCTCACTCTTTAATTTTAATTCTCAATTTTCAGTTTCAATTCAGTTTTCAAGTTTTCACTGCCGAGCTGATCCTATTTTTACGTGGGGGCGGGGCTTTGAGCTCATTGGCTACCGGGACATGATTTCCCATGATTCCCAAAGAGGTTTTAGTGATGGGATGTCTTTTCTGCTCCAGAACGGTGTCTGTTCATGTGCCATCCCACTCTGATGTTCCAAACTTTGGGAGAGCACCATCACTACCGTACAGTTTTCCCTCACTATATCACTGTTCACATTTCGCGGTCTCGCTGTTTGGTTTATTTTTTTCAGTGCTACTTTGCTTGTCAAACAATCTCTTCTGTGCCTAGTTTTACAGAGACGCAGCGTGTGCAGCTTTGTCAATGTTATATGAAACTTTGTGTGATTAGATTCTTGTTTTCATTCTTTTTTTTTTTTTTTACTTGTACTGTACAACAGAAGCGCACACAGATATGAGCTGACAGCCTCTTGTGTTAGACAGACTTTAGTCTGGGGTTATAAATCATCAGACACACAAGGTGTTTATTCATATAAACCCCTTTTGTAATTGAAACAAAACGTTATTTATATAAATTATGTTTGTCTCCTTTTTGTTGGACCGGATGGAAACAAAAAAAGGGTGAAGAAGAGAGAGAGATGTCGGGGGGGGCAAAAGGGTGGGTTACAGAAATTGGAAGATGACTACAGGGTAAGGAGGGTAGAATCATGAAACAACAGGCAACAAGATGCTGGAAGTTTATAATCATTAAAGTCAAGTGTGAATGTTTGTCTAAAATGGACGGGGCCTGCTCACACACTCAGTTGTTACAAACATACCTGTTGGCTCCAAGAGTCTTCACAAACTTATCAACATACAGTTCACACACACACTTATGCACACAAACCAACACATGTAAAGCGTTCCATTCTGTCACTTAAACTAATTGTGCATGTCAAACTACATGCAAAACTAACTTTTTTGCTGTGTTTTTCTCAAAAATAAAGAATCCAAAGGTTTGTCTTCAAGTAAAAAAGAGAACCATGCTAAAGCCTTCAGGATGAGGCAACTATTTTTTGCCTCACAACACTGAAAATCTCTGTAAACATCTAGAACCAACAAAATCCAACCTCATGATCTACAATAATAAACATCTGCAGTTTGGGTGTTCTGTCTGCTGACAAAAAACTCTCCAAACTCAAATCGAACAGCTTAAGCTTTAATAACACAGATTTAAAAAGATATATCACAACAGTGATGTTGCATGATTCACACTAACTAAAAGGTGAGCTAAAGTTAGCTAAATTGTTGTGTTTCAACATCAAATCCTTTGATTCTACACAAATCTGACAGGGGACGCCAGAACACAGCCCACAGGCTTTGTCATGTCCAACAATGATGACATACAGCATTTGTTTGAATTAAACTGTTCTAGATTTATTCCTGGCATAAATGTTTAACTCTTCTGAATATGATTTTGCTTCATTTGTTTTTACTTTGTTTTTATGAGTGCAGGCCAGTCAACATGGCTGAAGAATGTGAATTAGAAACCTGTTTAATGTTGGCGTTTAGTGTTGCTGGTTGGTTTGTTTCTATGTGGACCGTTTGCTTTTGTATTGTGCATGAATACAGACTTAGTTTGAGTTCTCTATAAGCAAGTAAAGCAAAGGACAGTTTATTCAGGGTTTGAAAAGCTCGTAAAGTTCCACTCCGATCCTCTTTCGATCTATTATACAGTTTCTAAGTTAAATCAAAAAACCTGTCTCGTTTTCTAGGACATAGAAAGGCCAGGGCACCTTTGAAAAACACATTTTTATTTCAATAGGACTTCCCTGTTTCCGCAGAGCAGCAGCAGTTAAATAGAAATTCACCTCTAAATTGTGGGTGGGACTGTTAGCACAAGCAACCCCCCCTTCCCATCATCCATCTATTTTCATGCTCCTTCTCTAGCTTTCAGCACCTCAAACTACCAAACTAACATTATCGGTCCAACAGTATTGAGGCTATCCAGGCGTACAGTTATAAGCACGATGCAAGCTCAGACGAGGAAAATGGAAGACGCACATGGATCTCATCATCTACGTGGATTCATCTGAATGGAGCGGAGAAGGAAACTTGTGGCTTGCAGTTGTAGGTCCTACATCAAACTTACAAGCTTTTTCCATTTGAATTTTTTTCATCTGATTCTGATTGACAACAATTTGAATACAGAAATCTTAGACACCTAATATTAAGCTTAATTTTCATTATACATGACCTTCAACATCAGACAAATGCCACCAAAACATGTTTAAAAAACTGGATTTTTATTAGTGGGTCTTTAAAACCTAGGTGACTCACTGCAGTTTTTAAAGAAAGGCACAATAAACAGCTCTGAGGGATTTTCATGTTTTTCTAATCTCATCTCGAGCAGCTGCAGATTTATTTCATTACATTCCAAAGAAAGATGGCAAAGCTAGACTTTACAAAAAAAAAAAACATTTATGCATTTATGTTGCCGAAGAACTAAGAAGAACTTAAGGCACGTCAAACTAAACGTATTCTTTTAATAATTGAAAGTTGCGACTTCAATCTATTCTTCCAGTTCTAAGGCACACTAACTTACAGCCTTGACTGTTATGAAATTCTGCACTATTTGGATTTTAAATGAAATCAACTTTAAACAGTAGTGGAATGACTTAATGCTTTATACTTTTAACATTTATAGGTCACATATAATATAATGTAATGACTGAAATTAGTTTTGTTTTGGGATTTTTTTTTTTTTTTAAGATTTCTTATTAAATTCACAAGTGGAACAAGATTTTAATTCACAAAAATGTCAACGTTCTTTGTAAACATTATTTAAAAATATTTCACTTATATTATTTGCTATAAAATGTATGTGGTATTTGCATTTTAAAGGGCATTAAAAGTCTTTTAGGAGAAGAGACTCACCTGTCTTAGCTTCTCCATTTCCCTGTAGGGCAAGTCCTGATACTTTACACCTCCAAAAGTCATTTTCATTTTTATCCTCTTCACCTCTTTGGCATCGTGGAACAACATTTTGAAGCCTAGTGAAGATTGGTGGTAAAAAAAAAAAAAAAAAAGTGATCAACACAAAAAGTTCTAGCTACGTAACTGTGAAAAACAAATACAACAATAATTTCACAACTTTTTTGCCCACAAAAAATATGATCTACCTACAAAAAACAAATTTACATGTCTTTTGAAAATCACCTTTTTCTTTAAAAAGTAACATTTATATTCTTTTGCAAGTTAGTACATCCATCCATTTATTTTCAAAGCCTGCTTAGTTCCTTTCTGAGTCATGGGTTTGACGGAACCAGTCCCAGCCATTGTTGGGCGAATGCGGGGTACACTGAATTATTTCCAAGTCCATTGTAGGGTCACACAGAGACATATCACTTAAGTTTACACCAAAGAGATCATTTAAAGATACCAATTAACTTATGAAGCATGTTTTTGGATTTGGGAGGAAGCCGGAGCGCCTGGAGAAAACCCACGCGTGCACGTGGAGATCATGCAAACTCCACACAGAAAGGACCCAGCTGGAATTTGAACCAAGGACCTTCTTACTGTGAGGCGAAGCACCAAGTTCAGATACAATTTCTAGGAAATAAAAGTGTGCTCAGTTTTTTAACATAGCTCAGCTGATGTAGTAAATCCCATGTAGTAAATGTTCTTTTGTAGCTTTGATAACTAGAGAAAGATAGCTTAAAGTCCCACTCTGATCATCTTTTGATCTATTGTAAAAGCGTTCCCAGTGATCTTTTAATTATGATTATGCCATTTTTAGCCAAAATGTAAAAAAACTGTCATTTTCTAGGACATCATTTCTGCTGTGATAGCTGTTGAATTTGTAGCAGTTTTATTCAGTTTACATTGATTTGTACATCACAAATAAATAAAAGATTTTTTTTTTATTTAAAACTGGTGCTCTTCTCAAAATTCTTAATGTATCTATGATGGAGTCATGAGGAAAACTTAGTCTCAAAAGGTAGGCTAATATCAATGTTGCAGCAAGATGGTTCTTGAGTTTTATTTAATCAATGTAATATTTATGAGCACTTGACGAGATGTTCCAGAGGGAGATAGCGAATGGCTGGAAAGCCCTCCTGAAACTTTGTCTTCCAGCAGATCCAAAGATGACCATGATTGAGTCTCACCGAGTTCTGTCCAGGATGTGAAGAAACATCCCGTTACCTTCAAATGCAGCATTGTTTGGAAATGAATAAAGATGAAGACATATTTAATGTCAGTCTCATCTGCAGCTGGGTGCCTCTTGTTTTTTTTTTTTACCTCTTTCATAGCAATAAAAGTATTTACAGTCAACAGCTTTTTGTTCTGAATTTAAATAATATTGAGATACATACACTGTGCCAGCTTGGAATATTAGATTACAGTTAGAAAGTTATTGCTGCAACCATTAACTTATCTTAAGCTGAACATTTTTTGCCTTGTTTATATAAATATTGGCGCTATCTGTGGTCTCGTCTTTTTTTAGGTTTTTCTGCCATCTTGATTGCAATTTAGCAATTATTGTACCACTTTATTGCTTATCCGTAGCACTTTGCTTATCCATCATCACCTTAGAAAGCATAATAATAATAATATTCACTTTAAAATAATAATTAAGAAAAAGTCAAATAAGAATAACATTAAAGTACAGCTCCGGTTCTGGTTTTCATCTGCTGCTCAGACTTGATTCTATTTTTCCATTTGTAAGATGATATACTGCCTCTTGCTTTGGATTTCAATGGTCTAAGTTAAAACCCCAAAAATCTTTGGTTCTGGACACACCAATTTCCACTTTCGGGCTTAAGCTTAACGCTACAATTCTCTCCCCTGTTTGTTTGTAATTACTGAATAACTCTGTTTTTATAATGTCAAGCAATGCCTGGTTCTGTAGTGTTGCAGTTGTTAAAAAAAAACAAAAAAAAAACGTAAATTTTCAGTATAAGGTGAGCTCCATCCACCTTAACTTCCGCTTTGATCAACTCCGACTTTCGGTATAAGGTGAGAGCTCCTTCCACCATTTTCTTCAGGGCCATTTACCATTTTTTCTGCAGCTAGGTAATCTTGAGGGCGAGTAATATTGGAGCTATCCAGCTGTACAGTTCAGAGCCAGATGCCAGCTCAGACGGGGAAAATAAAGACGTACATCTATTTGTCTGCAAGCGGATGCATCGATATGGAGCGGTGGCTCACTGATTATAGCATCCATGTCACTGCTACAAGCTTTTTCCAGTAGCATTTTTTTTTGCCTGCTCTTGATTTACGATTTGAATAAAGAAATACACAGAAATGCGATTTTAGGCTTAATTTTACTTTACATATGTCTTCAAATGTAAGAAAAATGAAGCGAGAACATGTAAATACACCAAAAACACAATTTTCTCTGAAGTTGGTCTTTAAGTTGCACGGCTGGCAACATAAATGTATTTGTAACAGGTCCTCAGAAGTCTTCCCTGCTGCTTTGCCCTTGAGCAAGGCCTAAAACTAACTGAAATTAAAACTCTAATGAAGTTGCCTCAAGAAGGTTGGAACTAAGGGAGCAGCTCCCATGACTATGAAACCGTGTGTGAACATTGTGTTCTTGAACAAGTATGTGCTAGCAATAATATGTATACCAATACACAACGACAAAACAATCGAATTACAAGGTAACATTTATTCTCTACTGTCCTAAAAGACATGTAGAATAACATACATCTATAGAAGCAAGTCCAACTGACTTCAGAAGTGACTGAAGTAAACTTACCTTCCATGAAAGTGTGATACAGCAGAAAGAATCTAGGAAACCTCCTCTTGAGGAAACTCTCGTATTTGATGTTTGCTGCCTGGAGTCTGGAGGAAATAAAACGTCCAAGACCTCGCCTAACTTTTGATGAGGTGTAGTATCTGCACAGAGGAGACCTGAGGCAGAAAGAGGAACACTTTCACATGAAACACCACGAAATATCCAAATGACAAATAAGACTGTCATGTCTTTGCACACTGGGGAGTCAATTGATAGTTGAAGTTTGATTACGTGACACGAAAAAGATTGTTTTTGGAGGGAAGAAAGGTCATTTGTTTAATAGTGCGGTCAAACGTTTTCAAAATAAAAGCGCTAGCTTATCACATGCTAATTTCGGTTGGGCTAAAGCGTGAAAATAATGGCAATTGAGCTCTTAGCAAACATTACCTGGACTGTTGTAACAGACCGGAGAGATACATGCTGGGTATCGAACTGCTGGTACCGATACCACACAGTCGAACCGTTGACAGGTGGCGGCACATCCTCAAACAGGACAGCGCCATGTCTGCAGTGCAGCGTCACTCTCGCTTTCACACCGTCGTCCTACTGGAGAAAATTCGTGTCTTCCGCCTCCCTGTTCATGCTTGTCTGAAAAATTAGCTCATACACTTGATTCTCCAGACGCATGTGTGAGGACCTACTTTCAAAAACTATTAGCCTCATCGCTACATGGAAGTATTGACTGTGTTATATCTCATATTCAATGCATGGAATACACGGATGACGCTGGTAGATCAGGTTTATTTATTTTTCATGAGCTCTACCAAAGCATCAGTCATCACGCAATAGCCCGAGGAGGAGAAAACGAAAATAAAATTAGAGGACCTTTTTAACAATAGCTTTTATGGAAATAAGAAAATAAATCACAAAGTTCATCAGAAGAGCGATCAGATCTTCTTCTTTTGTTTTATGGCGGTTGGCACAGAACCTCTATGTGCACGTCCGCCACCTAGTGGTAAGGATTCATATATGTGTGCCGGCGCCTCTGCAGAGCTCTCCAACTCTTCCTCGCACATCACCCATGTTTTCCATTATGAGGTCAACAAATTAAGTTTGATGTTTGTTCCGTAGCCGTGGCGTCATAGCGTTGAACAGTAAATTTGACAAGCATCAAATACGAGTTAAATTTTATTTGACAATATGCAGCTATCACACAAAAAGGCCAGAGAGAAAATTTTTCATTCATTTTTATCGTCTGAAATGTTTACATGTATAAAGTGTTAACACACAAGTTTAATTTGTGTGCACAATTAGTGAATGAGCCGCATTACGTATCAAATAGTCCGGCTTTTGTGGAAAAAAAGCGATCTAAACCTGAAAAGTAACAAATAAGAATAAAATACTAAAAGTCAATTGAATATTTATTTCTTTTGTAAGTGTGATAAGAGGGATTCAGAATATGACGCTCGCCGCCTGAACCGGTTGCTTCACGGAGTGTAATTAATCAGCCTGAAATTAACGCGCTAATTTTTTTTAATTAATCGCGTTGACAGTCCTAATATATATGCTTGATTAGAAAAAAAATATATATATATATGTATGTAAACATTTTTATCAGAATATGCAATCATTAAATGTTTTCCTTCATAATTATTTGAAAACATTTAGAAAAAGAAAGCCATTATAATTTTCCTAACAAAAGGACATTTTTCTGATTTGTGTATTTATATCTTTTTTGTACCAAGACAATAATTTGTTTTATTAATACAGTGCATGCTGGTCTTTTATCGTCACGTGACTTTTTAGTCGTTCACAACCACATCAAGGCCGAAGCAATAAGCCGTGGTGATTAAATTCGTATTTCAGCTGGGAGTACGTTCAGGTAAACAATTATTTCCGAATTTGTTTTAATTTTTACTTTTTTCTGTCTATTTTTGGTGGAAGTTCCCAGTAAATAAATAAATACAGACATACATTTCCAATTTCACTTTATCATGAGAATAGTTTTTGATTACCAACTTCGTTTTGCTAGCAGTAATGTTTCACTTTTACAAATCCAGCTTTTTGGGGGAATGCTTCAGTCAATGTTTGGGTAAATACCAAAGGTGAAACGTGTGGTAGTAAACTATGTTTTTGGTCGTATTTGAACGTTCAGATTAGGAGACTTTTCGTCGCTCTTAGCTAAAATGTGTTAACTTCGACCATTAGTGTTAATAAAAGTAAAGGAAGCTACAAAATAATATAAAAAAAACTAATATACTTGCAGCCTATAAATTTTGATCTACATTTAAAAGCTTTGTTGGATGACCTGTTTTATTAGAATGGTTTTCAAATCTTACAAAAGTATAGTATAAGTAAAGTATTTTTTAGTTGTGTGGTAGTTTTTTTTTTAATGGTCTTCTTACCTGAAGTGTTCTATTTAACTCAGTTTGCTTGTTTGCATTGAACCCTAACAAGAAATGGAAACCACCAGTACCTTTGGACCTTCCAGCAGTTTAAGGTCTGAGGAGAATGGTAAAACTTTCAAACATTTTTTTTAAATATTTATCATTGATTTTTAAAAAATTAGGATGATTTGGACATGTATGCTAAATTACTTAACATAATCATCAATATCAATTTTAGGGGATAATCCAAATTGTCTTATTTTTTTTTCTTTGGCTCACTTTATCTGTAGTCAACCCACATGAAACTGGTTTAATACACTTATAGTAGGCCATTTCTATATTCTAGTAACTAAACATTAATGTTTAATAAAAAAATGGTGTCTCTTTTAGGTGAAAAAGGAAACACTGACCCAGAAAAACTCCTGCGGTGTCCTTTTGATAAAAATCACCAAATCCGGGCCTGTCGCTTCCCTTACCACCTTATAAAGTGCAGAAAGGTGGGTTAAAAAAGTTTTTTTTGTGGGAAAGGAATAGGTTCCTTTTGGATAATTTGCTTGCATGAGATAAATTCTGAGTACAATTTGATGTATTCAAAGAAAATTTTTGTGGTTTACCAGAATTATAATAAAAATACCTGGACAAATGTATGGCTATATATATATATATATATATATCACCTGTTCTGAAACCAGAACAGGTGATTAACACAAAAAAGTACTTAAAAACACAAACGCACTCCCATAATAAATCAAAAATGTGCTCATTGAGGCTTATTTATATAAACAAAACACAAATAACATCCATGAACTCATTAAATTTCGATATAAAAAAATACTAAATATGTTTATATAAACAAAAGTGCGTAATTGGGTGCTGCATCTTTAAAGTAATGAAAATTCGGTTTTTGGTGTTTTCATCTAACATTTTTCTCATCATGGACATACATGAATTTTGGGGCATTGCTATATTAAAATCTTTGTGAATTTGGAGCAGATGGAAAATGCAGTTTGAAAAAGCTTGTAGTTTCACATACAAACTACAATTGGTGGACCACAAGTTCCCTACTCTGCTTCATTCTAATGCATCCACTTACAGATAAATAGATTCGCGTTGTCTGCGTTTTCCTCATCTGAGTTTGCATCTGGCTCAAAACTGTTTGACTGGATATCTCCAATATTGTCACCACTTTTGTTTCACTGCTAATGTTAGCTTGGGTTTATGAGGGGCTGTGGGAGAGAGCGTTAACAAAGGGATGATGGGAAATGAGCACTGACATTCTCTGCCCTTCCAGTTTTTCCACATCTCTGAGACAAATTTCTAATGAACCCCTGCCACTTCGCAGAAGCTATGTCCTAAAAAACAGCACAGGTTTTTTAATTTCAGGTAAAAATGGCATAATCATTATTAAAAGATTACTGGGAAAGCTTTTACAGTAGATCAAAAAATTATTGGAGTGGGGATTTAAACAACGCATTTAGACCCCCTTACTGCAGCAAGTTGTTTGGCTGAAGATCTGCCTGTGCAAGTATGTGTGGTTTGTGATTTAATCAAGAACCAACAGCAGAAAGAGCAGCTGCTCAGAGTTTCACATGACTTTTTATTTTGCTCTGAGTTTGCAGTGTTTACATGTCTGAATAAGAACACATAAGAGCGTGTCACACTGCCGCTACATGCGATTTGCACATATTACACGGATGAAAATTGGTCATGTGAGCAAAGTTGTGGTCTGTTCCATGAAATTTTTCCACAAGTCTGTCATGCATGAACCATGTTAAAACCACTGAAGAAATACGAATAAACCACGAAAGAACACATAAACCCAAGCTTCATTGAATTTCTTCACTTTGACATTCAGAGCACAGAAATCATATCGCGACAGTACCATGGTCAGCACCCGCTGCAGGCCCTTGTGAGGCTTAATAACAGTCTGATTCTCCTGGTCTGCACCAGTTCTAAGTCAGCTGCTCTGCACCAGCCAAGGCAGCCCGCCAGGGGCCGGGAGGCACAGCTGGGAAGATCCAGTTGATCCAGAGTTACGTCTGCACCTGCCCCAGCCCCTTCCCACAACGCCAAACACCGCCCCGCTACATACCGGACAGAGAGAGTGAGAGACCCCCACTCTGTATAGGGGTGAAAGATCAGCCAATTTATATACCTGTCACACAATACACAAACCATGCATGAACCGTGTGATTATTACGCTGTTTATATGAAATTCATTAGTGATTCACGCATCAGTTATGTCATTTAACATGATATGTGAACCGTATACGCAAGTTATGCATCGGTGGCACATGCGTGAAAAGTTCGTTGGCCATACATGGTTATACGTGGAATGGTCGTGGAAGCCACAAAATTGCATATGCATCTTGCAAAAATCATGCACAATTGTGTACGTTTCTTTGTAAAATTCAGTGTAAACTACATAAATTATGCATAAACTGCGTAATTCTTAACTGACCAAAATGTTTGAACGGCTCATCGGACATCATGTTTGAACGGACATCAGCGCACAGCGACGATTGACTAACGCAAGAAGCACTTATGAATTATTTATGTCATGCATGTTTCGCAAAAGACCGCAATTACATGCGTGGACATGTAAATTGTACGTAGTGTGACACCGCCTTTTGAAAAAAAAAGGGGAGTCTGCAGGGATTTGTAAACATTAAAAGCACAGTCTGTTCGTTTTTCTTTTTTTATGAAGCGGTTTAACAACTCAGAAGCGATGTCTGATTTTTATGAGTTTTCAGGGATTTTTAATTCATTGCTTGTGTTAGTTTCAGGTCACTACATCATCTGTCATAAATGATTTCATGTTTCTTTAATGTCTTTCTCATCCAAGAATCACCCAAAGCTGGCTGGAAACCTGAAAACCTGTCCTTTTAATGCTTGCCACCTTATTCCTCAGCCTGAGCTGGCTCACCATACTGAGACCTGTGCAGACAGGGTCACTGTGGACCCAAAAGGTCAGACTGACATTTCTTTCTGTTCACCTGCATATAAGAGTCACAATTGTAGCAGTTTAAATGTATTTGTGCTGATCTGATTTTAACAGTAGAAAGCACAGATTATTTTACAGCATGGGAGGTTCCAGTCACTGCATGGGTGAATCCAGACATGACCGAGGACTGGGACAAAGGTTTGTTGAAGAACTACTACAGTCAGTTATACAGCTTTAAACAAAAGATCATATCCATCATCCCAGAGCTCATTTTTTTTCATTAATCATTTGAGATTTTCTTTAATTGTATTGCAAATTCTACATTTTACCTTTAAATGCAGAGATAAAATTATGTTTTTGTCCATTTTTTGTTTTCATCAGAGATTGAGGACAATGTTACTTCATTTGCGTGGGGTGCTAATCTCATGCTGACTCAAACGTAAGATATCTACTTTTATCAGCTTTCAGAATGGTTCTGAACCTGTTTTGAACGTAAACTGTTTTGTGTTTTTTACAGGAAAGAAGCAAAGCCTTCCAAGCATCTTGAGCTGAGTTTTAGGACCCCCAATACTCTTCCTTGGGGTTCTACCAACCTTTAATTCTTGCATGTTGCAGCTAATGTAGTATATAATGTAGTGTAGTTACTAGCATTCAGTTGATGGATACACCTAGTTTTTTCTGCTTGGGTTCCACATTTTATTTTTTTACTGTTTTTGCATATGCAGAATATTAGCACCGGTTGTGCCTCCTTTAATCTGCTTCTGACGAATAAAACAAATCCTTTCTGGGTTGGCTGTTTAGTTGTTGTAAAGATCTGAAACTATTCAGTGGTTTACATTGTTAATTGATGTCCAGTTTATCTACCTCACGTCATCCAAATTGCTCAAAAATGGGAAATTTCTGCATTTAACTCACAACTGCAGTGCCTTAATATGAACCCAACACTTTCTAATAAAACAGAATTCAAATGTGCTCGTATTATTCAAAATAAATAGCTAGGGTTTTTCATAACATAGATCAAACATTTGTTAAGGGGAAGGAACTATTGAGCTTTTCAAGAAAAGAGTTATGCAGTTAATGTTGCTGAATCTAACGTTCTGTATTTTCAAACATGTTTTGCATCTTTTTTTTCTATCAGAAATGTGAAGCCAAATAAAATGTGTTCTCAAAGTAAATGAAAACTACTGGATTATTGAAAGCTTTTCATTTTTATTCAAGGTTTTGACTTGTATGATAACCCACATGACAAATTTCAACAATGTTGTGAAGTAACCACATGAAGTAAATGACGAGCGTGATGGAAATGTGCTTTCATTTTGCAAATTTAAATTTTATCAAACAGAACCTGTTATTTTCTCATATTTTATATCATGCAATATGTCTAGCTACTCATAACCTTTCAAATAAAATGCGTAGTGCTTTTTTGTGTACCTGCATGTGAGCAGGCTTCATGGAAAGACTAAAAATAATCTCCAGCTATTTATAGAGGTGAATATTAATTTACCTCATAAAAGTATATAGTCAGAGATCTTGTATTTGCACTGCAAAGGGCAGCCAGCACATTTCTTCTGCAATAAATAACTTGAATGTGTAATTTGGCATGTTGGATTATGTCGGTTCACGTAGATAAATCTTAAAAAGCAATAAAATAAATCACTTGGGTAACTCTTATTCCTTGACAGATTACTGTCTCTTTAAAAGTCTTAATTTCAAAACATTAATCAAATACGTAAAATGATTAAAAAGAAGAGCTTCTTTCAACAAGCGAATAAACTTGTGTAACTTTCACAAATTTTTTGCTGTTTAGTTTAGCTGCTGCGGGTGACCCCAGATTTCAGAATAGTACGTGACATTTTTTAACAATTTTGCAGAATATAAATCACACAAAGTAGCATTACCCCTGTTCATTTTACATTTTCATCTACTCAGAATGTTTAACATGTTTTTTTTTTAAATGTCAAATGCATGTTTTGAAGTTTGAGTCACTGAGCACAGGATGTCGCTGCGGAGTTGAATTTGTCCTGAAAAGATTAATTTCAGCAAAAGCAGCTGTCCAAGGATTGAGCTCAGCGGGGCAAATGTCAGGGTAATGCCAGTGTGTCAGACTGCCTACCCACGCAGTCTGTGAACGGAAAGTGGCATTATTGATTTCATGTAATGACTGTCTATTTTGTTTTTTGCTGTTATTGGCAGTGCACATAACGTGTCACTTTAAAGGATGAGAAAAAACTTCTCAACAGTAAAGTATCTTGGGGATGTGGCCTATGTAGGACTCCAGTCTCCATCAAGGAGCTCTGGAATGGAATTGCATCTTGAGAACAATGTTTTGATTTTGAATCTGTACGTGCTCTCAAAGTTTTGCTTTCACCTATAAAACAGTTATTTGGACTGAACTGCGATTAATACAGCTCACATGCCAGCAACTTAAGAAACATTTGCAGATAAAAATCAGAGTTGAAGAAAGACGGTAAAGGAGAAACTTGAAATGTGATTATATAATATGACAAATGATAAAAGCTTTCATTCCATAAATGTGTCAGAGTTAACGATGGATGTCAGAGCCACTGTCTAAAATGTGGCTCTTTATAAGTGTTCATTTTTCTGCTTTCTGTCTGCATTAAGCAGCAATGAAACCTCACTGGTTGGAACTTTTTCACCTTTGGTTAGAAATCTAAAACTAAATCCATATTCACTCCCTTGGAATCTGCAAGCGCAATGGAACTGGATGGCCTTGTTTACGTCCTGTTCTTCACAGATCATTAAAATATATTGGCAGTAGGAACAGTACTGCCAAGATCCAGGTGTGAGGAGATAAACTGCATACTGTCATTAACTGGAGAAATCTTTCTCTGATCTTCTTTAATATGGTGTTCTGTATCTGAGTGGATAAACCCATGACACATCATCTGAATTATATATTTAAGTCTGCTCAAATAAATGTGATAAGACAGCAAATATTGTATTTCTGTTCTTGGCGTTTGAACACCTGTTTCGTTAGGAGGTGAGCTTTTGTGTTTGAGGAAAGTTGTAAACGTGTGCATTAAAATGGACATATTTTAGTTTGAAAAAACTGTGTTGGGGATTCTTTTGGGGGCTTTTCTGAGGAAATAACTACATCTGTGGACAAAATGACTGGTAGCAAGATAAGAACTGATGGAAAATTGTAGAAATATGCTCAAGATACTTTCTGAAAAACCAAAAACGATGCCCAAGGACATGAAAGGTGAACTCTATGCTGAAGTACATCAGTGTGACAGAGCACCATCCGTTGCTGTTTGAGCCGAAGGGGACTTCATGGGATATTTTTTATCAGATTCTTTGCTCTTATTTGCTACCAAGAGGGACAATGATGGAGGCTTGCATGTGGCACAGCCTGTTAAACATCTAAAGATCTGAAAACTGTCGTTTGGAGACGGCATTCATTAAACCTTAGAAAGCTTCAGCAGTTATTTAGCAAGGAGTGGGATGGAACTCTCTGTAAATAGATCAAGAAATTCACTGACATTTACAGAAATTGTTTACATGCAGTAATTATCCTTAAAAAATATGCACCAAAAATACTCTGTTTTCCAGGCCAGTCTTTTTTTTAAAGACCCACTCTGATGAAAATTGTGTTTTGGGTGTTTTTAACATGACATTGTCCCTTTTTTTTAATCATGATGGATGACATTTGAAAATAAAGTCAAGATTAAAATTGCAGTTTTGAGTAAAACCAACCACGGTAAGCCACAAGCCTGTATCGTTCCATCCTGGTCCATCTGGTTGTAGACTTTGTTTTCCTCATCTAAGTTGGCATCTGGCTCTAAACAGTGCGGCCGGATAATTCCAATTTTGATGGCCATTTTTGTTGCATCAGTAGTGTTAAGGTTGAGGTTGAGAGGGGCTGTGAGTTAGAAGAAGAGCAACAGATTGACACTCTGTAGATACCATGTTCCAGAAAAGGACACATTTTTGTGTGTGGCTAAAATTGTATAATCAAAACTAAAAGATCACTGGGAACGCTTTTAAGA
The DNA here is from genome assembly GCA_036245035.1 of Adrianichthys oophorus. Lineage (NCBI taxonomy): Eukaryota > Metazoa > Chordata > Actinopteri > Beloniformes > Adrianichthyidae > Adrianichthys > Adrianichthys oophorus. The sequence continues at coordinate 19,791,596 of BSAI01000015.1, forward strand.
TAGCTCAAAAGATGATTGGAATGAACTAAAAAAACTGTTCAGTGGAAATTCTGTTTCATATAAGTTAGTTGTTTTTCATCATAATTCATTCAATAGAGGTTGCATTATTTTCGTGACGGCTAAGTTTTTACAAATAGATGGACACCAACAGTTTTGTCAATGAGAGAAGGTACTGAGAGGAGATATTTCACTTTTACACGTTTTAACCAATTAAACAAAGCAAGCTGTTCAACACATTCAATTCATTAATATATTTGAAAGTAGTTTTGATCAGGATGTGCAGATCTTTTTTTAATAGTTAAAACATGAGTCAGTTCCCTACAAAAATACATGTTTATTTATATATTTAAAGTAACAAGTAGGCAATTATTTAATATGCGTGAAGGAAATAAGTAATTGTTTTATAGACTACTAGACTATATACACGTAACAGAAAAAATAGTGTATTTTGAAGTTTTTAAAACATTGGATGACTGCTGACAGAGCAAAAACCAAACAAACATATCAACGCGTTACAGTTTGACTAAAGTCAACTCCATTCTGGATTTTTACCACGTGTCAACGTCATGATCTCGCGTGATTTCACGTGAGGATAAAACGTTTGGAGCCATTTACGATTCGATAGTTCAATTTCTTCGCGGGGAGGTGTTGGGCAGGACGAAGGTACAGTTTTTAGAGGGGTAAGACTTTTCGTATTTAGGACGTGTTTGTGCGCAATACTTAATGCGTTACATTGTTTTTATTTAATTAAAGCGTGTTAACTTGGGGTCCGAGGCCTTCTGGGGGAGCGCTTTCAGGATTCCCTGTTACAAATCCTTTTTTTATTTTTTTACAAAATGTAACGATAAAAAAATAAGTTAGCGTTTTTGTAATGATTCAAATTGGTTCCGTACTTATTCCATTCTAAACTGACGTGTTTTTATTTTTTAAATAGGCAGTCCACGGCAAATCTCAGCAACAAATGTATCCCAGGATCGCATTCGGGTCATCTATCAGTCCATGCAGGACAGCTTCTGATGGGAAGAACCATGTACTGGAGGAAAGAGGTAAAACGCATTTTTTTTAAAGTTCTTTTTCCCGTTTGAAAATAACGTTCCTCTTATTTTATGTGACACAGAAAACAGTGACCCAGAAAAAATCCTGCTGTGTCCGTTCGACAAAAGCCACCAGATCCGCAACTGCAGGCTTCCGTATCACCTTCTTAAATGCAAAAAGGTGAGTTGAAAATTTGCAGCTGTGGGGAAACCATATTCTTGTAAAATCTCAGATCTATTCAGAATGTGCACATGTCGCTGCACAAGATGAGCAGTTCTGGCCTCAGTGGCTGCTGTGCCTCCATGCTTGCCAGATATAATTGGCCTACTTGCTGCTTATTACACTGATCGGGTGTGTCAAGCAAATGAAATCATGCCAAAGCAGGACAAGTTTGGAGATGAGCAGGAACGCGTCCCTCTGTAAACACCATTGAAGCTACATACACAACGAGAATATGTGGTGTGTTCAAAAAAAGCGCCAAACAGGAACTGTTGAACACGTTTTTAGCATATGGTATTCACAGCTCTATCCTAATAAATGAAAGACTTGGTGTCATAATTCCGTCCAGCCACAGACCGCAATTATTAACTACTCTTCTGTGATCAATATTAACACGGTTGTCCCCATCAAAAGAAAAATACCACAATAATATATAAAAAAAACCCACAATTTTCATTGGAGTGAGTCTTTAATCAAGTGTTATTGAGAAAATAAGAAAAACATGATTGTTAGTAGGATTCACAGGACCTGGACTGTGAAATTAAGCCGTTCTGATTTAATTCCCTTCTTATTTATTTTTTTAATACTTTACTTTCAAAACTATTTTCAACTAGTAAAACTAATGCAAAAAAAAAACTCAATGCAAAGTGCAAATAAAATAACAGTTGAGATTGTATGCGTTTTGAGATTTACAATGCAAGTCATTTGTCCATTTAGTCATTTTTAAGTTGAATTAAAGGCAGACTTTTAACAAATTTAATGAGTGTTTTGATATATTTTAGTAATTTACTTATTTTACTTGGTGTCAGATTTAATCCTTGTCTTTCATTAATGTCGTTTTTAAAATCTATTCTGCATTTCTTACATTTCTTGCTCTTTAAAAATTCAAGTTTGTTTTTATTTTTTATTCTTTTGTATCTTTCTTTCACTACATTTGTTATACAGTTTAATTTGTATCTATTTAACATGGTTATTCATCAACATTTATTCTATTTCAGTTTCTTCGCTCCTGTTTTGATTTAAATTAAAAAAAGATTTCACTTCTTTCATGTCTCTCATTGTATTTTCCACTTTTTAAGATCTTTATTTTATATTGTGTTTTTCCTTTGTTGTACTTGGGCATATAAAGCACTTTGTTTGTTTACATGAGCCATTTAGAAATAAAGTTAACGAATTAATTGACGATACAAACAATAAGGTTCTGAACCTCCTGCATGTAAGCATTTTTCACAGTTGTCCTGCTGTACATCTCACTACAACCACATCTGAATGACTTCTCTCTTACCCAGAATCACCCAGAGTTGGCCGAGGAGCTGACAGCATGTCCTTTTAATGCTCGCCACCTGATTCACAAACAAGAGCTGGCTAACCATGTTCAGATCTGTGAGAACCGTATAGAGCCTAAAGAATGTGAGCGTGATCATGTTTGACTTGCACATTGAGTTGCATTTCTACAGCTCTGGTTTGATCTTGTTAAATGTATTTGAACAGCTAAAGGCAAAGATGAAGATCATGCATGGCATTTTCCTGTCGTAGCACGGGAAAATCCTTGCAACACTGAGGACTGGGACATGGGTATGGTCAAAAACTACTCATTTCCTCTTCTTGAACTTTTGTGTTCTTTCCTACATATGTAATGATTAATTTTTACCAAAGATTCAGTTCACATCACAAGTGGTTTCAGATACAATTTAGTCTTTTGGTTCCTTTTGAACGACCCGATTCACTGACCTGAAATGGATCCTGCACATCTTTAGTCAAAACTTCAACCAGTGTGACTCAGAGATAAATACCTGGTACTGAACAGTGCAGGTGGAGTTTTCCACATTCCTTGTGAGATATTCATTCATTTTCCAATCCGCTTTATCCCTTTCGGGGTCACGGGGTTGCCGGAGCCTAACCCGGCTACTCATGGGCGAAGGCAGGGGACACCCCTGGACTGGTCGCCAGTCTGTCGCAGGGGCCACAATCACACACCCATGCACACTCACATTCACACCTAGGGACAATTTCAAGCAACCAATTAACCTGTGAAGCATGTTTTTGGACGGTGGGAGGAAGCCGGAGTCCCCGGAGAAAACCCACGCATGCACAGGGAGAACATGCAAACTCCACACAGAAAGGTCCCCCAGCCAGGACTTGAACCGGGAACCTTCTTGCTGTGAGGCAGGAGCGCTAACCACTGCGCCACCGTGCAGCCCTCCTTGTGAGATAATACAGTATAAATTAAATGTGTACAAACAAGAATTGATGTCAAATCCATTCACATACCAGTTTCATAAAGTTCAGCCCACTGTTTATTTTTATTTTTATTTTTATCCCCCCCGCCAAAGTGTTCCACACGTTGGACTGTAATGACAGTTGAGCTTTTGTTGTTTGTTTGCTATCACCACATGTGTGCTGTCTGCTGTGATGGAACTTGGTCGTTTTTGTTAAAGTGAAATTAAACTACCATGTCTCAATCCAAATGGTATTTTCCAATATCGATTTTATCTTATTTTGAAACAACTTGCCTCAAATCAACCTGGTTGGATCATAGGAATAGAAATCAATTGTTATACCCCTACTGTTTACCATATTATTTAAACTTTTCATTTAAGACATTCATGTTAAACTTATGTTCTTCCTGCAGAGGCAGATGACCATGCTTCTCCATTTGTGTGGGGCGCTCAACCCCAGATGAATAAAGAGATAATAAAGTGAGTGTTCTACTTCCTCCTGTCTCTAAACTTTTTTTTTTTTTTTCATTTTTTCTAAACTTTTTTTTCCCCTCTTTTTCTGCTCAGGTCCGTCAACAATCTTCCTCCAGGTTTTAGAGCACCCAATGCCCTCCCCTGGGCATCTTTCAAACCATAATTATTGTTAATGCTGGCATTTTATACTAATGCATTCTTTAATCTTGGTTTTAAAAAGTTTTAATTAAACTTCACTTTAAGTTCTGTCTCAATTTTCCATTGTACTTTTTTTTTTTTTAATTGTAAATTCTTGAACACAAATGCTGATTCCAGTTGTCAAAATGCAGCAAGTCATTGTTAAATTGTTACTGTGGTTGCAGAAGTAAAACTGCAAGTGACTTCTTTAACAGTTGAAAATGTGTTTCTGTACAATGCAAATTAACTTATTTACATTTTAAAACAGTTTTTCATTGCAAAGACTTAAATTGTGCCAACTGGTGCAGCTTGAGGAAGAAGCTTTAACAAAGGAGGTTTGTCACTAAAAACAGTTTAAACTAGAATATTTTGCTGGCATAATTTTTACATTAATCAGAGAAATGTATTTCTAGTTCCACAAAGTGGTAATGTTCAGTTTTATTTTTTTAAAGATTAACATTCATCTAGAACAATGACCTAGACCAGGGGGCTGCAACCTTCAACACTTTGAGCCATTTTGGTCAATTTCTCTCTAACAACCCAATAGGAGCCACCAAGTCTGTTTTCATTTGTCCTATTATGATAAATATAAATAAACTGGCTTTTTATTTATTTATTTATTGAATAAAGAGAAGTCTAAGACAGTGTCATAGGACCATCACAATGCAGCAGATTAGTAGGTAGTGTCATGTCAGCAGTGCTTAAAAAAAAAAAAGCATATTAAAAATGTGGAAAAAAATCTTAACATTTAAAAACTAAACTAAGAAAAAACGTACAATAATTTTTAGGTTTGCCCCTGCGACAGACTGGCGACCAGTCCAGGGGTGTACCCTGCCTTCGCCCATGAGTAGCCGGGTTAGGCTCCGGCAACCCCGTGACCCCGAAAGGGATAAAGCGGATTGGAAAATGAATGAATGAATGAATTTTTAGGTTTAAGTGAGAAAATACTCCTGCACTGCCACTGTGCATAATAATAAATAATAAAAGCCTTCATAAAGAAAACAATGTGACACAATAGACACTACCACAGAAAGGGACAATAGTTAAAACAGCTATGAAAAAAAGGTTTTATATAATTTTATTTTACTAATTTTTTAAACAGAAATTGCCCAAGGGTGTACAGCATTTTTTTAGCAACCTTTAACCTGGAGCATTGACATCAAACTGACCACAAGGTGGCACCACTCACCAAGTTTCTAATTAAAGAGTTTTTAACAAGTCTGTCTCCTTCCAGGTGTTTGGTCACTTTATTGGGCTTTTATATATATATATTTATATATATATATATTTATACGCAAGTACATTTTTTTTTTGTTTAAAATCTCCCTTTTCTGAAAAGTAAAAAAATAATAAAAATGACATTCATCTCCAAAAGACCCCTTTCAATGTAAGCAGCTGTTCAGGACTTGGCTCATGGGGTGGACGGGAGTGAGGGCGGTGGGGGGCAAATGTCGGTGTAATCCAAGTGTGGGGACTGCCTGCCAACTCACTCTGTTATATCAAAGTGGCATTATTGATTTCATGTGATGACTGTCTATTTTGGTTGCAGCTATCATTAGAAGCGTACATAACGTCTCACCTTGAAGGATGAGGACTCCTCAGCAGTGGGTATCTCGAGGAGCCCGGGCCTATCTAGGACTCCAGTCTCTTTCAAGGAGCTCCCACATCCTCAATGATGGACCTAATGCTGCAATACAATATGATTCCCAGTATTTTTGTTAGTTGGAGCCTAAAAGTGTCATCTACTAAAGTGCATCATTCATATTGTTGCATGTCATGGTGCACGCTCTGGGAACATATTAGATTATGTGTTTTGTAATAACAATCGAATTGTTGGTAAAAGAGAAAATGTTAAGCAGTATTAAAAAGCATTAATTTCACTACTATCTGGCTTTCCTTACATTCATCCACCATTTACAGGTGTTCAGTGTGCTAGCTCTCCTTTGTGCATCAGACAGTAATGAAGCATTGATTGAAACCCTTTTAATTTGGGTTTGAAATCTAAAACCAAATCTATATTCTCTCCTGGCATATAAAAGTGTAAAATGAAACTGGATAGTCTTGTCACATCTTGTTCCTCACAGGTCATTAAAATACACTGGCAGTACTGGCTGTATTCAGAGTGAAGTGAAGAGCTGCATAGTGTTGTTCACAGGAGAAACTAATTCTCTTGTTCTAAATACAAATACATTCTTGTGGGGAAATTGACTTGGCTGCATTACAAAGCGCCAGCATTAGTTGTGTCTAAAACGGGTGCCCATGAACAGAGTTTTTTTCTCTTTTCCACCAAAGTTTTCAATTTTGTGAGTTATTTAAGCAGGAAAAATATAATATTGTATCTGTAGGAGGAGATCTAAATAAAATTGTGTTTTTAAAGTCTGTACAGTTGCATCAAAATTGAGATTATAAAGCCTGGAAAAGTGTGCACCAAAAAAGTGCAGCTGCACTTTCAGACTTCCCTACAGAACTTGTACATTGACACAAGTTAAACTTCAGCTGCTCTTTTAAAATGTTTTTTCTCTTTCATAGTTTACTTTTGTTTTTTTTAATGGTCACAATCCTCTCTATTTGATTTAACACAAAGTTACTTCAAAGGCATTCCCTGCAAGAGAGTACATTCTTCTCTGTTTATCTAAAAAAACTTTTGCATCACAGTTATTTACCCAGTCACTATTTTTCCTTGACCTCTTGATCCCGATCCACACTCCAAAAAACGCGGTAATGTTTCAGCGCGGCGTCACAAAAAGGACTTTGTCATACAGATCAAGTCCATTGCAATACCTGTTACAAAAGTAAAATGGTTCAACTCCACACAATGACACAAATGACTGGGAACCTTTGAGATTTAGGGATGACGTATGTGTAGCTGATAAGCTCCCCCATCAGGCTTCCTCTCTGCAAACAGAGGTGTGGACTCTTTTCTTTTAAAGGTGGGACTCGATGCAGAACTTTCCATTTTAAATCAGGAATGTGAAAAATCTATATAAAGTGTAGACAAGCTGGTCGATTGCCTATTGGTGTCACTAGTGAAAAATCTCATGCGACTTTTCTGCACACCTTTTTCCTTCAAGAATCACTCTGATGAAATATGTCTTTTTGGTGTTTTTAACATGTTTTGTGGCATTTTTCACATGCTTGAGAACGTATAGACAGAAAAAAGTAAGATTGAAATTGCATGTCTGAGTATTTCTTTATTCAGATTGTTGTGAGCTGACAAAGCTTGTACATGAGATGTACAAGTTACTATGGCAAGCCACGAGCTCTCTGCAATACTCCATTCCAATGCATCCCCTTGTAGACTATGTCTTTGTTTTCCTCTTCCAAGGTGACATCTGGTTTAGAACTGTAGGCCTGGATAGCTCCAAGATTGATCGCCATTTTTGTTAATGTTATGTGGGATTGTGAGTGGGTGTAAGTTAGCAGGAGAGCACAGATTTGTACCTTTTTACAGATAGATGATGGGGAGTGAGGGTGGGCTTACGCTGCACCAACAGTTCCGCCCACAACTCTGAGGTGAATTTCTAATGAACTCCTGCCGCTCTGCAGAAGCTATGTCCTTGAAAACAACACAGGTTTTTTTTATGGCTAATAACTGCAAAATCCTAATGTAAAAACACTGGGAATGCTTTTACAATACATCAAAAAATGATCGTAGTGGGACTTGAACAAGGTCGTTCCTTCACGTATGGATTCCTGAATCCATTAAGTATCTGCTGTATTATTGGCTCATTAGTCAAGTGGCAGCTAAGCATGTGAGTTAAACTCATACAGTAAATGGCTAACACTTAGTGACATTAAGACTCCTTAATCTAATCATGATATTGTTAAAAAGTTCTGTGAATCTGGGTACAGCTTTTGTTCAAAGACCCCAGTGCAGAGAGTTCACGTCATGCTGCTGGTCTGATGTGACCCTGAACTTCAACACCTGACCTAAAAGACACTCTGCAAACAAGCTTCAGGCACGCCTCTGAAACCGATGCCTCTCAACCGCTCTAACACTGCGGCACGCTCTTCTTATTTCATATAAATCCTCCACAATGTGGAGGGGACAGTTTGGGCTGTGAAGCTGGCCTCTAATCCCTCTAGTCTGTGTGAAGCCTGTGATCTTCCGTCAGCGCCAGCATTTCTAACAAGGACTCCTCGTTTTGTTTTCATTTTCCCCCCAAGTGCAGCAAAATGATAGCAGGATCACGAGTGAACGTCTTCCACACCATGCTCCTCAGTGCACCCTCTGTACTCAGGGATGCTGACTGTCAAGTTCCTCTTGTTGTTTTAGCCTTATGTAAGGAAAGATGAATCTTAAGACGGGCACGTTCGATTACTGAATTAGCAGCAGCATTTCATCTTCTGTAGGTCAAGAGAGAGACTACAACTTGTAGGCCGTGATGGGTGCAGTGACAGTCATGTGGTTACAACGAATTAATTTTGCGTTTTTACTGCTTGTTTTATATCAAACTGTAATTCCACTAACTTAAAATGTTCTTGCTGTGACACTTAGGAAATGTTCATCTTTGAGTGACTAAAAGTGAAGTGGTGGAGATTACCACAATTGAAACGCAGTGATTTGTAAGTTGTAAACACTCATCTCGTATATTACGTAGTAGCTAGTGGCGACTTATGATGCCGTTTAACAGTGTCACAGTAGTATCCTGTTTCTTTGCATATTATTTTCAGTACTACCCCTTGACCCTTGACTCATAGGGCCAAGAGGGCAAGTGTAAAAGTTGTGCAATTGCTTTTGTGCAATCATGTGAGGGCTAATAGTGTCCTGTCCTGTGCTGAAAGCAAAGGTCTACAATGAAGGACGGCAAACGTTGGAATTTAAGAGAAGACCTTTTGCATAACGCTAGTTGAGTTGTTTGTATTTTCAACAAGGCAAAGTTACGCTTATGTGAAAACAAAAACTCAATAAATTAGAAAGTTGTCTTAAACTAACATAATCACTGCCAATTTGTCTGATATGTGGAACACAAACAATGCGGTAGATTGCATCTCAGGAGTTGTAAACTGTCTTGACAACTGAGTGTGCAGCTCTAGTCTTCGTCAACCCCTGTCCCCCTCGTTTTCTTGACCCTTCACTACGGTGACCCTGAAGTGGAAATCACACCAACAAAACATTCAGCACAAAAACGTGAAAGATTACAACGACCATTAAAAAAGCAAAACAAATAAAAAAGAAATGTTTTAGGAAAGCTGAATTGGTAGTTATTATGGTACAGCACTGATTGGATGATAAAATTTGAGTTTTGTCAAATGTATCTTCAGTGTCTACATGCTAATTATTGTTTTATGATCGGTTTGGAGCATTTCGTGCATCGCTTCATGCCAAATAACTTTCAGTTGAAATAATAGTAATACATTTTCTTTAAATGCTCCTTTCATGACTCTCAAGGCTACTTTACAAATAAAAACATGTAAAACACAATGAAATGATTGACAGATGTCCTCACCCAATCACCGATGTTCCATATAACATACTTTTACGGTTTCCGGATAAAAAAAAAAGTATTGGGAAATCAAAAGTAATTTGTAGAAATAAAACTTAAGTTAAAAAATTACACAAAAGAAGAAACCAGAAAAGCTAGTTACTATGAGACATTGCTGTTTGTCCATCATTTCAACCCAAAGTTATTTAGCATGAAGCGACACCTGGTATATCATCCAATCAGGGAGGATATAGTACCTTCCTATTTCGGTTTCTTACTGTTTCATTTCTTGACATTTCATTTTTAGTTTTTAGTTTTTTTGTAATCGTGTTTTGTTTTCTGGAATTTTGTTTTGATTTCTAAAATCGAAAGCAGTTTTTTTTTTTTTTACATATATATTTGTTTTGCTTTTTTAAGTTCCATCGTAATGTTTAAATTGTTTTTTACATCAAGTGATTTGTACTTCAGAGCCACCGTACAAACAGATGGGTTCAGCCAATCAGTACGTGGAGGATTGTCCAACAGTAGGGAAGCAGCTAAAATGGACTTTACAGCAGAGCCTTTTTCAGCAACACAAACATGTATTCTTTAAAAAAATGCACTTAAACAGCAAATATTTTAGAATCCATAAAAATTACCCCTAACAACAGCAAATGCACTAAAGAGCTGCCCAAAATATAATTACTGGACAGTGAATGCCCACAATTCCCTGTGTTTCTTTCCTGGCTGTGCGTGAGCCTCACGTCCCAGCAGGCTTCCAGAAACAGCAGTATCACATTTAAGCGCTAAACTTTGCATGGCAGAGTAAGCTAAAGTAAAATTTTCAGGCTGAAATTTGTGGCTGATCCTTCCTTGAGTCACGTGATGAAGATGTCTTGTGATTGCTGAATTGATTGTGGAACAACTGAAATTTCTTCTACTTCTCAGGGATTTAAATTTCCCTGACTTTCTGTTAGACTTGTTGCCCCTGTTTCACTTTTGCTTCCTCTTGAAGTCTTTGTATTCCTGCTGACTTTGTTGATTGCAGGCCGCTGTGGTGTGGGATCTGCTCCCACATGCTCCTTGTGAGCAAATAAAATTTCATAACCACCAACTGTGGTAGTATCCAACAAATAATAATAGTCCAGGTACTGTACGGTATGAATTCATGTGATGCCATTCACATGTGTCGCTCATGTGAGAGAGCTGCATAACACTGTTGATGTAGTGGTCTGGGCTATTGGAGACCAGAAATGGGAATTCCACCACCTTCTAAAATGGGACCAGCATGCAACTGGTGGAGGGATCGTTTTTCAGCAGTTCCGATCTGTAGCTGTTCTGATCTACAGCCAAAAGAGGAAGCTGCACTTGACCCAAGGTGCTGGTGCAGCAAGAGTTTCTGCTCCGCCTCATGAAAAAAAGAACAATGGAGAAACTGTTGATGCAGAGGACCACCCCAAGGTGGGAAAAACTGGGAAGATTTTTTTCCCCATGTGAATTAATTGAAAACAAAAAGACTCACAAATTAGATGAGCCAATATATTACTCAGCCCCCCCCCCCCATACCCCCATACCCAGTAAGGGTCACTGACTGTATCAGAGAACTAGACCGAGTGAGTGTGACGTCACCCAAAAAAAGACTTGCTTCCGCCTCCAACCAAAAGAAGTCAATTCCATTGTCTTTTTGTTTTGTGGTACGGATGTCACCATGTTAGACCAGATGGCGTCTTTAACATTTCTACAATAACCACTTTCACCAATCAGGAGTGAGCTCGTTTAAAAGTCTACACCCCTACCACTTGAAAGCAGGTTCAGGAGAATCTGTCAGTCAAACGATTTGAACGTTCGATGTGAGACCACATACTTTTATTGAGGAATCTGATAAGTCAGTTATAACTTGAAGAATTTACATTATAAAAAAAAAATGTGAAAAAAATTAGGATTAGCAGTTTAATAGAATATACTTTCAAGAGAAGTCTATGGGATTTTGGTGTCTTGGAGCCAGTGGGTACTTCCTATTTGGAGTATGGGGGGGTCACTCACTTCAGTTCTCAAATACAGGCAATGGTAAGGGTGTAAGTGTTAGTCGGGTCTGGGCACTGGCATTCAAAAGAGTGCTGCCCTGATCGGTCACCTGTAAAGGACATTTGATGCATCTTTCAATGAGAATAATCCTCAGAAATTACCAATAAAAGCAAATAAAAACCAACAACAGATAAAACCGGGACAAAATTCCAACACCAAATGTTCAGAAAGATTGAACCTAAATGCACTGATCTTTTTAAATCATTTTTAATAGAAAACGAGATGCAACACCACTGTAAACGTGCCTGTCACAAGCATCCTTAAAATTGGCTTATTTTGTGCACAGAAATGTAAAATGTCTACATTTTTCGCACTTTTTTTAGATGATCTGTTGTTTAAAATATTTGCTCATTTACTCTCCAAATATACATTTTTAATTAAATTTCAAGAAACATCCTAACTTTTCAGAAACTGAGGCTGTAAATACAGCGATGTTTGTATTGGATAGACCATCAATGAAAAACTTGTCTCAATTTTGTATTTTTAAATCACAAATCACTCCGACTGTAAGTCATTCATTCATTCATTTTCCAATCCGCTGTATCCCTTTCGGGGTCACGGGGTTGCCGGAGCCTAACCCGGCTACTCATGGGCGAAGGCAGGTTACACCCCTGGACTGGTCGCCAGTCTGTCGCAGGGGCCACAAACACACACCCATGCACACTCACATTCACATTCACACCTAGGGACAATTGAGAGTAACCAATTAACCTATGAAGCATGTTTTTGGACGGTGGGAGGAAGCCGGAGTACCCGGAGAAAACCCACGCATGCATGGGGAGAACATGCAAACTCCGCACAGAAAGGTCCCCCAGCCAGGACTTGAACCGGGAACCTTCTTGCTGTGAGGCAGGAGCGCTAACCACTGCGCCACCGTGCAGCCTCCGACTGTAAGTAAAAATCACAAATGCACTCCAAATAAAAATTTTTGTGTTTTATTCCACGTTGAACTACGGCAAAATATCACCTCAGTATGTAAAAACAAAACCCCACAACAACAAGTCTCCACACTGTAGAATACAGCCCAGCTGGAGCTTTAAAAACTGTCTACAAACAAGATCTTTGTGTAAGACTGGATGATAAACAGAACATTAGCTGCTCTAAAACAATTCATGATACATGAATAATTCCAGTGATCAATTCTGCAGGTTTCACCTACTGCTGCTTTGGCCGCCTTCCTGCTGGCTCATGTTGGGGCTGCACGACACCAAGAACACATGCAATTTACGCCACCATAGCCGAAAAACTACTTCAACAAACACTTTCAGTCCCTCGTATTTGTTTGTGAGATAAACTTTAGACAGTGCATAACACTAAAATGAAATGTGAATTGGTTGAGTTAATGAAACTGATATCAATAAAGGGATACTGGGCAGCCCTAGCTCAGTTAATGAAGAGGAAGTTTAAAAAAAAAAAAGACTTTAAACAGAGCTTTGATGAAGGCTTTTCCAAAACTCGAGCTGCAGAACTGGCAACAATGGGAGGTATTTTGATAATTTGCCCATTGTTGCATGTAAACAGTCACTGTTTGGTCCATGAGCTGGCCAGTCTTTTTCCATCTGAAGACACACTTTCCCAGAAAGTCAACAAGGAAGAGCGCCAGTGGCTCTAGGTGCGTATTTTACAACTCATTCACTTTGTGATTCAGAAGTGCTCTCCTAACGCTGCAGAATCCCTAAGGATTATTATTATTCTGGTAAACCTTTTGCAGTTTTACAGGTATTGTGCGGTGTGAGCACCAAGTCCATTGTCTTTGGCATCCAGATAAACTACTGATGTTTTTTCACAGTTGGTCATCTATGCTCTGGTTCTCAAAAGGGCAGAGTTTCCATGAAGATCTTCTCCACGATTGGTGGGGGAGGAACCAGATCTTCTAGTTTGAGGTAAAAGATGCGCTGGAACCCTTGCGTGCACAGAGTCCTGAGCTCGGGTAGCTTGCCAAGAAGTCTAGACAGATAATTGGGCCGCAAGGACTCGGAACCACAGCTTGTCACATGGTCTTTCAGGCAGGTAATGAGCTGGTTCTGCAAATCCTCCACTCGTTTGGGCTCTTTGAGGCCATGTCGATCTGTGGAAAAAAGGAAGAGACTCAGTCAAATTTTATTTTACAAACAAACAAATATAAATATGATATATTTCAACCTCTGTGTTTACCTTACTTGTGTGCACACTGTTTTCATATTTGTTCACTTAGGGGTTAAAATCCCATTGTATACTGTTTTGTGCAAGCACAAAGGTCATTCAGCTGACCTCTCAAAGGGCTGTTACCTTACAGACCTCCAGTCTAAAATAAAACTCACTCCGTTTTTGTTTAGGCCTCTTATGCCATCTTCTCTGTGCTGTACGTGTAGTTGTGCTGCTCTTTGTCATGCACCTGTCACATCAGTCTCTCATAGTAATGTTGTTAATTGTCTCTGACAAAGAAACATGTGCGCGCTTTCTGGCTATAAGTGGTGTAAGAGTGGAGAACACTATGCTAGAACCTGAGATAAACAAACGTCTCACCTGTGATGAGAATTAAGGCTGCAAGGCAGGAGAAGGAGGAGACGTCCAACTTCATGCGATGGAGGCTTTGAGAAAACTCCAGTATGGAGTCGATCCATTCCCCAAAGCCCCGGACACACTGCGTTTTGTGCAGCACAGCTCCGTTGCAGAAGATGAGCTTCTCCATTTTAGGATTGGACCTTCATAAGAAAAAGTACATGGTGTTGGTCTTCAGACATCAAGAGACAAACACAGCTGAACTAGAGGAGAATGATACGCACCGAAAGGCAAGACGCAGGATAAAGAGTTCAACGAATGCAGATTCCAGCAGCAGTTCCTGATCCTCCAAGCAGAAGTCAGAGAAACCCGGGATGTCCTTCGCCCACTTCCTAATAACCTCCAAAGAAGCCGTGAGGAGGTCGTAAAACTGCTTGATGTCACTCACGTCTTCTTTCTTGTTTGCGCTGACTTCCTTTTCGAAGTACTAAAAGAACAAACCAAATGGGAGTTCAGTGTCATTCAAATTACATAAAACAGAACTGCAAAAAAAAGAGGAACCCTGCTTGGGCTTACCTTAGAATAATCCAGATTTCCAACAGCAGGGTTTGAGTCGATGTGGGCCCTGACGAGCGAAGCAATCATGCTCACCGGAGATATAATGGGTGTGGCATCTTTGACGCCTTTAGGCTTCGACGGTAGGCGGCCTCTCCGTCCTTTCAGGCCATCTGTTCTAACAACTGTGGAAAAAGGTGACATCAAGTATTCAGCTTTGACTTCTCCATCTTCCCTTAAGAAGTTATAACAGACATTTGTCAAAAACATTTGCTGTCAAAACAGACTTTTGTTTTGGGAAAAGAACAGTCCAATTGAACATTTTTAAAGCTCAATATGGAATCTCCCGCTTTTTCCTTTCTGTTTGATGCTATTGTTAAATGTTGCCATCAGCTTTAGAATGATTTTCAATAAAACTATCATACAATAAAGTATTGTACTTTGCATACCTTCCCTGGCCATTCCCACTGCCAGACACTTCTGGAAGCGACAGAACTGGCACCGGTTTCTCCTCCTCTTGTCCACAGGACAGTCTTTGTTGGCAAGGCAGATATATTTGGAATTTTTCTGTACTGTGCGCTGTGAAAAAAGTAGAGGAATTACAGTTATTTTAGCTTTTACATTGATGTGTTTCTAATAAGGTAGTAGGCACTTTTGAATGATCTTTTCTTGCCTTGAAAAAGCCCTTGCATCCCTCGCAGGTGCGGACCCCATAGTGCTGACAGGAGGCATTGTCTCCACAAACAGCGCAGCCACCCTCACTTCCATTTTTCAGCTTGGGCGATAGGCTTCCATCCTGCTGTTCGGCGCTGTCGAGACAAAGGGCCTGCTCCATCGCCATCGCGGAAAACGACATTGCAGAAGGGTGAGGTTGAGCTGCGGCAAAGGGTTCCTGCTCTTGCAAGAGTGCCTGGCCTAAATGAGACATGTCCTCCACAGAACCCGAGCCAAACATGAAGAAAGATGCCATTTGTGGCCCTGAGGTGTCCTCAGTCATCCAGTATCCTTGACCAGGGGAGTATGGCCCAAAAGCCGAATCCCAGTTAGGCACATGCTGACTCTGGAACCCAGGAGTCGAAGGAGAAGAGGCTGACGCGGGGCTACCAAAGTAATCCGAGCCACTGGGAGACACCGCCTCATCTGGGTAACTCAGAGTGAACGTTCCAGGGTAGCAGCCATAAACTTGGAGCTCATCCAGCTTGAAAGGGCTTTCCTGGCCGGACGCTGGAGGTACGTGGGGAGGAGCTGTAGTGAACTGGCACGAGTACGCATCAAAAGATCCCGTAGGTGTGCCCACCAAGGAGCTGATGCTCGGCAGGGACGGAGTCGAGTGGTGCTCCAGGGAGCCGCTCATGTCAACGGCCAGCCTGGAGAGGAAGTCTGCGTTCTGAAGCTCAGAGCTGCTGAAACTGCTCTCACTGGGCTGACGTCCATGACGGGGGTGTACGCAAGTCATGTTTGCAAGACTGAGAGAGAAGTGAAGGCGTTAGCTGGATCTGAGTGAGCTTTCAAGAACAAGCTTCCAATCTACAGTGAGCTCTGTGTGCTTAGATATGCACTTTACTAATGTACACATAATAAGGCTCAGTGGAACAGCTTATTGTCAATCCTTAAAATCCTAGATCAATTATTGCGTCTCCTGGCTGTGTTCACCTATGAAGCATCTACAAAGTATTTGACTTTTAAAACTTCAATTTATACAAAAGTTTGACTGATATATAAACTGGAAAAAATATTTTTAAAAAAAACAAACACTGTATCACTGTTGCTTTTATTTTTCCAGTAATAATTCCTGTTCTTATCACAACCCTTTGATACAAGGAATCTGTAGTTTTAGGGAATCTGAACTCGATATTTCATTGTTGCTTCCCTTCCAGTCTCCGTTTATAAGAAAATCCTAGAAAGTGGTTCTGGTTGGAGCAGTCATCATAACCCACTTTATCATTTCTCATTTCCTAGTAATTATAGTAGCGCCTGAAAAGTGCATAATGGGTTGGCTGTCATTCTGGAGTACACTGCCAAAACACGCGTGTGCAACACTAAACCAGCGGACTACAAACTTCAGAAGACCTTTGAACACCGATTTAAAAATAAAATACAAAAGTAAATTAAACACTGTAAAAGTGAGGCGATTTGTGAACCGGTGCATAAATAAAAACAGAGCCGTAAAACACTAAATCCGTTTAGAATAGATTTTCTACGCCGTTTCTTACCTGTCTAGTCCGTTAAAGTATTTTTGTGAATTGTTTTTACACTGTACGAGCGACCGTCTGTCATGTTCAGCGTCTCCCAGCTGACAGGTTCTCCGTCCAGCTCCTCTGCTCCTCTCCGCCTCTCTTATACTTCTGGCTCTAGCGAAGCACCCGTCTATGACGTCAGTTTCCATACGAGTCAAGGGGTGGGCGGGGAGATTTCCATGGTGCAGCCAATCGCAGCGCTTTTCGAGAGAACTGTATCTTTAATGACGCACTACGGGATTCCGTTGACGCTCATACGCCCAGAACCGCAGCTTTGTCTGACTTGACAGGCACGTGCGCGCGTGCACGCGCTACAGATATCTAGGTAAAACAGAATAGATCCGAATAGAAGCTTCCACTCAAAGGGAGGTTATGTGTACCCAGTACTGCTTAACTCTAGAAAAAAATGGAAATACGGGGCTTATCTCTTAAAAAAAGTCTAACAAAACAAATTTTAGGTTACTTTTTTTATTGCAATTAAAAGCAAAAGTACGGAGTCCAGTGCACAACATTGAAAAAAAACCCTCAAATTAATCATTTATATTTTGTGCACACTCAGTAGTATTTTGTTGCTATAATTCATTGTTTTATTAGGATTTTGTTGACACACATTTGCATTTTGGGAGCACAAATTAGTATCTTGTCGGCCAAAAAAGCATTTTAGGCCACAAATTTGCAGTAGTTATAGATGAGCCTAAAATACTACTGTGTGCACACATAATGTTAATTTGTATCCACAAAATGCTTATAAAATTTTCATTTCTGGCCACAAATACTCATTTCCGTGCACAAAAAGCTAATTGAAGCCAAAAATCAGTGGCGGAGCCAGAAGATTTTTTTATGGGAGCAGGAAGGGGGCAGAAGAATTTGGTAAGGGGGCATATGAGAACAGCAGAGTGAAAG
>BSAI01000015.1:19809395-19862590 GCA_036245035.1 Adrianichthys oophorus
GACATAAAAAGTAACTTTAAAGTGTTGAAGCAAACGAACCCCGGCAGGATCAATGGGTTATCATGGCTGCTGTTGTAGGTTTGTGTTTGAACTAGCTTGCGCTTGTTGGATTTTAAGTTTCAGTGTCCGGATAATTTTTTGCTTACTAGTAACAGTAACCCTGCAAAGGGCAGGGGGTTGCCTTTCATCCCGGGCAAATGCCCCCTCTTAAATCACAAATGCTAAACAACATTTAAAACTTATTCGGCATTTTCACCCACATGCACCCAGAGTTGTGAAGCTTGGGTTGCCCTAGCCATCAGAAATGGGCGCACTGCAAACTTAGAGCAGAAATCTCTTCATGCTGAGAAAGGGAGCAGTGAGTCATGGCAGAAGTACCTCCACAGCTGTGACCTCCAGAGATGTGGTTAAGGCCCTTGGATCTGATTAGGTGCTGGTGTGTTTTGTGGTTTTGTGTTTTTGTTTTGAGCCTCCTGCATTCATTTGCTATCTCTTTCCTGGCGTTCCATGTGAGTTTCAGTTTTGTACCCACTTTCTCGGGTTTCCTGAATGTCTGTGAACCCTTCTCCAGCATGTCAGGGAGGATGCACTCACGATACCTGATTGCAGACTCATGGTCACACAAACACATGCAAAAAGCTGAAAGTATAATTAGGGAAATGCTTGTTATTTGAATAAAGGGAACATTAATTCAGTTGGATACTCATGCTTGGTGCCAACTCAGTCATTTAAAGTTGCTGCTACAGCTGTGTTTGCTCCATGACAAACACTTAAGCCACTGACTTGAATCTCTGCTGGAAACTTAACGCTGGTGTCTTGCAGTTTTATTTTCCTCTGTGGATCTGTGATGACATGCGAGCTCTACACAGGCCTCCCTGCACCACACTGACTGATTTCACTTGTTATCTGATCAATATTATCAGAAACAGTGTCTTCCTGCCATTCATAACTGTAACTGTCACATCCACTAGATCAGTTCTTTGGATCCCCTCTGGGCATCCTCCAGGTGATTTGCTTGCAGCTGCTGTCAGAACACACCTGCTGCTCAGTGATGCGGATTTTATTGTTTCCATTATGTGCAAGAAACCAGAGTGTAACTCTTCTCGCACCGTCTTGCAGTGCCTCACCACACTGGCATTGCCAGACTTCAACCCGACACCTGTTACTGCTCCAAAGAGCTATTTCTGTGCCGAGAAGATGTTTTGCATTGTGCAGAAAACCTCTGGTTCAGAAGTTCAAGCTCTCCATAAACCCAAAACATGTGCACGTTCCCCTGCATTCTCAATGTGTGATGGCAAATCTTTTCAAGGCACCACTGGCAGCACGACCCATGATGAATCTGATTGCACTTTAAACTATAACGACCTGATAGTTTGCATGCAGAGATGTAAATGTGACAGCAAAGATAGTATCAAAGGTATTTTGCATCTTCTTCCTCTTCTGGGAGCATTTCTATTTCCAAATAATTTACTCTGATTGTAAGATCATTTGTCTTTGGAGAAGATGCGAACAAAAGCAATTTGAAAGGTTTTAATAAAATTGCTGATTTCACATTAGGTTGTACTCACAGCATTGAGAACACGTGGCAAGCATGTGACATTGCTTCTGTTTTGTTTGTAATTAGTGTCATCACATCAGCTGTAAATATAATATCCTTAAGTGCTCAGCTGAAGTTTCTGTCTTGGCAATCTGTCTGAGCAGCAGCCATCAGAGATGTGTGAAATGAGTCAACGAAAACCCTCTTAGGAGTTTAAAGGACAATTATGATTCCATGCACCCCAGACAACAAGGATAACAAGTATAAGCAAGTTGTTTCTTTAAATACTGTGTACTTAAAGGCTGATTGGTACATATTTGCCTCCCAGCGCTCACATTTTCTCACGAATCTGCTTCATGCATGGTTGCAATATCAAGAGTGCTCTAATGTCTGTCAAAAACATGTTATTAATTCTGTTGGTTACGTTAGATTTCAAAGTATTTGCTTCAGTGGAGTTTGCATTTTCTTCTTGTCGTGCGTGGGTTTTCTCCGGTCTCTCCAGTTTCCTCTCACAGACCAAAATCAGGCTTCATAGGTTAATTGTTTAGTCTAAATTGTCCCTAGGTATGACTGTGTATGGGTGTGTGATTGTGTGGCCCCACAACAGACTGATGACCAGTCCAGGGCGTACCCTGTCTTCACCCAACAGTGGTCAGGTTAAGCTCTGGCTGCCCCGTGACCCCGAAAGGGATAAAGCGGGTTTAGAAAATGGATGGAAGTTTTTGTGTCTCTTCCAATGCTGCTCTATCTTCTGATTGTTATTAGTGTATCAGCTGCAAGGCTCACGTGTGATAGTTTAGTTCTCTGGATCTAGTTCTCTAGATGTAGTTTGTTCCTCAATCAGGATCTGTTTTTTTCTGTGTTGTTCAGTTTTACACAGTTTGGTTCATCTTCTAACTGTGCCGCTTTTTATGTTTTGTAAAATTCACCTTCAATTTTCAGAGTTAAACTGGAAAAACTACAGAATTCCTAACTGAATCTTGTCTTTCTGAGATTTCCAGCTCTGTAGAATGCATGTTTCCACTTGGTTTAATCACAATGTGAAACACAATTGTTTAGATTTCTATTCATTTAGGTTGACACATCTAAAAAACAGGTAAAAAGCAATTAACTTGACTAATTTGATCTCTTTTTATCGAATACTTTTGTCCTCTTATCCAAAAGGTTTTAATAATTCTGAAATACAGAGGTAAGGGAGCCAGTTTCTGGGCTCCTACAGGGAAAACAAAGCATTATATTTTCCAGCGAGTGCCCTCACAGACAACATATCTTAACTCAGCTGGGAGATTTTCAACCAAAATCTTGTCCACCACCGAAGTATCATGTGAGGAAATTTCTGCTGACAGATTTCCCCCTTCACACTACAGAGTTTTTGGATTTAAACAAATATATGATATTCTTTCTATAATATATGTATGATATTCTATAAAGGATGTTCTTTTACATGTTTAACTTTTTTTTCTGAGAAAAAAAAGCAAATACGGGTAAAAAAAATACTTGAATGTTTACATTTTTTTCTTTTAGCAATATCTCACAAAGAAAAACTCTAATAGATGTGATTCATGGAGAAACAGAGACAATGAAAACACCAGACAAAACTTGTTTTTGTCATTAGAATTAAATAAACACCAAACTTTTTTTGCAAGGATTTCTCCTCAAGTCCTCTCTGAGTGTAGAGCAAGTTACAAAAAAACACAATTTAGTGAACATTTTGGAGAAGCTGCTCTGTGTAACAATGATGAAAACATGACTGGGCTACCTCGCAACTCTTCCCTTTTTTATACAGCAACACGTGAAAGTTTTTTATATCCCCCCCACATTCCTGTATGAAGCTTAAGTCACCAAGTGTCCTTATCAAGTTCCACTTTCCAGTTTCAAATGTAAAGAAGATCAGACACCACATATCAGAGATCTCTTAGAATTTATAACAGATCATACATATCATGCTTTCTTCCTTCTTTCCACTCCCTGAAACACTTCAGAGTTCCACTGGTTGGTGGGGATATCTATTCCGCTTGGTTTTCAGTGGGTCTGACAGAAAGAGAGCCTTCAGTGAGGAGACGAGTGTCATCTTATCTGTTGTGTTTGCGGCCACTTCAGAGTTCTCAGCTTCTGCTTCTGCCTGCAGCTG
Organism: Adrianichthys oophorus; assembly: GCA_036245035.1. Lineage (NCBI taxonomy): Eukaryota > Metazoa > Chordata > Actinopteri > Beloniformes > Adrianichthyidae > Adrianichthys > Adrianichthys oophorus. The sequence continues at coordinate 19,813,064 of BSAI01000015.1, forward strand.
TAGCAACAGGAGGAAGTGCAGCACACTGTTCAAGCTCCATCTGGTGGTGTGAGCTGCGTAAAAGCTGCGAATCTCTCCAAGAGCAAATAAGTTAAAGCCGAGACAAAGTCACTTTAAAAAGTCTAAATTAAATTAATATTTCAAAGAAAAATTTTGTGCAAACATTTAAAGAATTTTCTTTTTCTCACACTCAGCTAAATTCTAATCTAAATTCACTTAAATTAGAAAAAAAAGTTAAGTAAAAGCCAAATAAAAACCAGGCTGGTTGTTGGAGTGGAATGACAAGAGTCTACCAGCCTAAAGGGGGAAAAACAGGCAGTAAAAAACAAAGACAGAACTCAGGGCAGATACACTTTTTTAGGTCTAAAAAGTTTAGAGTAAAAACATTTATTTATGTGAAGCTTAATGCATGCAGACTAATACAGGAAATCTACTGTTATATCTTAAAATAATTTTTATTTTACATGTTTAATATAGAAAGTGTTACTTCAAATTCGAAGAAAAACATTTATTTCATCAATTTTCACCAAAAAAAAAAAGATTTTATTGGTATTTTAATTTTATTTACGTGTAATCGAATGGTTAATGTTTGATTTCTCCAAGGGCTCACATCAAAAGACAATGTAATATTTTCTCCTCAAAAGATGTTACTTGTTGATCCTCAAGTATAAATAAAAAATAAATAATCTTTTTCTGCCTGATTAAATAATACTGAGAAAGTGTAATAAATAATAGCAAATCCTCATTCCGAACCTGCTTTTCCCTTTTTGGGGTCATTGGGTTGCTGGAGCCTATCTCATCTACTGTTGGGTGAAGGTGGAGAAGCCAGAGTGCCTGGAAGAAAACACACACAAACGAGGAAAAACATGAAAACTCCACACATTAAAGGCCCAGCTGGATTTGAACCAAGGTCTTTTTGCTGTGAAGCAGCAGTGCTTACCACTACATCACTACACCATGCAACCCCAAAGATGATTTAATTAGTGTAAGTTAATGGAGGATAAAGCAGAAGACCAAATATGTGAGACAGGAAAACACTAAAAATACTATAAAATAAAAAAGTTGGCAAGACAAACACAGTTCTTCAAAGCAGCAAAAGCTTGACATAATTGATTTGTTTAATCACAGTCACCACTAGAGGGCAGCATGCTGTCGCAAATAAATGAATTCATCTGTCTTATTGCTGAAAGGATTTTAGGATTTAATAAACAATAAATAAACACAGCAGATACAACTCAGCAAAAACATTTAAATATATCTTCTGAGAAAGTGTTTACAAACAATAATAATTACAGTGTATAGAGATACCCAGTTGTGCACAAATCAGGTTTAAGAAAAAGAAAATATTTTTTAGATAAGTAACTAGGAAACCATAAAAGCTGCAATTGCAAAGATGCTAATAAATCAACAAAGCCTCCAGTGTTGAAAGAAAAGTTTTTGTCCACACTGCTGTGAATAAAGACAACACAAAGCCTGTATGTGCTTTTGTTTCAGCCATAGACAGAGAATGCTCCTAATTAAAAGCTCCGTTGTCGTGCTTGTCTTTGTAACTACAGTCAGGGGACAAACTCTTGTCTGTTTTCTATTAGTCTGTCTCCAGTGGAGCCTTCCCACTCTCACATTCCTCCTTCGTTTACTGCCCACGTCCAGAAAGCCCATTGTCTCAGGGACACATCTGCTGGTGTCACTGTGCAGCCGCCAGCTTCAGGACGCGTCCGGCAGCTTGATGTCACAGCTGTGGATGCAGCCAAAAACACTGTCTGCTGATGATTCTGCTGCTCAGATGTCAGGGCTGGAATGCGTTAACGATTCATTCCAAGTTCAATAATCTCAGTTCATTCCTGATCTGAAAGCTTTTTGGGAAAACGTTGATCAATCCTGAAATTCTCATCGTTGTGTGACTGCAGTGATGAAGATTAAAGATCTGGTGGGATATTTAACAAGAAAACACTGAGATTACATGATAAAGTGAGTCATTGATTATTCTCAGTCACACACAGATCCTTTTCATAAACCGGAAAGAAATTAAACCAAATATTTTCTGGGATCTTTGAAAGCATCACCTCAAGTTTCTAACATCTTTATTTCTGTTTTCCCTTAAATCCTGCAGCCTCTTTGGGCTGTTTCACTATAACCAAACATGGGTAAGAAATCAATGTCACTAAAAAACAACAAAACAAAACAAAAACTTTTCAGAATCTTTTTTAAAGACAACGATGGTGTCAGACTACTATAAAACGAGTATATTATTATAAAATTATTAATTAAAATGTTGATCTAATCCCTCATCTGCAAAATATTTGCATTTTCACAAAGTTCCAGCTTTTTGGAAAATAAGAGTATTAGTAGTTTCATTCATTGGGAGGTTAAACAAAGGTAAAATATCATCATTTTGATTTCCGTAATGTGTGCACAGAAAATCTTTTTGCTGCTGGATTGATAACGATATCACAATTGTTTCTGAATGTGACTGCAATATATGAGTAAAACATAGACATTTTAACATACTTGTTTCATTTTATAGTCATGTCTTCTTTCTGTATTTAAATTTTGATCGCCAAAGAAAGTTTGAGGTGAAATATATGTGAAACTTCCCCACAGACAGACTCTAAGAACAAAAAACTCAAGGAAAGTACCTTATTCAGAACTTGAGAGCAAGTACTTTCTAACTGTGTGTGAAAGCACAGTGATGTCACAACGCAGCTCCTCGCTTCAGCCTCTCTTTTGGTTTCCTGGGCATGTCGTTGTGGTTCTTGTTGTGTTTTGCAGGGGCGAGAATGAGGGTGGGGAATGTTTTCACGGCTCCTACAGGAAAACAGACAGGAGGCCTCGAACTCTGGGTCCGGCCGAAAACCCAAGAGGCTTCATTGAGCCTCAGCAGGAACTCCCCGCCACCAGCGGTTCCTCTCAGACCTGTGTTTCTGCCACCTCAGGGGCCTGTGTTTGTTTTGATTCCCCTCCAGGCTTGGGACAGTTGCCACCGGTGACTCATACAAACTGGCTCTCGCCTGGTTTTTGGCCTCCTCTTTTATCTTTAGCATTTATTTCCTTTTCCAAATTTCCTCTCGTGTTTCCAGATACGCACTGGATGGAAAGTTTGCCTTGACCGGTTTGAGATTGGGGGACGATTGTTTTACAGTGAGCACAGGGGCAGGAAAGGTTTGTGCTTAGCAGTTACTGACACAGGTGAACCCCCCCCCCCCAAGTTATTTCAAGCCTTGCTTCTCGGTGGACGACTGGGACAGAAGTAACAAACGTCACAAACAAGTTTTCCTCTGGAGATGACTTTTCTTGGTTCTGTTTTTTCGCCTTCACACCCAGAATAAAACCCAAATGTTCTCATTTGTGGATGTTATATTAAGCATAAATGATGGATCTGTTTCTGCTTTCTACTTGAAGCGCGTGTCTGTGACTCAGATGTGGAGGTCTGAAATGACTTGGTCTGCTGTAAGAACCAGACAGAGCAGTCAACGCAGAAACCGCAAAGCGACAAAAAAAACACATACATGACTTCCTCTGTTCTTCCCTCACACTTCAAACATAAAACAGCACGCTGAAGCAGTTTCAATAGCAAATAAAAACAAGCACAGATCCCTTTTTCCAGCTGTCGTCAGACTCTCCCCTTTTGCAGCTTGAAGTCTGATGTGGTCACTACCACACGTGAGTCAATTCTATCTATTTGGACTGAGTCTGTATCAGGTTTGGAGCTAGTGGGCACTACAACATAATTTACTGTCAGATTCAAATCTTTAGAACATAAACTCATAAATCGGAATTCTGGGAGTTCATATCACAGAAGCACATATTTCTGTCCACCCAAACAATGATTACCAGCTGACCACAACTGGATTCTTGTCTAGAAGCTCCATCTTCCCATTTTTCCACAAACTTGGCTCTGGAAAAAGAACACAGTGAGTCAACATTCTATTTTTTTCACACAAACACTGAAGCACCCAGCATATTTTGGAGTCCAGACACTCCACGGCGTGCCACAGACGAGCATGCCCATTTCATCTGCTCAGACCAAGGGACAGATGATTACAATGTGCCGTGGCGTTCTGTCAATGTGGACGTGGAGCCTGTGTTCGTTCCACATCTTCTGGAGGAAAGAAATATGACGACAGGCTGATCCCCGCCACTTCCTGTCTTTGGAGACAGGAAGACACTATCATGATCGTTCTCAGGCTTTTAATCTAACGTTTGCATCCTTGCAAATCTGAAGGATTATTATGGAGAGAAAATGAACAAAGGTTTTGAAACACAATTTCTGTCTCAATCTCTAAGAATTAAAACTGTGGGATGTATTTAAACATACAAACTGCAACACTTCCTGCCATTGTATTTCAAGGCTCTTTCTTTCCTGGAGTCCACACTCAGTTATCAGAACTTTTATTTTGGAAAGAAGAACAGCTGATAAACTTTTGATGAAGACCATGGTTTGAAAAAGTCTTTATTTTTCATTGTATTCAACAGTGGAAGACTTTTTTTTTTATTTACCTTATTATTTTTCTTGATATAAAAGTGGCTGCATCCTTGTGCCTCTTCATTAAATGTCTCATGTTTGTCCATACAAAATGTTTGTTTTTGAGCATCCTTTAAAAAAGAAAGAAATTAGACTTGTACAGAAGTTTATTTATTGTTTGTTATTCAATTTATTCTGAAAAAAATATTGAAATTTGCTTTTAAAGCTGTTTCCTTTTATTTACCAAATACAAACCTAGAACCATTTATTTCTAACTGTGACATGGTGCATTTGAGGACAGCGTGTCAAAATGAACCACTTCCAGCTAGACCCACTCTCCTCAATGTCATGGTTTGTGCCTCTGGTTTTTGGTCATTTTTTTTTTAGTTCTGGTTTGTGTATACGTTACAGATTGACTGTGGCTCCACCCAGATGGACTCCGCCCTCTTCCGTAGTTCATTTTTGGCCAGCATTTAGCCATTTGTGTTTGCAATAAAGGAGCTGATTCTTTATCTTCAGGGCTGGTGAATTTTCAAGCTCAGTTTCCAGTATTTTTTTTTCTTTAATCCAAGCATCATCATAGCAGATATTGCATCTGCATCTTCTTCTGTGGGCTTTCTGACATTTTACTTCTCCTTCCATCTTTCTATCACACCAGTGCAACTTGTCAACACATTTCCATCCATGTCCTTGATCATCCTAACCTGCTGCACATTTTCCCCATCTGTTTCTCTGCCTCACCTGTAGAGATCCTCCTCTCCCTCCTTTGTGTTCAACCTGTCATATAAGTCCTCATATGACCTTTGTTTGCCACCTTCTTGTACTTCTGTCCTCCGTATTCCACTTTTTCTCTCCTAACCTTTTCCTCTCAACATACTGACCGAAAAAAGGAAATCCCAAATACAAGCGGCTGAAATGAGCTTCCTCCGTAGGGTGGCTGGGAACTCCCTTAGTGATAAGGTAAGAAGCCCGGTCACCCGGAGAGAGCTTGGAGAAGAGCCTCTGCTCCTCCTCATAGAGAGGAGCCAGTTGAGGTGTCTCAGGCATCTGGTCTAGATGCCTCCTGGACACCTCCCTGGGAGTTGCTTCAGGGATATCCCACTGGGCAGAGGCCCCAGGGAAGACCCAGAACATAAAACTTCATTTTAATTGGCGACCCTAACAGTTTTGGTCTTTTCCATTTTAAGCTTTAATAAAAGCTTCTGGAAGAGGATGTTGGGCATCATCTTCTCTGCAGCCAGGTCCCTCTTGGAGAAAGTGGCCACGGAGAGGGAAGTCTGGGCAACTTTTCTCTGACTGCCGCCGTGCAACCCGGTTCCGTATGAGCGGAAGAAGATGGATGAATGGATGGATCAGCTTTCTTCAATTTTTTTTTCACATTTTAGCCCAAAGTTTATTAAATTAGAAACATTATTAAAACAAAAAAACATGATCTCAGCAACCACACATCAGAAACAGACAAACCTGTCTCACCTGTATTAGTAAAAAAAAAACCAAACAGATGTGACACTTGCAGAGATGTATTGGATTCCGCACTCTTCCTGACTTATTATGTTTAAAAATGGACAAAATCTAAAACCTTCACTGCTGCATTTATAAAAAGAAAAAAAAAATATATATATATATATATATAAGCTTTGCTGCTTGATAATCTGGTTACCACAAACGTTTACTGACATTTCAGTGACACCTGAATATGTCTGAGTTGTTTCTCAAAATTCATCAGAAATCTTCCGGTAAAGTCACCGACGTTGCTGTGAACTTTACAGGAGCTAAAGAATATTCCTAACGAGGGAGAATGTAGGATGTGAACAGAGGCCATGCTGAGGCTCAGGGTTTGACTTTACTGGATGAGAGGAGGTGAGTGCAGCGCCCTGATGAAGACAGCTGTGTGCACATGCATGTGTCAGACAGGAAGCAGGTCGCAAACAGGTGGCTTCTCATCCGACTTTGTCCTCAAACATCATAAAACCATCATGGGAAAGAGGAACCAGTTTAACAGCTGAACGGTCAGTGCAAAGCCACACCATCTGGACTCATGGTTTCCATCCAATGAGACTCAGATCCACCACTCTGTAAATAACCTGAGAACCATTACGTTTTATCCAGATTTAGATTGTTCAGTATCAGTTGCAGCACTGACAGTTTGCTATTTTCTACACTTTATTTTCCTAAAATGGGAACATTTCAAATAAATCATTTGTTAAGTCTTTGATCTGAACTGGATTATTTGCATGCAGCTGTTGAAGCTGTGAAGCTAAGCAGTCACGAGTTTTTGACACATGAGCTGCACAGAGCAACAAAGACATTCAGTTACAGTTTCAGGAAGCAAGACGATTTATTTAGAATTTTTAAACGTGAGTAATGGTGCATGAAGTAGTAGGTATTGTTGTTTCCTCTGTGCAATAAAAATCTGTTTTCTTTTGAGGATCCCAGAGCTGTTGAGGGACAAACTAGAACTATTGGGTAAAGATTGGGGATTGGTACCAACAATGTATCATTCCAGGGCCCGGTGGTGTCCAGATCTTCAATAAAATGTTGTTTCTTAAATGTCTGACATTGTGATGATCACTGAATCCTCATCAGGGAGGTTGTGGTGCTCCTCTCTCAGAAACACCAGTCATTCAACAGTGCGGTTATGTGCTGCTTTCTTCTTGATTCTTCTCTCTGAGCTGAGTTGATTTCAGCGCAGAACCACTGTTGTATGTTCCATGGTGGGGACTGGTTACTGTCATGGTTCCTCTTTAGCTACGTTTTCACCCAGCATGTGACATGTGTTCAAGAACAGAGTAAACATGCTTGATACCAACCATAGGCTAAATACAGCGTGTTCTTGAACACACATTTAGCCATGGTGTTGACAGTGGACTGTCTCTACCCAAAACTAGCACATTTCCACCACCTATAGTTTGAAGAGTTTTGGTGCGAAATGTCAAAGAGGTGCGAATCTTTCTCCAGGATTTTTCTTTCACAGCTCTTTTCCAATAACGGAAAGACTTGGTGTCATATCATTCTGGCCTGGCAAAAAACACAATTATTCATTTCTTCTTCATGATCAATTTCAAACATTTTGCACTTCTGTGAAGGAACAGGGACGCCATGCATACCTCACTACTAAATCCGAGTCCCTGATTGGTCAAAGTTCTACCTATAGGTTGATTTTCAATGCGCGTTCGATGGCCCACGTTTGTACGTAGAGCCCGAAAATGGTCATAAAATCTTGCGTGGCCATGCGTGAACAAGAGAGTTTTGAACGCGGAAGCCCGAAACGCGCGCTTATACCTGTTCACGTAGACTTTTCATTGGAAGTGACTGCTAGAATGTATGTTGTCGAGGGCGGTATGAATGTAGCTTTATGGTATTCATTGGTTCTTTGGTTTCAGTATTGTCATGGTTGCAATCACTTTCATTTGTCTTTAATGAGCTCTGTTTAAGCAGACTTTGTTTGACCAGGCACAGTGTTTCATTGTCACTCCTAGTGTCAGGTAGGCAGCAGCATACAGGTGTATCACTCCTATTGTCAGGAACAGGGAGTTCCCCCGGGGCCTTGGGGGATCTGACTTCCCCATGCAGGATGAAAATAAAGGAATGGTCAATTTTCATAACTGCAAAACATTTTGACGTTTAAAATGAAAACATTATTTCATGTTCAATAATTACCCCAAAAAAAACATGTAAGCGTTACTTTTATTCCCCGTCTCATTTGGTAGTTAGTGTTTATTTTACAAAAAAAAAAAATAAAAATGCAAAGTGAAGTTGATGCACAGATGAGTACTGCATTAGAAAAGGATGTCAGGTAAATGAATCGTCCCTCAGTGTGTGATGCATTTGCATGCACATACCTCTATCAGTTGCAACATATTGGGTTAAATTATAACCATCCATAAGTTGATAAAAAAGGTAGTAAATGAATAAACCTGTCAGTATGTTTTCCAGCAGAGCAAATTATACAAAACATGGAGGAGTATAAATACGCAGAATTTGCGTATCTGTACGCTTCCTGACCCAGTTGCGGTCTTTTTCTAGGGGAAGAACATGAACTCTGGTTGAGGACTTCCGGCTAATGCTGCTCTTGTGTCATGTTGGTGCCATGTTGTTATCTGCAGCCAGGTCCTTTTGAATGGGAGCAACAGAGTAGAAGGCCATTACTAACGAAGGGATCAACAATATATGTATTTCGAACAGTCTTATTAATGTTAAGAATGTTAAAACAGCAGTTATTTTAGTTGAAGTGCTATTACTGATGCTACATTCACACCAGACATGTGTTGCACATTTAAGAACGTGCTATATGCGTTTTCAGCCCACGGTCCGGACCAGCACCAGACAAGCAGGGAGCGACAGTGAGGGGCTTCTTTTGTTTGCTACTGTTTACTAGCACATGTTCGCCACCTACAACTGGAAGGGGTTCGGTAAGAAATGTCAAAGAGGAGCAAATCTCATGAATCTCACTCCAGGTTTTTGCTTTCACGGCTCCATTCCGATGTACGAAAGATTTGGTGTCATATATTTCTGGCCGTGCACAAGTCGCAATTATTAATTTTCCCTCCATGATCATGCTTATAACGGTTGTCACTGTTTTCATTGTCACTGGTCAAAGTTCAGCTGGTTCAACTTTCTGTGTGCGTTCAGTAAATGCCTGGTTGTACGTAGAATCCGAGATCGGACTTACAAATGTCCGTGGCGACAGGTGAAGGAGAGTTTTCAACCTGAAACTCGAGTTTACAGGCATTAAAAGAAGACACTTTTTAATTGAAAGTGGCCGCTTGAACACAGGTTGCCAGTGTGAATGTAGCTTGAAGCTTAAAGAAGCTTATTTAAATAAATGTATTATTTTTGTCAAAACGTACACTAATACTTTCTCAAAAATTGGGCCCTCCCCTAGCTCTACAATTTTAGTTTTAGAGTGATTGGGCCTTTGTGATTCCAAAAAAATGATTACACAGAAAGACAAAACAACTGTCTCCAGAGGAGGATATCCTTTGTTTACCAGAAAAATATCTGATAAATTTCCGTTAGTTATACAGTTCTAGTGTCTTCAAATAGTTTGGAGTATAAAGATCTTGAGGCTCCTGGTCTCTGGAGACTTGGTCAATAAATTAATTTCTTCTTTGTCCGCTCCTGACAAATATAAAATGAAGACACGTGATTGTATACATGGTATCCACTGGATGTTTTTGTTTGTAAAATTCTGTCTCATAACCTTTGAGTTTGTCTGTTAGCTCCAGAAGCAATCCTGATTATAAAAAAAAGCAACATGCAAAAGTTAAACCAGTGAAAGCTCATGTAACACAAAAAGGGGTTTTTGTTCTGAAAAGAAGGGCATGGCGCCCGAGATAATCGGCTTTTATCAGCAGGTCTGCGTGGGCGTTTGTTTGATCAGATTTCACTGACAACATCTGGCAATGTGAGCAATTAACTGCCAAACTGACACTCAACTTCCTTTCTTAAAAGTATAATATTTCATGGCGCACATGTGTTTGGATTAAATGTCTGAACCTGGGAAAAATGTCCTTTTGAATGCTGGTAGTATTTCTGTACGCTGTCTCCACTCTTATAAAGTTCTAAAAAGGGGGATTTGTTGGATTTTAAAATGTACTTCTATCCTAATCAAGGAATAATTTGCAAGAACTGATTGCTGAGCGTTAAATTTTTTAAGTTTTTAAAAGTTATTTTATCAATTTTTTGTTTATTTAAAGTTTATTTTCAACATTTATGAAAGATTGTGATAATACTTGGTTAGTTTTAGTAGTTTTACAAAAAATACTGCATAAAGACGTCATCAATTTTCATTCATAATGTTTTTAAAATAGGACGTGAACTGCTGTATCACAGATTTTTGGTTTATAATGAGATAATATGGTTTAGGTTAGGACATAAAGCAGCAAAATTACAAGCCAATTTAACAGATTTGAAATCTGAACTTCCACTTTAATACAGTTTGTTTGAGTTCTTTTAATGCAGAAAAATGAAGCCAACTTGATTCCTCTTCTTAACCCTGTCTGGTAAACTCAGCATTGCACTTTTCTGATCAGTTTTATCTTTTGTCGTTGCGGTACGGTATCACCTCTTTGCCATGAGGCTTTTGTCCACATTCCCTCCTCTTCTGATCGCACACCAGCTTACAGAGAAAAACAAGCTTTGATGCATTGCTGTCTGCTGGATTTTCTTATCTCTATGGTGGGTTTCCGGCACACTTTGCACGTACATCCTGTTGCTTGACAGCCCACACATGCTCCTACACTGGTATCAGACATAACCACCCACCACCACACTTCAATGTGGCAACAAAAACTTCCCTTTTTAGAAGCATTTTTGTTTCAGACAGACTAAATTCTTGCATGAGAACATCTCACAAGTCTATTGTTTGCATGTAAGTACAGCCATTGAAAGTGTTGAGCTGAGAAGTTTCTTCCGTTTTTTAGGGAGAATTAGACAGGAAACAGAGGGTACAAACGGCCATCACAAACCATGACGCGCACAATGCTTGAGAAAGAGTTTTCCGGTCTGGTCGACCAGAACTTGCTGCTTCCTCTTCTGCAAACCTCGATTTCATCACACCAAACAGCACTGAATCAATTTGCAGATTGTTGTTTGTTGATGGGGTCTTAGGCTATCACAATCAGAGATTATTTTCTGATCATTTATGGAGATGACCTCAAACAGTGAAAGTTCTCACTGTGTGGGCATTGGAGATGACATAATGGATGTCATTATTCTAGGTCCTAAGGAAGTTTTAGTTTTTGTTGCATCACTGAGGAACAAAATTAGCCCCAAAGTGGGTTTGGTTCACATGCAAAGAAACACGTGAAGAAATTAGACAAACTGTGTGCATGGGAGTAGAGTAACTCGGATGCTGAGAGGTTTGAGTGACCATTCATCTAATTTTAATGTCTAAAAATTACAATTTTTTTCCCTGTTTCTTTTCTCTGCTGCAGTTCACCGCAGTGCAGCTCAAATATTGACTTTGCAGTCCTGGAATCTGGTGCAAAAGGGAAAATATGATTGGTGCAAAATTCTATGGTTTACATCTGTAATCTTGCATCCTCTGGAGGCAGCCAGTGATCATGTGTGCCGTATACACCTTGGGCTAAATGCACGTTCTTGAACGTATATCAAATGTCTTGTGTACGTCGTGAAACAGTTAAGGGGTTCAGAGAACTTCCCATGGAACCCTTCGGCAGTAGGATAAAAATATATTTTTTTTAGTTCTCTCCCTTTCATAAATTACCAGTTTAAAACCCAAAAAGTAGGGGTGCAACCATTTGTTTTTTATGATGTTTTTCCACATCAAAATAATCTAAAGGGAACATTATTAGAACATTCTACTATACTGTATGGTCACAAATCCACACATTAGTCTGTAATGCTGGTTGATCATTTTTTGCTGTCTTCACGCGTTGCTCACTATGATTTCACTTGGTCGTTTTTACGTTATAGTAACATAAACCAACTGTGTCCAAATCCAAATGGTATTTTTTAAGATAGATTTTTCTCATTTTGAAACGATTTTTTTAATGGTATGAGTCTGATCACAATGGTATGATTCATCTGGTTGCATAGGAATATACATCGATTTGATTAATTATCACACCTCTACTAAAAAAGCGAATTGCAGGTTTTAAATTTGCCTTTAAATTTGAGACATAGTGGTTCTTTGTGACGTTTAAAAGGGTTTTGTGAAAGAGTTATGTTGCAAATTAAATATGATAACAAGTCTGTTCTTTCTAAAGTGTGGCATATTTGTTAAATACTGAATCTTTTTAAGCTAATTCACTTATCAAACTTGACTTTTCCTAAAACATAAAGAACAAAGTAGCACCAGAGAGTAAAGGAATCCTCTAACTTACGTAAGCCAAACAACTGAAGTTGAAGTCGGTGGTCAGCTGTGTTCTTTCAGCAGGCAGCACCAGAGAGCCTGTACTGTGTTGACCTCCTGCCGGGTTAATTGCCGAGCATCAGCTCATCCTCGTTTGGCCCCTTGGTCTTTGTGAAGCGACACTTTCACACATTGTTTTTCCTGTGAGATCATCTTGACTAATTATCCTCTCGTTATGCAGTCAGCCCATTCACTCTAAGTCCATGTTTTATGCACCAGCAAGCCTACATAGCACTCCTTTGTACCAGCATCCTCTCCGAAACCCCCTCCCTGCTGCTTCCCCACCTCTGCGTGGTGAACACAACGAGGCTTCTGCTCCAACACATGCCCACATACCATTGCTCACCATCGTCACCAATTCTGAATGCGCCGTAGACAACAAAAGAGATCAGCGCTGCAGAGTGACCACAATGACCTCACGGGTCAGCTGAGACGCAGGAATGAAAAGAACTTTAAGAATCCCCCCCCCCCCCATCCTAAACACACGCACATACTCAACAAACTCCTGGACAACTAAGTCCACCATGGGAATGGGGTAGCGTGCAAGGAGAGGAATCAGAATTTGTCTGCGGGAGCTGAAAGAAAGCTTGGAATTCTGGGTCATGCCTTTCTCTGCACATTCCTCACTTTTAAAGTAACAATAAACTGTGTCAGAGCCAATACAACAGCCTCCATTCTGATCACCACGAAACGCCCGAAAGCATCCAAAGCCACACTGGCCTCCAAAGACTCGGGTTATAGTATTTTTGCACGGTGAAGGAGTCGCAGAACTATAAACACGGACTATATTTTTAAAAAAAAAATCACATGGAAACTGATGAATATCTTTGCATGACATGCTCACACAGACAACACTCCAGTTCCAACTAACAGTCACGGTTTGTTGGAAATAAAAAACATTTCAGTTATGCACAAAACAAGGAAAACAAAGTGGAAAAGCCATATTTTTTTATTTTTAGAAACCGCTAACTTGGGTGGAAAAATAGAGCAGGCTCTGAATCAACCAATGAGTTGATCCGTTACAAAACCCTGTGTTGTTCATTCACAGTGATCGCAGTCTTATTCTGGGGTCCAAGGTGTGTATGCAGAAAAAGAAACAAAAAAAGTAACAATCCAACAGTGTCCTTCTTTCTGTGCATGATCAGAACGTGTAAAAATAAATAAATAACTTAGAAAGCAAGACAAACAAAAGTTATGTACAGGTCAGAAACACTGACAGCTACTGAATGGAGCCGATGTTTCTTGGTCGATCCAATCAAGCAAAGACTTTGGTTTCCAATTCTTTGGGGGCGTCTTAATCACGCTATAGTTTTAAGGTCTCTGGCGCTTTAAGAAGTCCTTAGGTTTGTTTTTTTGCTAAACAGGTACATCTGGCACTCAGAGTTTGCTCTCCTCCTCCTCCAGTGGTCGGTTCAAGCCTGGGATGAATTTGAGGATGCGCCTGCGGAAGCTCTTCTGTTTGGGCTTCCTCCTCAACGCTCCCGGCTTGTCTCCCGACGAAGAAGAGGACTCCTTCACGTAGCTGCGAGTGCTGGCACTGCGAGTCAGGTGGGTCTTAGCGGCCGAGAAGAATTCGCTGGTTGGTCGGAGACGCTGCTGCCTCTTTGGGGGTTGCTGTTCCTTCTTGTCTGCGTTTTCAGAGTCTATGTTTCCGTCCAACTGATAGAGGCAAGTTTGGTACAGGGGGTCGTCATCGGTGGCGGTGCTGAGGAGACTGGCGCTGCTGCTTGTGCTGCCAGTGCCAAGCAGGGCTCTCTGGATGCCAGGACTGGGAGTACCGAGGCTGCCGTACACACCTGCTGACTCCAGGGACTCGTACACAGAAGCATCACTCATCACAATGCCTGCAGGAAAGAGGACATGAGGAAAAAAAAGAAATAATCAGCCCGAGAAATCTACAAAAGATGCAATACAATCATTTCTGTTGCATAATTTGACATATTTTTATATATTCATGAGATTCAACTGTATCAGTAAAAAATACTAAAAAAAAAAAAAAAAAGAAAAGAAAGTACCGGTAGAGAGGAAAGCAATGTGCATACACTTCAAGCTTAATCGTTTTGCCCTTTAAGGTCCTACTGCAATCATCTTTTGATTCATCGTAAAATCCTTCCCAGTGGCCTTTTAATGACGATTTTGCTGTTTTTAGTCAAAAAACCTGTGTGGTTCTTCTAGGACATAGTTTCTGCAGTGCGGCTGGAGTTCATTGGATAATGGCATCTGAGTTTGGGGTTGATTTTCCTCATCCATCTGTTTACACGCTCTCCTGCTAGCTTACAGCCCCTCACAACCCCAACCTAACATTACTGCTACAACTAAAATGGTGAGCAATATTGGAGCAATATTGGAACTAGCCAGCTAGCTCCAGCCGTACAAGCCAGACATATATGGATCTAGTAGGTTATCTAGTAGGTTACAAGTGGATGCATCAGAATCGAGCAAGAACTTGCCATTTTAGGTTTTACATCATACCTACACGCTTTTTCCAATTGCATTTTTTCGTCTGTTCCAGATTGACAATGATTTCAATTACAAAAATACTGAGAATTAAAAATTTTAAGAATAATCATCTTCAGACATGTCCTCCATCTTTAGAAAAATGCAAAAACATGTTGAACATGTTGTTCTACACAGCTGTTCTTATAATACAAATGAACAGGAATTCAAGCCAAAAACAATGTAAAAATAAATATGTTTAAAAATAATTTAAATCGCACAAAATAAGACACAGCTTACCATGAAATAGTCTCTGCTCCTGAACCACCAATGAGCGATATTCATCCCATTTCTCGTGGAGAGTTTGCTGCAAAACAGAAGAAATAATACATAAAGTAAATGGATTGAAGATAAAAAAAAACATCATTTAACAAAAAATAGAGAAAGAAGTAGTGTCACACGGAGCCCTGGAAATGAAATAAAAAAATAATAACCCTCAAATGAGCATTTAGTGCTCACAAGTTAGTAAAAAAAAAAGTTCACAAATTATTATCAAGTTAGCAAATAGTAATATACTAACTTCTGCGCACAAAATATCAAGTTGTGTGCACAAAATACTTATTTGTGGGCAAAAAATGCTAAGTTCTGTGCACAAAATGTTAACTTGTGCACACAAAAGACCAATAAAATGCTAATTCGTCTCAAATATAAATATTCATTTATACTAACAAATTTAAAGTGAAAAGGTTTTTGTGTCATGTCCAGGACTCCATTCTAAGTAGAAAGAAGATTCTGCAGCTTTTAGAGTCAACTGAGCAGAAATGACTTGAAACTAATATATTGAATCATATTATGTAAACTTTTAAGTTCTGTTTGGGATCGCTGTCCTTTTGCAGGTTTGACATTACACCAAACATTATTCTGACAGCACTGACTTATTATTTTACCTTATGAATGATTATTTATGGTTTGACCTTGCTGGAATTCTCAGTTCCATTGAGTGCTTGCCATTTAAAAACGATATAGTTCGGAAATGATTTGATTACTTTTTGCAGATTGACAGACAGTGAGATTATAATCATTGATATTCTGCAAGAAACACCTTCAGCCCGAAGGTCAGACTGAGGTCTAACTACGTAGATATTTCTCTGGAAACCATAATTATATGGGTTTTTTTTACCCAGAAAAATTGCATTTAGTTTTGTTCATAAATTGTGACGTTATATATTTTTAACCTCTAAAAACTATTTTTTAAATAGGTCACACAATCTGATAGTACAGTATCTAAGCCTCCTGTGTTTAATAGTTGATGTTGGTGCATTGGTGTGTTCAGCAGCAGGATGATCTTTAAAAAAGATGGATTAGTGTGTGAAAGATGCAGCTGTGTTTGGGTGGATTGTTGCAGAACAGCTGTTCTTTTCTTTGGGCAAAGCTTGCTCAAAGCTCTAGCTACTTCCATGCAGTTTAAGTTGAAACTGCTCATGCAACAGGTGGAGCTGCTGGGGAGGACAGGTGATGGTTTCTGTTTCACATGATGTAATGTGTGTCACTTGAAAACATGGGTATTTATAAAAATACAGGAAAAGTGGACCACTCACCTTCAAATACTGCAGACGGGCCTCCAGCTCAGCTTTTCGGATTGAGTCACTGTAAACCGTATCGAGCCTTAACGAGAAAAAAACAGCCCAGTTTTTAAACTTCACAGGAAACACCTAAAAAAAATTCACGGGCAGAAAGCAGAACTAAAAAAGCTACACCGCATTAAAAGCTTTTTCATGCGTCAGTGGTGGGAAGAGTTTACAAGCGGTGAAGTTATGAAACCCGCTTTGTTTCCACTCCGACACTTCAGCGCTGCTAATTCTTTCAAATAACCAGAGTGGAGCAACAACTAATAAGAGTTTGGGACTTTATGAGGAGTCAAGTTGTGCAAATGATCTGATGATCTCAGCCTGGAAGAAAGCCGAGTCTGCGCTTGTGCTCTGATGCAGCAGCAGCTCTGGAAGCTGACAGCTGAGCAGCACTAATTGTGACTTTGGTCTTTTACAAGCAGAAACAGAGGGTGTGGAGAGGAGGATGGTTCAAATTTAACTCACACCAAGCAAAATGATTAACAGAACCTTTTCAGCTTTCGACACACTAGTCTGGACATAGGTGAATGGGACTGTAAGGCGCTGTGGGCTTTAAGGAAGTGCATGCTAGAAGTGCATAAAGGCCACATCGGAGAATTATTTCAGTAAAAATTAATTAAAAGACCTAGAATTTCAAAATAAACCTTTCAAGAAGTGGCTGTCGTTTTATGAAAGTATATACTGTATCTCTAGAATCTTCACTTTGATGTTTTTATTAAGAAAAAAAATCACTTCAACCATCAAAGTATATTCAATTCTAATAAAATAAATATATTTTTTTTGCAATAATCATATTTTGGAGGATTCGGGTGCTTGTTTGTTTTTTAAAAAGTGAAACGTGAATCCAGACACCCTGACTTTTGCTCCAAACAGCTCTAAACTCAATTATCTTCAACTTTTTGGACTGGTTTTTGAAACTACTGCTGATTTAATCTGTTATTTTGTTTTTTCCAGCCAGGCTTTATTTGGAGACAAATGTTCAGGTTTTTGAAACCTAAAAAAAAAAAAACACTTTTCTGTCCAGTTCCCTCTACATACATATAAAACAGGAACTTTTAAAGATGTTAAGTTCTCAGCAGAAATGATGAGAAAGGCTGTCTGCATATCTACAAAATAGCCTCTGATAAAAACGAGTTTTTAAAAAAATATATATTTATCCTAAAAGTCCCACTCCGATCATCTTTCGATCTGTTGTAAAAGCGTTCCCAGTGGTGTTGCCAGTTTGGAGGTGGAAAACGAAGACGTACATGGATCTATTTGTTTACAATGGATGCATCAGATCGGAGTGGAGCAGGAAGCTGTTGACCCACCGATTGTAGTTTCCGCGTCACAACTACAGTCTCTTTCAAACTCGTTTTTTTTTTTGTTTGCCTGGTACTAATTCACTACTAATTGACCAGAGAAATACTCCGAAATGTAGTTTTAATCTTAATTTTCTTCAAATACGTCCTCTTATCAGAAAAACGCCACAAGAACACGTTAAAGACAAAAAACACGATTTTCATGGGGGTGGGTCTTTAAGAATCATTGCTTCTTTTGCACCATTACATTTTTGATGGTATAGTTATAGTATATTTAAAACAATAAACTGACACAGAGGTCGTGTTAGAACATGCAGAAGCTGCTTTGTGTCACCTGAGGCTGTTGCCGCACGCCCTGATGAGCTGAACAATGTCTTTGTGTAGAAATCCTTCCACGGAAGCCTCGTTCACGCTAGCAATGGTGTCTCCTGCACACACAACCACAGATTGTAAACCAATTAGTCTGTCACTTCAGGAAACTTGGGTGGCTGATCAAGATGCAGACGAGTGAAGCCAAACTTTACATAAAACCTCAACAGATGTGAAACAAAAACGTGAGTTTCAGTCCTCCACATCAAATGAAAGCCTGTGTTTTTGTAATCTTTAGTGTGTTTAGCCTTAAAGCAGGGAGTCAGGAGGTTTAATGCTCAGAAAGACCAACACGACTCATTGTGTTTATAGCTGGACAGAAGGGGACAATAGAGGTAGCATGCCAAGAATCAAGGAAGTGAAACTGATGTGACACGCTCAGGTGAGATTTAAAAAAAGCAGACAATCATCACCTTCACTGTTCGTTTTCTTTTAAAGCTCAGCTCTTATCCAAGTCGCTTCTAGAGCGCAGGTAATTTACCAAAACACAGCAGACTTCAGCTGCTTGTCGAGTTGCATATTTTCAGGCCTTTTGCTGTGTGAATGTATCACTTGCTTAAAACTAAAGCGACAAACGTTAATCTGTATCGGTTTACGAGACAGATATTCAAATTTAAACTGAAACAAGGCAGAAATCTACTAAACATTAGCTTATGAAGCCTTTTGTAAGCTGGAAATACAAACTCAGTCACATTTTTATCTCGGCCAACCAGCTAAACCACAAGCTGAAAGTCATGTGTCCTTTTGTTGACGTATGACGCAGACACAAAGAGAAGGGCTCAGCCAAAATCCTCGCTACCCTTCATGTTGGTTTTAGATCTGTTCAGGTTATTTTAACCTAAAAAAACAGGCAGATGGAAGAAAAAAAGGATTACTCACCAACTTTGAGCCCAGCCTGCTGAGCGGGGCTGTTGTCGTGCACCTTACACACAAACGTGCACATCTCCACTGAGTTTTGGTCCTGATGGTGGAGGCCGTAAGTCTAAAGCAAGACAGAGCAATCTTTTTTACTAAGAGGACTGGCTTTTGTATTCCTGATGTCTAGGAACACCAGAGCCAAACAAAATTGATTTCTTCTTCTTCTGTTTTTTTTTTTTGCTGTTGAGATAATATGGTAACAAACATGAGGAAGCTGTAACTGTCAAGTCTGAGGAAAAACGTCTGTGATGCAAACACGGATGATGACGTTAGTGTCACTCTGCAACACTGATGACACACGTCTACAAAACTCAGTGGAAGGTTAACCATTTTAAATCTTTGAAAACTATTTAAGGACTTGTGGTAATTAATATTTTGAATTTAGCAAGTTTTAAAGCTCTAAATGGTAGAAACTTTCATTTTAAATCCCCAAATTGCCAACTTTAAGGCCAAAAGTAAAAAAACTTATGGTTAAACTGAAAAAAAAAACACCTAAAAGTCTTTATGAAGCAGCAGTTTAAAAATTACTCCACATGTATCTCAGCGGTGATGGGCCTTCAAAGATGACTAAGCAATTTCTTGCACTTGGCAACTCATGTAAATGTTATGTAAAACTTCCTCAGCAAGCAGAAACCTGTCTTGGAGATGTGTTTTTTGCCTCTTTCACCCGTTTCTGTACGCCTTTTTTCCATTTTTGTCACCAGCTCAATCCCACAGAGCTGGAAGACGGTTTCCAAAAAAAAACTATTAGTCATCAACAAGCTTTTTCTAAAAAAAAAATCTTTATTCAATCCAAAAGAAATTTCAATTTAATGAACTGTCGGAGCACGCGTTAACCAGCCTGCATCCATCAAATCAAGCTTGTATGATACCGTGGATATGGAATTTGTGTTTTTTTAGAATCTGTCTTTGTCTGCAGCTACTGGCTTCCCTCTGAAAGGCAAACATGCAGCCATGCAAATAAAGTTCAGAAAGGGAAATGCAACATTTACATGGCAGTTCATCAGCTCAACGTTCAAGAAAACAAGAGAGGAAAAGGATAGAGAAGTGCAAGCCTCCTTGGATGTCACTGCCAAGTTTCAGCCCGCCTCTCGTGGCCTCGCTTCCTTCTGGTGGCGGCCGAGCAGGAAGGGTGGGAGAAGAAACCCTAAATAGAACAGTACGTCTTTCCCTGGAAGTTCTCCACTCGCTGCAACTTCAACTTAAGAGCAAAGTACCGCATAATCTGCGTTTTGCTCACATGTTTTAATCCTTCCTGAAGAACTATTTAAAGAATGGCCTCAGAATGACAGGGCACTCACTGGAAGGTGGTGCTTCAGGGCAATAAAGAGGTTGGAGATGCGTGTGAGCCTGGCAGGGAGGAGTGAAGAAGCTCTTGCATGAGAGTGAGCCGCACAACAACAAATAGTTTCATCCTGGAGTCATGTGATTTACCTGAAGGAATGGATGAGTAACCTTCAGGTCCACCAAAACAAAAACAAATCAACAGTCAAGAACTGAAACTTTTATATCTTTACCTGAATCTCAAAACCGAAGGTCTCCTCTTCTGATTTCTTGAGAAGCACCACCTTCCTGAAAAAAAAACACGGAAGAACTTCAACATTTTACCCCCAAAATAAGTGGAAAACTTATTTGATAAATCAGGATGATTTTCAGATAAATGTAGTCCTGGTTTGCTTGGATTAAAAAAAACAAAACAAGTGGGATTAAGAGATTAAATTATAAAGATGCAACAATAAAACGGTTAATCTGCAGTTGTTTGGACAAAACATTAGCAAACCAAGGAGAAATCTGCTCAACTGTAATCTAGCAGCTTTTCAAATCATAAATCTGGTATTGAGGATTATTTGAAAAGATTATTTTCAATTTTTCACTTTCACTTATCTAATTCTTGTTTGCCTTTTGTCATTTTCCCAGTGGCTTACAATAGCAGTATTGTAGGAAAAAGAGGCAGACGGTTTGCATGCATCCTATTAAATTGCATAAGCGGGTATCTCTGCAAAGGACTTCCTCTGTGTTCAGCAGCGTTTTTACGTCACAGGCTGACACACAATCTGACACACAATCTGTAAAACTGAGGCTTCGTCGGCCTAAGTTGTCTCATAAAGATGAGGCAGAATTCACAGTTATACCCGAGAACGTCAGACCCAGCAGGGATGCAGCCGCAAAAAATCCCCGGGTGGACGTGAAGCGCTCACTCTGCATGGAGGGAGACTTCCCCGTGAATGGATGTGTGCGGACTCTACCTTTGTGGTTCTGGTGACGTCGTCGCAGGTTTCCACTCCTGCAGCCCGCCGCCCTGCGAGGAGAAAACGAAAACACGAAGTGTGTCAAGACGCCTACGTGAGGTTTGGGCAAGATTACTCACGAGAGGACTCCCCCCACCCATCCCTCAAACTCCACTCGGACACACCGGCGGAGCGTGGACCAGTCTGTCAGGTCTTGAACCTGCACACGTGCCGTGTGTTTGTACTTTAAATCCAACGGTCCCTGAAGAAACCGAGGCTGCAAGCAAGGAGTGCAGCCTTCGTTTCACACCATCTGCCTCAGAAGGGTTAAACTATTGACCCAACTGAGGGTTTCTGTCCTCTTCCACACTCTCTGCAAGCTATTAAAAGAAACACACAAGACTGTGGTGAACGCTGCTCTACAATGACAGCATTGAAGGAAACCCAGCACCCCCGCCTCCCTCCTCTACCTGACTGTGTCAATAAGAAAGGTGTTTGTCCAGAGTCCTCCACCAAAAATCACTCGAATCAATCCACCTCTGCTCCAACTCAATCATTTCCAAGAGGCGTGGCGGTGAAAGCCCGCTTTGTGCCTCAGTAAAACTGTTGCTTTCTTTATGTCCCTGCACTTACAGAATTGTCTCAGACTGGCCTTGAATGAGTACATTTATTCCCAAAGACCCACGGAGACTCACTGGGGTGGCCTGACAGGATCCCCGTCACCGGCTGTGCACAATGCAGTGTTGTAGGGGCTCTGGCTCTTGTTGCTGGACACTGGTGGGTTTGTGAGCGGCTCTGTACAGATGCTGTCTGTCTGCTACTAATGCATGCCTGAAAACTTCACTGGGAGCTTTGTGTGTGGGAGACAGAGGAGAAGCCAGTGCATGTCCAAAGCCCGGTCACGCAGAGGGTAGATCCACGAAGGATGGATAACGGACATGACAACATGGGTTTCTAAGCATTTTAGGGGGTTGGAGGGATCTGACCAATCCAAAATCTTAGCACACCAGGACACAATATTTTACCTGCAACCCTTACTGGAGCTGGCTAAATCCAGGTGTGTTCTAGATTTTGTCTAAATGTGTAATTTTACTTTAAAACCACTTAAAAACTAGTATTTTTACTCAAATGCAAATATGATTGAGAGGAAAACATAACCACTGATGTTCCTCAATTTAATCCGTAACTAATAATTCGTCATTTTGGGTTCATATTGGCAGGATGCATTTATAAAGTCTGTTTTTCAAAGTTCTGACAAGTACTAACTATACATTTATTCTATTACCTTTTTAAAGTTCCTTGGCAGAGTCCCTCCAGAATAAGCCAGGGTCTTGTAGTTGTAAATCTCCGAGGACTTGGTCGGTGGGTCTGCGGTCCTGCAGCTGTCCGACTTGGACGAAGGGAAATAAATGTCGCTGTCTCGAGGTGCGGTTCCGTTCTCCAGCCCGCTGGAGTTCACCTTTTTAACCCTGAACGTCATGTTTGCGAGATTAAAAAAACAAACAAACAAGGTCTGTGGCGCTGTACACACGGAGAAAGCGGTACAAGCGGATGCCGCCCGGAGTTTGAGCCTCAGCGTGGATTCGTGGAACTGTTTCACCTCTCAACAGCTCTGGGGGCGGGGCTTTAGGTGAAAGGGCCAATCACCGCGCTGTGCTGTACCGGCCCCGCGGTGCATTCATGTGCCCTCGGGCGTTCGTATTTCACAAGACTGCTGGAAATGGAAAAACGTGACGTGTTGCTTGTTTATAGCTAAAAATAAAAATACCGGCTTAAATATTTACTTGTGTAACATTTCTGAGTTTTCAGTCCCAATTTTAAAAACGTGTACATACTGTAAATCCAAAATATCAAATGTGATGCGGTCGTCGCATTAAACCTGTAATAAAATTACTGATTCCTCTTGTTACAAAGTAATCCTTTGCCTTACAATATTACTCTCAAAACTCAAGTTAATATCACTTACAGTAATCCTGCATGACTATTAAGTTACCCCCCCCCCCCCCAACAGAAGTACAACATAACAACTGGAGTAACAAATATTTATCATTTTTAGTAATTGGTAAGATGGTTATGAGGACTAATAATTATGCTTACTTTAATTCAGGTGAAAGCACTCAAAGAACATTTAGAAAAGCAATCAGAATTTTAGTCCACAAAAATGAAAATATACGATAGGTTATCTGCTTCGGAATGAAGGAAAACGGAAACCCTGACAGAAAGTTAAGGGTCTGTGACTCAGGAAAAAAAAACGGACTAAAAAGACACCAAATTAAAATAGTTTAAATCGAGGAAACAGAGCTTTGCGCAAAAAAATTACAATTGCTAGACACACTTAAAAATATACAAAACCGAATAAACTAAATCATTTAAGTCTGGGAACGTTACCTGGAAAGTTTGCTTTGTAATCAAAGCTTAAAGGAATTTTTTTAAGTTTGAAATGATTGACCACAAGCTGACAAAAGTGTTTGTATGAGACTTTTTTTTTTTTCTTTTTTTATCCCTGAAGTTTCAGGTCTTTCAACCAGGGGCTCTCAAAGTGCGGCCTGCGGGCCAGTGGCGACCCTCAAGTTTTTTTTTTGTTTTTGTTTTTGGGGTGGGGGTGGGGGTGGGGGGGTGTCCTCAATAACTCATAATTACTAAACCAGCTGAACATTGTTTGGGGAAAAAAAATTAGTGTTGTGGTTTCTGGCGACATCTGCAGGAAAATAAGGTAATTACACCCAAGTGTCAATGGTGCAGTGCATTATTAATTTTACCCCTCTAGAGGGCAGACAGCATTTTC
Source organism: Adrianichthys oophorus (assembly GCA_036245035.1). NCBI lineage: Eukaryota > Metazoa > Chordata > Actinopteri > Beloniformes > Adrianichthyidae > Adrianichthys > Adrianichthys oophorus. The sequence goes on from BSAI01000015.1 coordinate 19,837,070, forward strand.
TGTGTCACTGCTTCGACTGCAAAAGGAAGGACCGTGACAACAGCAGTACCCATGGAGTCACAGCAGGAGGATGAGAGGGATTTGGTGAGAGCCAGAGGGGAGCCTTTGGGGGAAAAAATGTTGTGTTGGCGAGGAGAAAAGGCGCTTTTAAGCAAAGTGGACAAATGCTTACTTTGTCATACCTCATGGACTGTTAGTCATTTGCCTGATTTGCAAGCAGGTAAATGCAATGTTTAAAAAATTCAAAATAAATCGTCACTATGTTCATTCATTCTCCAAGCCGCTTTATCCCTTTCGGGGTCACGGGGCTGCCGGAGCCTAACCTGGCTACTCATGGGCGAAGGCAGGGTACACCCCTGGACTGGTCGCCAGTCTGTCGCAGGGGCCACAATCACACACCCATGCACACTCACATTCACATTCACACCTACGGACAATTTACAGTAACCAATTACACTGTGAAGCATGTTTTTGGACGGGGGGAGGAAGCCGGAGTTCCCGGAGAAAACCCACGCATGCACGGGGAGAACATGCAAACTCCACACAGAAAGGTCCCCCAGCCAGGACTTGAACCGGGAACCTTCTTGCTGTGAGGCAGGAGCGCTAACCACTGCGCCACCGTGCAGCCCCGTCACTATGTTGCAAATCATAAAAGCTATGCCACATTTACAGGATTCAAACAATAAATATGTTTATGGTCATATTTGAACATTTTTTTCCAACATATTCTACGTAAAACAACCAAAGAGTGCACAGATTCTGTCGGGCCACCGCTGATCCAGCCTGCCAGAATCTGTTTTTCACTCAGGGGAGTGGCATTTTCCTCATTTAAATAAGCTTTTAGGAAGAACATAATGTGTAAATGTATTTCCAAATTGTAATCACACAGAACCTTTTATTTATATCTCAAGTAATACATTCATTTCTTTTTTTATTGCAGCTTCTTTCCTTAGTTTCTAGAGTTTTACATAATATACCAACATTTATGTAACGCTCCATTGTTGGCAAACTTTCCCACTTATTGGCATCATGTGAAATTTTTTCCATGCAGTGAGCTTTCTTTTTTTTCATCAGTTTGTTAGTCAGAGGGATTTTGTGAGAGAAAACTGTAAAACTTACATTTGTATTGACATAAAAAAAAGCTAAGTTGCAGTGTACAAATCCTATGAAAAAGATCAGAAAATTACAAGAGGCAAATACATATTTGAACGTCTTGTGATTTTGCCCCCTTCCCACACCCACATCTTGGTCTCATTTGAACACATGACTTTCTCCCATGACTCCTCTGGATCATCCAAATGGTCATTGGCACATGGACATGTTCTGATTGAAGCAGGGGAGTCTTCTGTGCCAAGTTCAAACCATGACGTCTTTACCAACAGTAACCTTGGAAACAGTACACTCCTGTGTAGTTCTGGGCTGAGTCCTCACCTTTCTTGAGATCATTGAGACCCCATGAGGTGAGATCTTGCATGAAGCCCCAGTCCGAGGGGAGATTGACAATCATGTTTAACTTCTTCCATTTTTTTTTTATAATTTCTCCAACAGTGGATCTTTTTCACCTTGCTGTTTGGCATTATTTCCATAGCTCTTTCTAGTCTTGTAGAGGTCTACAATTTTGTCTCAGGTGTCTTTGGACAGCTCTTTGGTCTTGCCCATGTTAGTAGGTGGAATCTTACTGATTGTATGGTCCGGACAGGTATCTTTATGTAGCTAACTACCTCAAACAGGTGCGTCTGATCTAGGATTATAAGTGAAGTGAAGGTGGACAATTTAAAGGCGGACAAACAGATCTTTGAGGTTCAGAATTTTTGATGATAAACAGGTGTTTTAAGGTGTTTTTAAAAATCGTATAATGTGATTTACAGGGTTTTTTTTTTTTTTAGATAATGTCTCTCATAGTGGACATACACCTAAGAAACAATATTCAGACCCCTCCATGATTTCTAAGTGGGAGAACTTGAAAAATCACTGGGTGTTCAAACACTTATTTGCCTCATTGACATTTTTTTCAGGCGATCACATCATTTCAAACTGGAAAAGGCCTCTTCATGCTCTTTACCATGAAAAAATAAAGACATGAGGTTCACTTGATTTATTAAACCTTTACAGAGTAAATTATTTGATACTAATTACATTTACATCTTTGGGAATTAGAAATAATAAGCAAAAAGGAATACATACACTAAATCTCAACCATTATTTTCTAAATCAAATCATAAATTTAGTCAGGCATAAACACGTGCCAACTATCAGCTCCAATAGTAGTCTCTTGCCAACCAAACACACACACTGATCCATGTAGTAAATGGAAACGCTGAGCACGCACACATACAAAAGAACCAGCAGGGTACCTAACCACTGCGGTTCTTTATCCAGAAGACTTTCAAACCAAAGTGATAAAATTGTCCAATCCTTTTGGTAAGTTTGAAACTCAGTCTTACTTTTTGAATGAATTTCAGAGCATATTTACAGCCACGACAAACCAACAATACTATATGGTCTGTGCTCAAAGTGCAAAGGATACACAGCTCTTTATGCCTCCTAACGGATAACAAAAAGCAATTGAAGCCATCTCTGTCTAAACTTTACCTTCACCTGAAATGCAACACTTGCTGTGATACGTCTGAGACAGCAAGAGACAACAAAATGTTGGTAAAAATTGGTCAAAATAACTCTGCCCCCCAATAGTCAAACATAATATATTAAGTTTCTATTAATGGCATGCTTTGGTTACACTTTATTAAACTCTACGACATTCAGATTTCTTGTTTCTAAAACCAATGTCAGTTCTCTGTAAGTGAGAAGTGCATGCATCAAGTCAGTTGGCTTTATTTGTAGTTGAAAAACCCAGATGATTTAGACGGTGGAGCCATCAACATGCAGGCTTGGTTCTTGTGTGTGATGTGAATCTGAAATAGAAAACAGAAAACATGACCTGGGGAATCTTCACAGACATTTGTGACAGAAGGACTGAATAGTTTTCAAAAACACCATCCTCTGTGACTGGGTTGTGCTTACCGTGCATGGAGGCTGCATCCATGGCTCTCCATCTATCTGCATGGGTAATGCTTTCTTTGTTCTGGAGGGGGTTAAAGAAAAAGCTATTAGAATATCAGAAGTAAATGTGCAAATGTGCCAATCATGAAAACAATGCTAACGACAGCATCTCTCAAAGATACAGGCCATTAAAAGTCCACCAGTGTCCTACTTGATGGTGATCTGTGACGTTTTGGCGAGCCTCTCAGCGCTCTTCAGACCGGTGTATATTTGTCCCATCTCCGAGGCTCCTTTCAGGCCCACAACTTCTAATCGACAGTCGCTAAGGTCTAAATAAAAAAACACATTTACAGAACTGCATGAGCAACTATGTTGCTGCTGAATAATCCACAGAAACCACTAAATGTGATTTTTTTTCTTTACAAACGGCTCCAATAAACAGTTTTAAGTTCACCACCAGGAAGTCAAAGCTGCTAAAAGTAATAGAACTGTTTAAATTTACAGGGTCATATTAGCAAATGTCTTTACACCACTCATGTAATGACTGTTTTAAGGACCTATAAAGCTAAGAATTATTGTCAAAATAATAAATCAACATTTTTGAGCAACCAAAATGCCGTCTAATTTGATTTAAAATTCAACACAATTTCATTAAATATCAATTTACTTAAAAAAAAAAAACAAATTGTGAATAAAATAGACTTTCACTGAACTACAGATTTGTCAACATTTTCAAATAGGAACTCACATTGGAAACTAACTAGAAACAATTTTCCCCCAAAAAACAACAAGTGAACACTTGTTTCAATAGAAATGTGTGTTTTTGAAGTGAGTATATTTATTTTTAATTGTTTGAATTATTCCAAACTGTACAAGAAACTTAATGAAATTTATGAGGTTTATTCTAAGAAGTTCCAGCACATTCACACGTCATTCCTGAAATTTGATCAGCTGCATTAAGCACTTCCATCTGGATGATTTATATTTTTTGGACCAAGTAGCAAACAGAAACTTTTCCAGTGTCCATCTGTAAGCCTGTGGAATTTTTTTTGTTTTCCTGCACACCTTCAGACACAAGAGCCACATTGACATAATGGGAAAATCTAAAGAAAATATCAGGAAAAGCAACCTTTCAAAGGTCTGGATTATCCTAGAGTATAATTTATGCCCAAAAAAACCCATTTGTCCCAATAAAACCCGGATGCTACATTTCTGAGGAGGAAAGCAGCTTCCGTGTGTTAAAAAGACACAAAGATACAGCTTTAAATAAACAACTTGTGAAAGTCAGATTGTAGTTTTCAAGAAAGAATACATATGTCCTTTGCTCTGAAACTAGGATGCAGCCATTGTGGTTGTGTATAGACAGCCCCTCCACTATAAGAGACACTGGAAGACTCCATAAAACAGGCTACACAGCATGATGGATAAAGAACATAATCACACAATAAACTGACGCAACATCTTAAGATAACCATTAAAATGTAAAACGTTGAGTTTAGATAGGACTTCCACGCTCAGAAAAGAATTTAAACATTTAAAAAATGGCCATATAGTTTGTTTTAGTTGGTATAATAAGTCCCGAGCTCTTTCTTATAAAAAATGTTACACTTATCACAGGACATATGCAAACAAATACATGAAAGGTTGTCATCTGAGAGATATGAAAAGAATACCAAAAACATTTAAGTCAATTTTAAATGTAAAAATGTTATCAGGTGAAGGAAGTTTTTTAATTCCCATTTGAGAGCTTAAAACAGAAAAAGAAATCTAACCAAACAGACCTAAAAAAAAAAAGGTAAACATTTCAACCTTACAGTCAAAAATGAGGGAAAATGTTTACTCCCCCTTACATAAATCTTCAGAAGATGTTACACTTTCTGTTTGTGTCTGCCCTCTAGTGGACAGAAAAGATAAACACTGGCAAATTTTTGAATAAAAAAAGTCCTCCCCCTCTGGTTGCATTGAGTTAAATTGAATAGATGACTGATGATCCTCTTAATCCTCCTCTTTATGCAATGATCCTCTCAATTAACCTTTGTCTGCATGCATGTTGACACATCCATTAGATAAAAAGGTAACATTTAACAAATTAACATTTATTTGGAGAGTGGCAGTTCAAGAGCTGCGCCACTTCAATGTCCTTTGTTAACATTCAACAACAAACTTTAACAATTCATTTGCAGCACAATAATAGCAAATATAGTCTCCAGTAGCAAAAAAAGGTCAATTTCAAAATGTATGCAAAAATGGACGACGGTGTTATCTACAGTGTTATCATATGTTATCGTGTATAAAAAATTTTTTTTACAAATTTTTATTTTGAAAGCACAGAAGTTTTTATTTTGAAACCCAGACCGGTTCTCCGCTGGACCAGCTTTTTGTCGCAAAATTGACGCGTCTACAGGCTGAAATAGAACTGCTGCATAAAGCTTTAGTTGCGTTGAACGTCAAACACAGACATGACGGAGGCGATGTAAACGTTGTAAGTGATTAAAGAATGTTCTGTTTTTTTTGTGTCAACAAAGAAGCGCCATAAATGGTGGAAATCAGCCTTGACTGAGTCAGAATGTGTTCTGGTGTTGGACAGGTAGTGCAATCGGTTGGTTCGTCACCTTTTTAACGGATAACAGCTGCAGCAGGAAATCTGGATTTAGATTTAGAGAAGAACAATTAACTAATGGGCTCTGTGGAGCCAGCAGGCCATTTCCCATTCCATACAGATTTAGCATCATCATCCAGTGGAGGTGAAATACCTTGGGACGTCACTTTCAGGATGTCCGGGTCAATGATAACCTCAGGTTCCTCTTGACTTGTCAGTCCTTTAGGGTCTCCTTTCTTGGTCTCACCCCACAGATTGGAGCCGCCGTGCATGCTGGGAATGTTAAGAACTGCGATTCCTTCTAGAGAGACACCGCTGAGATCAAGAGGAGTGCCACAGCACTGAAAACAAGGGAGAATGTAATTATTTTAGTTTGTAATTTGAAGGTGATCCGCATGCTTTTTTAGAAAAACATAATAGGTGAATCGGAGCTGTGCTCTCACCTCAATCGTTAAGCTTTCATTCAGTTTTTTACAGGAAGCAGAGATGGTTTCCGAAGTGGCAAACTCAAAGTACCACAGCTTGTTCTTCATTCTGCCATCATAAGAAAAGTGTCTTTTAGTTTCTTCTTAATACTTGTTTTTCCATCTGAAGGAGGCATACGGAAAGACGTCACTGGGCTGTTTGTACCGTCCACTTATTGACTCACTCCGTCCACTTCACAGCAGGAGGAAAAACTGGAGACTACTTGACAGCAAAGCAGTTTCATAAAAACAGCACTGCATGGTCACAGTTATGTGATGCAAGGACAAACCGCGACCCAGGAGGAGGCATCCTTTCCTCTCCAAGGGCCTAAACTGGCTCAGTGGCGAGAATCAAAAGATTTGCAACCAAACAAAGGCCTAAGTGGTGTGAGCAATATAAACTTTTAAATACATGTATTTTTTTTAACTTTAAATGTGTTTAGCAAAAGCGGCAAGAAACTTGCTTAGCTTATAAACAGAATGGGTAATTTTAGTCACCCCTCAGTCAAATCACAGCTTTTCAGAAAAACTCTGTGGTCATTTTCTTTGTTAAGATCCTTTAAAAAAAGTGTATTTTGGAGCATGGTTTGTAGGATTTTCTTCAAAACAAAACTTCTCTTGGTACTATCTATCTGGCTGTAGTAATGGGGGTTGGTGTATATTAAATCTAATTTTTTTTTAAAAATGAATTTGCCTCATTTAGCAAAAAGAATAAAAAAAGCTTGAGACTCATTTATTTGAGTTTAGCCCTTAAACACTGGAGATGTCACCAGCGACTCTTAAATAACACACGCCCTTTGACCTACTGTAAGTCTTCTACTGTTTACAACGTGAATCAGCTGATTCTAACACAGAGAAAAGCGGCTAATATGCATCACATTACTAGCATAAAGTGTTACACATTGGCGCAAAGCTGCTTTTCTCTGCGACAGAATCCGCTAGAATTACGGTAGCTGCGTAAACAGTATAAAAGTTACGGCAGTCAAAAGAAAGGGTTAAATCTACACCGAGTTTTCTAGTAAAAACGTTTGTAAAAGTTTGTTTTGAGTTTAAGTGAAAACATGGCTTTTGCTCATCTTGAAGTGGGTCATACAATAGTCAGTGCAAACATGTTGTGGGTTGGATTGGTCCATTTATATATTCCATGTGGTCCAAACAGAAACAATGTGATAACTCACTCCAATGAAAATAGTGTTTTGGTGTTTTTAACATGTTCTTGTGGCGTATTTCTGATGATAGAGGACATATCTAAAATATATGAAAATGAAGCTTAAGATTTCTAACTATTTCTTCATTCAAATCATTGTGAATCAGGAGCATGCGAAAGACCGTTGTTTGAAAAAGATTGCACTTGTGGCGTAGAAACTACAACGGCCAGCCCACAAGATCTCTGCCCCGCACCATTCCGATGCGTCCACCTGCAGACAAATAGATCCATGTACATATTTGTTTTCCTCATCTGAGATGGAATCTGCCTCTAAACTGTATAAATGGATAGCTCCAATATTGCTTGTATTTTTGTAAGCTAGCGGGAAAGTGATGATCAAGAGATGGGTAGGGGGGGCTGTGTGCCAACAACTCATAGGGCCGCTCTGCAGAAACTAAGTCATAGAAAATGACAGTTTTTTTCTGTTTTGGCTAAAAGCAGCATATTCGTAGTGAAATGAACACTGGGAACAATTTGACAGTAGATTAAAGATGATCGGAGTGGGACTTTCAGCTGATGGGATAAAATCTAGTTTCTGGTTAGAAAACTATAATATGTTCTTTTTATAGCATTGACTGCATGATAGTTAAGTAATAAAAAAGTAGCATCACACAGTACTTACATGTTTCCAAACAATAAAAAAGGCTTTTGAAAAGGATCGACAGCAGCAATAGCAAAGGGAAGAACAAAATGAAACTAGCAGCAGAAGTGAAAACGTGTTTTCTACTTCCAGTTTTGCATTTATTTATGGTTGATGTTGACCTTTGTTTCCTGTTACTGCTGAAGTGAAAACATGCATTATGCTCCCACAAGCAAGCAACCGCACCTGCTGTTGAACTTCTGTGGATGCTTCTCTCTCATCGTGTGAAACCGGTGAGCAATGGAGGCGTCCTGTCAGAGGAAGCCAAAATGAGCAACCACGCTGCAACTCGGGATCTCAGCTAGAGACAGACTTCCTCTTGAGTGACACATTGCTGAGAAACTCACCACCCCTATAGAGAAGTAGTTGTTGATGATTTCATACGGCACTGGGTCCCCCTTCTCCTGATTCTCATCGGTGATGACCTGCACGCTCCAGCGGTCCATCGGCACCGGGGAGCTTCCGTCGATCTCCTTCAGGATACGACTCAGATCTTCGCCGTCGTATCCTGTAAAGCATAGGTGTGACGGCCACACAAACAACTGTTTTCCTTTTTTTACACAAATGTTACGCAATGGATTTTGAGAAATTGGTGCAAACTTCGTAAAGTGAAACAATTTTTGCTATTTTTGCATTGTGGCAAAAACAAAAAAGAACTGGGATTGTCACCTCCGCCCCAGCGCAGACATCGTGCCAGGTCATTTCCTGTGCCCAGAGGAAGCACAGCAACAGGTGGCCGCACAAGCAGCTTGGCTTTGTCTATAAACAAGAAAAAGGAAGGAAATGAGCGGAGCTCCAACATGAATTTCACATGGGCTTTGCAAGCTCACCTATTGCGTCTAGAATCCATCCAACAGTCCCATCTCCACCACACACAAGGATCCTGTATTCTTCCAGATCTTTAAAGAAACTCAGTCTGAAATACAGACATTTAAGATCAATTTAGATATAACAATATCACAAGGTATCAAATTCTGTATGATCTGGCCAAAAAGAGACTTCATTACCCAGGACCAGGGCCTCCATTTAAAAGGTTGTACACCTGCCGTGGATTTAGTAAGTACTGGAATTTATGCAGAACTCTGCAATACATAAATGCAGTTACACAATGTGCAAGCATGAAAAAACTCCTTTTTTATGCAGCCTGTCTCTCTCTTTAGACTCACCTTTCTCCTTGTTTGCCACCACTCTTGGGGTTGACGAAGACTAGAAGAGGATGGGTGTTTGGCACGGGGATGATCTGTTCATGCATAAAAATGTCAAAGCATACACGTGTTCTCAAAGCTGACATATCTCATGGGTAAAGGTCTGGTGTCATACAGGGCAACACGGATAAAATAGCTGCAATTTCACACCCACTACAAGAAAATACCACACAGGTATTTGTAGATAAAAGGGTTTTTTGCACACTAGTCCCTTGTTTATCGTAAGAGTTCTAAACGTTCTAAAAACAACCTGCGAAATGTAATATCAATGTAAACTTAATACATTTTTCTCAGACAGACATGAACATTTTCACACATTTCGCTCTTATAAAACTATGAAACTCTGCTTATGTTCAGAGATTTATGTAGCCCATGTAATGGCATGGAGGAGATTGATTGACAATGTCCACAACCAATCAGGACGCAGAACACAAAGTGCTGTAAATAAAAAAATAAAAAGGTGGACCGCAAGACCGCGAAAAGTCAACCACGAGGGAAGAGAACAAACTGCTACATGTTATACTGTGATTCGCTGTATAAAACATTGAATAGTGCTAACTGATAACAATTTTTAAACTATATTTCCAAAGTTCTTTGTTTTTCAGAAAATAAGTTTATTGTTTCTAATATTCCTAAGGGTGTCGAAAGATGCCGATTAATTAATAACAGACAAATTAGAACATCATTTTTTCATTTATAGCGTTAATCTCAATCTTAATCTTTATTTCGTGTTCTCAAACACAAAACAAGGGTGAGACTAATCACTTGCGAGAACGTTTCATTTGAACTCAGATAAAAACACGTCTTATATTGCTCTTGTTCCTGTTTTAGACCTGGTCCCCGAACACCCATTGCTGCTGTGATGTCATCAATATGCGACTTTGTAGTGCACACAGAATTAACCCAAAACAAGCGGTACAGCTGGGGCTGCACAGTGGCGCAGTGGTTAGCGCTCCTGCCTCACAGCAAGAAGGTTCCCGGTTCAAGTCCTGGCTGGGGGACCTTTCTGTGTGGAGTTTGCATGTTCTCCCCGTGCATGCGTGGGTTTTCTCCGGGTACTCCGGCTTCCTCCCACCGTCCAAAAACATGCTTCATAGGTTAATTGGTCACTCTAAATTGTCCCTAGGTGTGGATGTGAGTGTGCATGGGTGTGTGATTGTGGCCCCTGCGACAGACTGGCGACCAGTCCAGGGGTGTACCCTGCCTTCGCCCATGAGTAGCCGGGTTATGCTCCGGAAACCCCGTGACCCCGAAAGGGATAAAGCGGATTGGGAAATGAATGAATGAACGCTACAGCTATTATCTATTATGAAAGGGATAAAGTCCTATGAGGTGTTTATTGTCATAAAGTAGTGGGGTACGTGGAGGGCTGATCGCATCGGACGGTAAACTGTGGAATTAGATATGTCAACAAATACAATAAGATATACTGTTTTTATATGTTAAATCAGAGCACTCTGGACCCAATGCTTTGTTCTTGTTTTTTTTTATTGTTTGAGATTGAAAATAATCCCCTTTCATGGTGTAAAAGTAAAGGTTGGAAGTCTTTTTTTTTCTTTAGCTTGTAAGTTTTTGCCTTGAAAAAATAAACCTTAAACAACAAACACTCTAATAGACTATATATTTTATAACTGTATGTTAACAGCTATACAGTACATACCGGTATGTAGAATACACATGAACTATGCTAAATGTACATAAACTATGCCTGGCATGTAGCCCAAATATAATTATTTTGGTATTCTTCATTGCTGCCATGCTGATTACCTGAAGAACTTGACCATCAGGAGTAATATTGAGCTCGCTGTCATCAGTCGCCCCTGAACATCCATTCTTTATGTTGTTTGGTCTCTCCTTTGTGGTGAAAAAATGGCATTGAGTAAACGAAACTGCAGAAAACCAATACAGCAACAAGTTTTCCTGGCTTTTGAAGACCCACAAACCCAACATGTCCAGCGCTATTAAAACACTCCATTATGTCATGTGTGGGTGTGAACAGCTTTTGCTGTCATACATTTTTCTGAGATACATCTTCCAGTAATTCTGTACCTTTACAACAGGATAAATGGCCCATGGAGGTAGAATATGGTCTTTTAAAGGCCCACAGGTGCACTCTGTTGGCTCCAGCTCTGCACATTCATCATGTCGCTGTTCAGCACAAAGAGGCGATGCGTTACATAAACTCACAAATCAAAGTCTCACACCGGTCAGACAGAGCCGATATGGTATTTAAAAATGCAGGACATTTTGATTTGAGACCATACAGGAGTTAAATTTTAAGTTAATAAACATGTACACAGACATTTCCTCACCATTGTGTGACACCACACACAGTGTTTGCCTTGGAAGCTCTTGATCTTCTTTTGGCATCTATCACACTTCTTAGAGTCACAGTTCCCACTCACCCAGTCATGCGCTGCAACCTGTGAAGTGTGAAAATGTTTGCATGTAAAAGTGTTAGGAGAAAAAAACGGAGATTAGTAAAATTTAGAGCCTTGAATACCCCTGTTTCTTTCTTTGACTTTACATACGTCCGGGTGCAGGGAGCGGGGTTAAAGTTGGCGCAGCGTCCATGGACTGTGTATTTGCAACCTGCACAAGACAATAAACAATCCCGCTGTCATATTTTGTTTTGAATTTTAAACTTAAAACTTAAACTTAAAAAAAAAAACTAGCTTCACTTAAACAAAAAAAGGGATTTTTTTTTTCTGATTCAACACAGAGTTTTGAGGTAAGTGTCGCCCTCCGGTGGCAAATTTAGGTACTCACACGTGCAGCACAGTCCCTGCTTCCTCAAACCCAGCGGGCTACTGCACTTGTTGCAGTTAACGCGTTTATTGAAGCGTTTCATCCTCCAGAGGTGCTGCCCATCCTTCTGGGTCATCTGATTGTTAAAAAAAGAACATGTTTGTATATATATATCTGCCCACTCAGACTGCTCTTTATGGAGTATTTTAGTAACTCTACATGTCATAGCAGAGAGTAATATGGATATTCAAATCAGCTCTGACTATAATCTTTAGCGGCTAAGATTATGCTTTCAGTCTGTTTACCAAGCAGCTGCCGCTTTTATGCAGATTACACATTGAAATAGCAGGATGTGTGAGTTTTATCGCCTGCAGAATGAAGCACAGTGAGCAGCACAACCAACTGTGCAAAATCCAACTTCACCTCAGGCACTGAATGTCCAGTGGCGGGATAGAGAAAGCCTGTGAGGGGAAGTCCCTGGAATTGTTAGAAAGGCCCAGAGACAGAGTGAAAAGTCTGTGGTTTTGGATCACCACCGTCATTCTGCACGCCGGCCTTAAGTGGCTTCTAAGTTTCTGTGCACTAAATAACGTGCACAGCACAAATCAGTTTAGGAGCCTTTCTGTACACGACATTTACAACTACTTGTTTTCTTCTTCAGTTCAATAAAGTGCATTAGCACTAAGAAGTTATTTAGTGCGAGCACTTGGGCCGTGCAGGGTGAGTGGAAAAACACTACAGCATCGTGATGGTGCAGAGCCTCTATGGGGCAGCGGTATTACCACACCCTGTAACACTGAGTCGGCATAAAAGCTATTAGAGACAGCGAGGAGGATGAGGAAGAGGAGGAGGTTCAGGACAGCCAACCAGCTTTCAAGGCCGGGGCACCACAGGAGCAATTACTAACTGGTGAAAAACCTAATGTTAAAAATGAAATATGCTTGGAACTTAATGAAAAAGGAAAAAAAAACTCTTTTAAGCTACCTTCAGACCGAGCAAGACGAGCAAAGGAACATTGTTCATGCCTCCTTCGACCCACTCCTCCAGAGACACGGTGCCGCTGCTGTCAGCATCAATCGCTGTCATCATGTCCTTCAGAACCTGATGAAATCAGATTGGAGTTTTTTCATCCACTCAGTGCACACCTTTCTGCTATTTATGAGCACTGTCATCTGATGAAGCGAACATGTGGGGGCTGTTTTTTTTTCTTTATCTGCAGATGCACTGACTGCAGCTGAAAGTGCAGGTTATGCTGGCTTTCATGTGCAGGTGAGGTGGTCACATTTCACTGCACTTTGAATCTTACAGGCTTCAGCTCTGACACATCCCAGTCCAGATACTCTGCAGCATGCATCATCTGTGCAATAATACGATCCACTTCCTTGAAAAAAAGAAAAAAGAACAGTCATTTTCCTGTTCAGGCTCGTGTGATGAAATTATAATTTTACACTCTACTGTAAAGCATTTCAGAAGAACTTACGGAGCTGTCAAGAACTCCATTCCCGTCCCTGTCATACAGCCCGAAAGCAACTAACGAGAGAAGGAAAATGAAAGTTAAAACGATAGAATGGCTTTTAGTTGTGGCCTGAATGAAAATGAACCCTCACATTCAAGCTTGTCTCTGGGCTGGCCGTCTTCCAGCAGGGAGAAGTAACAGGAAACATCCTTGAGAAAGACCTCCTCTACACAGAATGATTGAGGAAAAAGAGAGGGCTGTGAATTATCCAGTTAGCATATCTGATGCTAAATGGGCATGCAGTGATGAATTGAGACTAAGTTGATAAGGGCCTGCTGTAAAATTAGGGAACTGATTTATGAGAAAAAAAAAAACTGCACGGTGGCGCAGTGGTTAGCGCTCTTGCCTCACAGCAAGAAGGCTCCTGGTTCCCGTCCTGGCTGGGTGACCTGAAACAGCATCACCAATGGGGGACCTTGCTATGTGGAGTTTGCATGTTCTCCCCGTGCATGCGTGGGTTTTCTACGGGTTCTCCGGCTTTCTCCCACCGTCCAAAAACATGCTTCACAGGTTAATTGGTTACCCTAAATTGTCCCTAGGTATGAATGTGAGTGTGTATAGGTGTGTGATTGTGGCCCTCTGCCAGACTGATGATCTGTCCAGGGTGTTCCCTGCCTTCGCCCACGAGTGGCCGGGTTAGGCTCCAGCACCCCGGCGACCCCAAAAGGGACAAAGCGGGTTTCGAAAATGAATGAATGAATTTATGAGAAAACATAGCGGAGATTTATAAAACTCACTGTTTTTTTGGTCCTGAGTGGATTCGGAATTCTGGAAGGAGCGGAAGAGTCGCTGGCAAAGATCTACAGGTAAGTCTTCCACTTCTAAGTAGGTTTTCAGGAACAGTCGAAAACCTTCCTCATCGATGCACTGTGGGGGAAAAAATTGATTACCTTCACCCTTCATGGTTGACCTTTTAATTTATTTCAAGCAGTTTACAAACAAGTGAAATAAAACCGCTAACCAGCTGCTCTGTGACAGCTCGCTGAACTTCAGCTTTTTTTTTTTTTACATAAAGTTTTCCTGAAAATAGGGTAAGATCATAATTACTTTTTTTTGAGTTTTTACTCTTTTAATAAAGGGTTTAAATATATGCATAGCTCTCTATATATAAAAGTAAGTACCTCTTTAAAACCTTTTAAGACCCACTCTAATAAAACATGGAGTTTTTGGTGTTTTAACAAGTTCTTGTGGCATTTTTTTCCTGATGGAGGACATATATAGAGAAAAAAATGTTAAACTACATTTCTGAGTTGTTTTTTTTTTTTTTTTTAAATCATTATGAAGTAGAGAGTAGACACAAAACTGCAGTTGAAGAAAGCTTGTAGGTGTAACGTACAAGTTACTAAGACGAGCAACAAAGCTCCCTGCTGCACTCCATTCTGATGCAACCATTTGCAGACAAATAGATCCATGTACATCTTTGTTTTCCTTGTCTGAGCTGGCATCCGGCTGAAACCTGTACAGCTGGATAGCTCCAGCATTGCTCACCATTTCTGTTATGTTACTCTGGTCTTGTGAGGGCTGAAAGCTAGCGGGAGAGCTATCTGTGTAAACAGATGGTTGATGGGAAATGGGGGTGGGCTTACCAACAGTTCTGACTCAGAGGCAAATTCCGCTCTGCAGAAATTATTTCCTAGACACAGTTTTTTTTTTTTTATTTTGGCTCAAAACGGCATAATCATTACACTGGGAATGCTTTGAAAATAGATCTATATGAAATATGGCTGCAGGATTTTTTGACATTGGCAAAAAAATAAATAAATAACCCAAATTCCAGCCCATCTGTTTGGATCGACTGACTCACTGGAATCTCGGAAAATGACATGCTGCAGGGCTAACAAGGAGCACTCCCTCGATAATAGTGAACCACAAACCCATTTCATGTTGATATTAGTCCATTTCCCTTGCCAATACCCTGCAGAGATGCTCCAGTAATATTTTAAAGTCACATGATAGCATCTTTAGTTATGACAGACAAAAAGGAGCCTTAAATATATTTTTAAATGTTTTACCTTTGTTTTGTGATTTTCTAACGCTTTATTGCTTATTTTTTCCTTTAATCCCTTTATGCCTATTATTGCAAATATGCATCAATCCACTTTTGCTCTGAACATACCTAATTAATTAAGCATATAAAGTAAATTAAAGCAAATAAATAGTTGATTTTATTTTAATAACTGGAAATAAATGTAGGCATCAAAGAGTTAATGTGATTATGTGGAATTTGACTGATTTCCTGCAATAATTGTTTGTCTCTGTCGAACACTGATGTACATTATTGTCTTTTTTTAATCATATTTCTGCATATAGGGCACAAAGACTTACCTTTAAGGATTCATTTTCATACTGCGTAGACAAATGTAAGATTGCACCACACATTTCTATCCCCGCTTATGCGCCACAGCTTACTCAGAGTGATCAATAAGCTGGAACCTGACAGTGCAGCACTGTGCAGTTAATTGCTCCACAATACACATGAATCACTTTCTTGATTCACAGCTATTTTTTGCTCAGTTGAGCGCCTTGCGCTCCACATCACAGTGTGAGTCAGTTTTCCAGGAGTGGGCCGTAGCAGGACACGCCGTTCCCTCACCTCGCCGTGTCTGTGCTGGGCCAGGCTGCCGTCTGCATCAAATTCCCTCAGCACGTCTTTCACCTTCAAGCTGCAGTCTGGAGGCAGAGAACACACGGGTCAAGCAGGGGAACGCGTGTCCTTGTAGAACGGGAAGCCTTAGCAACATTTTTATCCTTCGGAGATCGTGTTGAGTCGCCGTTTGTGCGACCTTTGTGGTGGATTTTACTACAACATGCAGTGATCCATTTATTTAGAGCACAGCAAAACATGTGTATGCTTATACTGCATGAAAATCATCCAAAAACAAAAAAAAAAACAAAATAAATAGCAAACGTGGTAGACTGCTGCTAGGATATGAAAAACCATGAGCGACTGTAAATGAGTGTGAGTGGGTGGAAGTGTGAGTGTGGGGAGGGATGTTAAGTGCTGCAGAAGCTGCCTGCCCGCCTGTCTGTACTCACATTCAATGTACTGTTGTAGCTGGATAAAGTCAACAGGGTTCAGTTCCTTCACCTCTGGGTTTGTGGGGGTAGACATGGTGCTTGCTTCTGCACTAACCGCCTGCCTGTGCACACAGACGAGAGGAGCCGCTGAT
Source organism: Adrianichthys oophorus (assembly GCA_036245035.1). Taxonomy (NCBI): domain Eukaryota; kingdom Metazoa; phylum Chordata; class Actinopteri; order Beloniformes; family Adrianichthyidae; genus Adrianichthys; species Adrianichthys oophorus. Next base: position 19,853,619 of record BSAI01000015.1, read on the forward strand.
ATAGACGGAGTGAAAAGAAGAGGTGGGTGCAGAGTAGCCTGCCTCTTTGTAAAACATAAAAGAAGCAGGCTACTCTGCTGCGAGCAGGAGATAGCATCTTCCAAATTGCAAAAAAATTCACATTTGTAGACATGAAAAAAAAAATCTGCGTTTAAAATTTGCAGAAAGTTATATATAACTACAAGTGTGTGCACGAGAGGATCTCTCTTTGCTGATTTTTTCAATAAATATGAGGCATTTTTGCAGCCACATAGTATGTATGTTTTCATTATACTTGTCAGAAGTAGGTTTGCCTAAATCCCATGACACTTCAGCTCTAGGGATTTGCTGCACCCAAATTCTGTTTTCCATGTTCCCATTAGCCCATTTCCACCCAATCATAACATCGCAGCAAAAGGAAGACGTTGGTTTGTGCTAAAGAGAGCAGTTTTAAACTGCAAAACTTGAGTGACAGCCAATTGTTAAAATAACCAAGCTGGCCTGTCAGGGGGGCCTCCCCGTCTGTAAAAAGGAAGACACTTAAATGTCATCAGAGGCTGCGAGGTAAGAAGATATTTGAGTCTAACATGAAGAGTGGGCTCCTAAGAGCAATAAGAAACTGACCTGCAGGATCGGCTTGTTATGAATGCTTTCAACGGCTGCTAAAGTGTCGTTAAGACATAATGGGAGCAGATTGTGTCAAGACAGCAACACAAGCAAATAAACTCAGAGCTCATTAGTCATTGAGGAAAGTAAAAACAAATTTTTTGAAAAGTGAAAGACACTATCTGGATTTGTTCAAATGCTGCAGCTGCTGCTGATGTGTGTCAATAAACCAGTCCAATTACAAATGCATGGATTGATTCTTGCAGAAATTATAACATATTTAATGGACTTCCAATCATTTCGTGGCAGTCATCTGATGCAGGAAATGCGATCTTTCCATCAGCTCTGTGATAACAAGCATTAGGATGAATGCCTCCCTGACAGACTAATGTATTCCTCTCTCAATGAAAAAGTGTGTCAACTTGAGGGTCTGTCCAAAGTTAGAATTATGACAAAAACAATACTAAACCATCGGCCCATTACTCTATACATCCTACACAAAAGCATACCAAAAAAAATGCAAAATTCACAAACAGGTCAAATCTACGGTGGCCCTGAAGTGTAAATCACACCAACAAACCACTCAACGCAAAAGTCTATTAGAGATCACAACGACAATTTAAAAAGCAAAACAAAAAACATGACATTTTAGGAATCAAAACATTATTACAAAAAAATGAAAAGAAAAAAACTTAAGTAATTTCTGGAAATAATCTGAAATGTTAAAAAATAAAACATAATAAGAAAAGGTAGGTATTATGAGACATTGCTAATTAGATGATGACATTTCATTTCAACTAAAAGTTATCTGGCATTAAGCGATTCTGGATATGCTCCGTACTAATCATTAAACTTTTAAACTACTGTAAATTAATCTTGTTTTCTGAAATGTGTCATTTTTATTTTGTTTTGTTTTTTTTTTGGTTTCTGGAATTTGTTTGGTTTCTTAAATGTAATTTTGTTTTATAAGTTTTGCTTTTTTAATTGTCATTTGAGTGATTTGTTCACTTCAGGGCCACCGTAGAAATGCTCAGAAAGACAAATAAAAAGCAAAATCTGAGTTTCTCTATATTTTATGTGTCAATTAGCTAAAAAAAAAAAGTGAAATTTGAATTAGTCAGCCCAAGTTTGGTAATTTATTGAGATACTCTGTATGATTTTTTTTAAAGCTACAAATAAGCTTTGCAGAGCTGCTTCTCAAAACACCAGAAGACTTGTTCTTTGGCCAGATGAGGCCAAAGTGATCATGACTGCCGTAATTTAGAACGTCACGTTTGCAGAAAACCAAACAAAACACAAACACTTTCCATGAGCAAGCACGACGGGGGGTGGTAATGATATGTACTGGTTGTTGCAGACACTGGCTCAAACACCAATGCCACTGTAAGCCAGATAGATAACGGCGACTATCTGATTACCAGACTAAACACTCTGAATACAGCAAAAAATCTCAAACAGGCTGAGTGACCCAAAACAAAGAAATCTGTGTGTTTCAATGGTCCAGTCAAATTCCACAACCCCACCCAGGTGAAGTTTGGCAAACAAAAGCTCTTTAGAAAATAAAAGATTGCAAACCACAGTGACCTGAAACCATGGTGTTATGAGAAAAGTCCTCCACTAACGTTACACTGTCACCCACAAAGAAAAAAAAAAACATCTTCATTGCTGGTATAGATGGTTCTAAAAGCTAACGTATTATTGATCTGGTTTATTCAGCTTTTGTTTTTACATAGTTTTCCTTTCTTAATGAAGGCGCACTGAAAATTATACCAGTTTAAATGTTTCTAAAGTTTAAATAATGTATTTAAAAATAAAAAATAATAAAAAAAATGTTTCACGTCTTTGATGAAACTGTTTCAAAAGTGAACGTACTGCCTGTTGAGTGATGGCAGAAAGTCAAATGTTTGAGTCATTAAATGCAATATTTCCATACTCTTTTTTTCTGCAGGCGTTCCTGCCCTGGTGTAACCTCTTTATGTGTATCGTAAGCAAATTTGATGTTCCGAAGCCGACATCGTTTGCATATTTCTTTTTTTTTTTTAACTTGTGACCTTTTATCTCCTCACATCAATTAGGTAATACACTGTGATCATCACTTCCTGTCTTGCTTTCTGAACATAATCATTACATTTTCTTTAAAACTCAATTTTTTTAGTGAAAAAAAAAAACAAATTTTCATTTTTTAAATGGGTTTGATGCAACATATAACAAAGGGTTCAAATCTGACATTGTGAGTTTGTAAGGAACACAAAAAAAGACAGAATCAGCATAAAGTAATATTATCTGTATTAGTAATGTGTATTTGGAAAAACCTGCAGGTTTGAAGATAAATCTTGGGAGTCAAGGATGAACGGAAGTGAAGAAAACAGCTACACACAACTTTATAACAGACTTTAAAAACAAAAGGAAGGAATGTTGGAGTTATATTCCTTTCAAAACTTTTTAATAAAAGGAACAGAGAACGCTATAAAGTCAAGCGGGTAGTGAAAAGTCTGGGCAAAATGATGAAAACTGTTGAACATCTGTGGAAAATGCTGTAACAGAAACCGGTGGTAAAATTAGCTCAGAAAGTAGAAAAATGTACTCATTAAGAGAACATTCAGTGCCTCTGTGTGCCCTTCCTTGAGTTAATCTGACAAAGCCGTGAATTTGATGATAGATGGTGGGAGACGTACTTATAAAACAAGCCGGGGAAAATATCCAAGCACTGGCAAAGAAAATAAATCTCTGTAGGTCTTTTATTTTCTTAAGAAAGGAAGTGAACCCCTGCAGCATACTATATATATATATATATATATATATATATGTTTAATTCATTGTTCCATGACAAGAGCGACAAATGAAAACTTGCACGAAGGGTTTTCTTCTGTGCTTGCTGATGAAAAAGTCCTTGCTGTAAAGGTGTTGTTAACACTCCTGTCGCCAGGTTTTCTCACACATTCAAGCAGAGCACATATAAATTTATTTAAATGTATATCGCTGCCACATACTGACCAGAAAAGCACTCAAGAGGACAAAGAATCCACTGAAAATAAACAAAATAATCTGCAATATAACATCCGCCCCCTGCATGTGACTTGGATCTATTTCTTCTCCCCGGACTCTGAAAGGATCACACTGTCCTGGCTTAATTCCCTCAAAAGGTCAGCGGCGTTGCCTAGCATTTTTTGTTTATGCAGCCAATCAGGGGGGTCACGCTTCGCATTGACAGCAAAGTGACACATGAAGGAATCATGGAACGCCAGCTGCCACTGATCTCCAGATTACAGCTTCAAACTGTTTATTCTGGAAAATCAAACCAGACTCCAACTTCAACCACTCCCTTTTAAACAGACTAAATATAGGATTGTTATGCTCTGCCTATTTTAGTAACTTTTCTTGCTTTCATAGTCTCCGAACAAGTGTGATGTCAAAAGCAGCATCAGTCCTGCTTCATCTCCCCATCAACTGAGCGCCAGCATCATCATTATTGTCTGCTTCAGCACAATCTTCAACCTGTCCCCGTAATCCGATTCCTCACTTCCTGATTGGATAATCATTTGCATGCTCAACAGCAAGATGGAATCAGGGCAGGTCACCACACGAGAACAGGAAGAAGCATTCCATGTATTTACGGAGGGGGGGGGGGCTAATAGTATAATAGTAATCGTCTGCACTCAGAAACTCGGGATGGACTTCTGAAAAACAATGTCATCAACTAAATGAGCTTCCTGAGGAAACATGAATATTTCAGGAGGCTTGGAGATGGCCTGAAGCTCCAAAAGACAGATTACAGAATGTGTGGCTACATCACACTGCTGGAGTGAATTTACCATAAAAGAAAAGATCATTGATGTGGAAAAATTTGGTTGGATAGTAGGGTGTAACGATTATTCGACTTAATTGATCAATAGATTTATATTCCTGCGATCTCAACCAGATTTATTTGTCTGAGGTAATCGACCAATACCATTGTAAAGTCATATCAAAACAGAATAAATTGATTTTCTTGGTTTTGTAAAATACCATTTGGATTGAGACACAGTAGGTTTATTGTACAAACAACAAAGTGGACATCAAAAATGATGGCATCAAAAAATTATCAACCATCACTACACCCCTAGTGTCTATGAATCTGAAAAGTTTTAAAAAGTTTCATTTCTTATCATTTACCTCTTTTTTACTAACATAAAGTATTTTTGATCTGTAAACAAAATGTATCAAGTAACTAAAAAAAAGTGCAGAATCTGAAACTAGCAGAGAAAGCTTGTCGTGAAAGTGGCGAGCACATGCTCAGCATTTGCCTACACAATAAATCGCAAATGTTTCGCCATTGTAGTATCAACCTGTGCAATGCATGTAAAAGACAGCGTAAATGCAATAAATGGTTACCTTAAATGTTAGCAAACTATCTCATGGCAGCTATTTAAAGACCATCTTTTGATCTATTGTAAAAGGAGTGGTCTCTTAGTTATGATGATGACGTTTTTAGCAAAAAATTTGAAAAACCTGCGTCATTCTCTGGGACAGTTTCTGTAAAACGGCAGTAGTTCGTCCGAAATTTATCTCTGAGTTATAGGCTGTTGTAACGGAGTAAGCCTTCTCTCATTTCCCATCATCCCTTTTTTTATACAGTATGTTCTCCTGCTAGCTTCCAAAGCTAACTTTAGAAGTGCAACAAAAAGCTCCTGATTCACAATGATTTGAATAAAGAAACACTCAGAAATGCCATTTTAAGCTTAATTTTCATAATATTTGTCCTCCATCATGAAAAAAAATACCACAAGAACATGTAAAAACACAATTTTCTTGGAAGGGATCTTTTATGAATCAAACTGGGCCCTTTGGCATTTAACCAATCTAAATGTCTGGGCATGACACTGAACCCCACATTGCTTCTGATGGTTATAGGTTGGTGCCCGTGTTCGGCAATGGAGCTGCCAGTGTGTGAATGTGTGTGTGTGTGATATGGTGAATGAGACTGTGACTGTGAAATGGCTTGGGCCTTCTAAGAAGGCAGAAAAGTACCATACAAGTGTTTATCATGTACACGCCCACCTCCCATCTATGTCATGAGCTTAATTGAAGCAACCGATATGTTGACTTTCATTTAAACAAAACTGTTGCAATCAAATTAAAGTGATGTATTTGTTGTTGTTTTGTTTGTTTGTTTGTTTTGCTGTCTGTTCGTGTATCTCAAGTAACATCCTCATTGCAATATTGATCACTAATAAAGCACATTGCAAGCTTTCCTCGTATCCACATGTGTTTCAACATGAGGAAGAGGGCGTGTAGAGGCAGGAACCTGCCTTCCACTCTGAACACACAACCGAACGAGCAGCTTCACCAAACACATCGCTTCTGCACAGACAGAACTTGTGAACGGCTTTCGTCATTTCAAGAAAATATTCGGGGATGACCTTTTTTCCATGCGGGGTGGATGTTAGTGCAACGCCGCCCACGCCTCATGTCAAGGAAATCGGCTGTTTTGCAACACTTGCAGCATGTGCGTTACTGACTTCGTCACTTTGTGGTTGGAAAATACTTTGGCTCTCTGAAGAGCAAGTAGTCTGCACACACTTGTTTTCCTCCTGAAACTACAACGATTCTCAGAGAAGAGGATTGAGGCCACATCACATGAACAGAGGGGGGAGGACCGACATGCCTGGTTGCCATGGAAAGAGTTTCCCCTCCATCAGCTGCTGTTTGAGCACCACCACCAGTGACTAATAGGTAGGAGGATCTCGGGGAGAAAAAAAACAGAGGTAGCTAATAGTGGGGGGAGTCTTCCCCGTTCGATTGCCCCTCCTCCCAGGCTCCCATGCCATCTTCCCCCAAGGCGCCCCCCCCCCACTGCATTCAACATGTAGATGCTGCTGTGAGTCAATGCACGAACAAGGGAATAGTCCCTTTCTATAAAAGGACTGTTTGCTTCAGGGGTCAGTTTTCAGGCCAAACCACAAGCTACAAACCACCATAGGAGGACTTTCAAAGAAAAAAGTACTTTTCTTTTAGAGTCCCACCAATTCTCTTGTTATTGACGTGGATTTCTATTTACAGTTGTTCAAAATTGAATTTTTTTGGACTGATTTGATTTACTTAATGATCTTAAATGTTTACAAGTGTTTTTTTTAAACAAAAGTCTAGTTTTTGTGAACGTGTAAGTTGTGTAACAAGCTAAAACGCGGAGTGACGGTGAAAGATGCTCTGTCGGAACAAGACTTTCTCTTTTCTGCAACTGCATGATAATATTAGAGGAATTGGGTGTTATGCACACTATAAACTGTACTTAGGAGAAACACTTAGAGGGATCTGTGCAGTTATATTGGGTTGTAAATCATGCTAAAAAAAAGAAGTAAAAGGAGATAAAAAAAAAGAAAAAATAATTCACCACAGGATGAATCACAGATTTATTGGAAAATGTAGGCGAAGCTTCGCTTTCTCAAAGTGAAAACTGCCCATCACTCTTAGTTCAGACTTGAATGTGACTTATATAATAGTTTTCTTGCGGAGGCAGTCTTGCAGAAAAGCAAGCTGTGTTCAGTCAGAAAAAATGTAAACCTGACCAGACATGAGAAAGCATGCTTAAAAAACAAACAAAAGTTCCAGATGAACAGCTTTCCTGCAGAAGTTCCCACATTTCAGAGGGTGGTTTACAGAAAATGAAAAGACTTTTAAAAAAAAGACTTTGAAAAGTTACCGTGTGATATTTGGAACCACATTTTTTATTAGATCTTTTTAAATAATAATAATAAAAAAAGAAATAAACACACTGTGTGCAGTTTAACATTTATAATTTGTAATTAACATTTCATATTTGATTTAGTGAGTGAGTATGCAAGAAATGCATATTTTTGTTTCCTCAACTGTCAGGAAAAGATGTAAAGGAAATGTCACAAGGAAATAAAACAGTGGCATATTTCTGTGGGGGTACCAAACCAAGATAAGATTTCTAGCTTTTCCTCTATGTTTTGTTCTGCCAGTGTATTTTTCACTCCTTATTTGCCGTAAAAACACACTGAATGAGGGTGCTTTGAGTAAACAATGACCTCACAGAAATGACAGTGCCCACCAACGCCCACCATCCCCTTCACACGTTGCGGGATTTCGGCAGAAAAACAGCCCAGCTGAGCTGTTTTGGTTGTATAAACCCTGCAACCGTATAATCTCTGGCAGAGGTCACCCCGATAATAAATCGCTCCTCTGGAGGGCTACGGCTAATTGTTGGATTTTTTTGGTTTTGTTTTGTTGTGACATTTTAGCTTGTAAACTTTATTAAAGCATTCCTATCAAAAGAGTGTGAACGCGATTCCCTTTTTAGAAACCATATTACAGCTCCCCTGCAGAGTTCCTCAAAGGTAAACATGAACAATTCGGGCAGTCTGCAGAGGTAACTGAAATTTGGTGTTTTTGTTGTCAATTTGTGGGGCATGATGTGGTGCATTCAAATAAATCGGTCTTCTCCAATGAGTGTTGGTTGGAGATCCGCACAAGAATCGCACAGATGAATCTGCTGCTTACAAAAAAAAAATAAAAATAAGAATGCATAATAACACGTTCAGACCTGCAGCAAAACTTCAATCGAGGCGATCCCGGACGCGCACTTTTCTTTTTGGGGGGAGTCTTGTTTATGAGTCATTTACCTTGTTGTCGACTCTGTTGGTCGAGGTCGTCCCGTCGCACCGCTGTAAACAGATGGAGAGCCGTGTTGATTTTCTTCTTCTTCTTTTTTGAATGGCAGGCGAAAGTGGCCGTTAACTTCACATGGAATCGGCATGTAGGGAGTCGCGGCGAGACGAGCCTGGCGGAGGGCAAAGAGTGACTGAGAGGTTCCCTCCTGTCAAGCGCAAGCACCGCCCGCCTCGGCTGCTCTGAGACTCAGACCTTCTCGCTAAAACCACACGGCAGTTACACACCGCCTGCCTCGATGCGAGGAAAGGAACACACGAATCACGCAGCTGCAAGTTTTCCCACCGCGATCATCACTGTGACGCTTTTAACGAGTTACGCATTATGAAGAACTGAAGCTCAAGTTTATAACTTTATAACAGACAGACAGACAGAATAGATGGATGGATGGATGGATGGTTGGATGGATGGTTGGATGGATGGATGGATGGATGGATGGATGGATGGATGGATGGATGGATGGATGGATGGATGGAGGGATGGATGGATGGATGGATGGATGGTTGGATGGATGGATGGATGGATGGATGGATGGATGGATGGATGGATGGTTGGATGGTTGGATGGATGGATGGATGGATGGATGGATGGATGGATGGATGGATGGATGGATGGTTGGATGGATGTATGGATGGATGGATGGATGGATGGATGGTTGGATGGATGGATGGATGGATGGATGGTTGGATGGTTGGATGGATGGATGGATGGATAGATGG